>CAWUFW010000236.1:79641-589641 GCA_963921515.1 Calotriton arnoldi | reverse complement strand
GTGCTCTGCAGCTCCGCACTGATGTCGTTCCACTCCGGAAATAACATGCAAGCCTATATAAGTGCCACTCCCACACCCTGACGTCCGTTGCTTTCAAGGCTGTCCACGCCCCCAGATGAAATGCCCCCAACAGCAAATTTGCTTTGACAGGTCTGCAGATTCCTAGACTTGGGATCTTTTTAATGAATAATGCCCAATTCACAAAGCAGAGAGTAGCCATAACAAATCTACGGTTTGATGGAGGCTCTACCAGGAAGAGCGCTACCAAAGATGAGCAACTTGTTCTTCAGACAGACTTATAACTGCAGATTCCTGACCTTTTGAGTAGATACTAGAGCAGCACCTTTCAGGAGGGGGGTCCCTGAACTGCTCTAAACCAAGATGTCATGAAGGACTAAGGGAGCAAAAAGCCCTTATTAGTGAACCTGGCTATCCAGACAGTAGTGCTTTGTGAGCGTTTGGAGCAATGCCCACGTATCTGCCTGGCAGATGTCAAGGAGAGGAATTCTGCATACCAAAGCAGTGGAAGCAGCTTTGGCCCTGGTTTAATGGGCTCACAGACCTTCTGGAGGCAACCTTTTGTCCAAAGTATAGTAGATCTTGATACGGAGTATGATCCAACTGGAGAAGGTCCTCTTTTACTCAACCATGTCTTTCTTTGCCCCAGCAAACACCACAAAGACGATAATCCAGCCGGTGTTCTTTGGTAGAATTGAAAGCTCTGCGCACATTTGGAGTTCAAGTAATGGAGTCTCTCTTCCTTGGAGGTGTGAGGTGGAACATAGAACGCCAGCAGGGTGATAGTTTGACCGATGTGGAATGGTGTCACAACTTTTGGTAAGAAGGATGCTTGAGATTGAGGAGCCACAAGGCACAGCTGTGAAGTGGCTCAGAGGGAGTGCACCTCAATTATGTGAGGGCCAAGTTAAGGTCCCAATGAGGCATGACGAGAGGAGAGGGAAGAAAACAAGTGTTGGAGACCTTTCAAAAAACGCATCACCACTGGTGACTTAAAGAATGAGGGCTGGTCCGTCAACCATAAAAAAGGTTGAAAGAAGCCAAAGTACCACTTAACTGAGCCCAAATCAAAGCCATGCTGGGCAAGAGACAAAACAAACAGAACGTCTGATAACTTGGTCTGAGGGGGTCGATATGGCGAGTACCATGTGAATTTGTACCAACAGCCGTAGGCAATAACGGCACCGAAGAGAGAACAATGGGCACCTCATCCTCTGGCATTGATGAGTTGGTATCAGCGTTGATGCTCAGGAAACCGGGGTGCAGCTGGAATGGGAGCCAGAGGAGGCCTAGTTGTGAGTTTGGAGGGTCCAACTGGCGCAGAGAGCAAACCTGCTGGTGGTACCCAAGATGAAGGTCCCAAAGGTGAGACAGAGGGAGTCGTTAAGGATCCAAAGAGACAGAGCATGGCCTCGCTAAACTCTGGAACTGCCTTGGTGTTGCAGACAGCCCCAGAAACTCGGGGTGTGTGGGGACAAGCAGTGGGATAGGCTTGAGCTTCAGGAGCAAGATCAAGAGGCATGGTCACACCTTTGTGCCTCCTCAGGAGTATGTGAGTGGCGGGAAGGGCCGACACCTGCTTGGATTTTTGTATTCTTCTTCAACTCGCGCGAAAACTTAGAGACTGACTATGACCAGCCTTAGGAGTGACTCCTGCGACTTCTGGACCGGGACAAACCCTTCAACGTGGACCAGTCTCGTGGTGGAGTCTTCCGGTGTTTGGCGACAAAGTTTCACATCACGGTCTTGTATGGCATTCGAATTCATCGACGCACAGCCACAGCAGGCCTTAGAGTCATAGGTCAACCCAAGCATCATAGGCAAATGTGATGAGGATCTGTCACAGACATGTTTGCGACTCTCCTTACAGGATTTAAAATCTGTTTTGGGAAGTGACACTTCTCTTGCACACTGGATTTTCAAATCTTAAGAGAAAAAATGGGACTCCTAAAAGACACGAGGTAACTCCAGATCTGCATCTGGTGGAGCAAAACGAATTAACGTCAGCGTGCCTGTTAAGGCCCAGAAGTTATATCGAAAGCGTAACAGTGTCTGTGCGGAGCCACATGGAAACATCTAAGGCATGCAGAGGGACTGCTCAAAAGTTTCCGAATCCAGTCTGGTGCCTAGTTAGAAATCTGCGGTTAGAAGTCTATCAGAAACAACATTCATTTTCTTAGTACATAATGACTCGGGAACAAAATTTATTATCTTGGCGTATGGTGACTTGGAATCGAGTTAGCCATCACAGAATGGAATCATTTAGGAACAAAATCTAGTTAATTTGTGACACAACACATGAAATCATGGGTAAACTCCGGTATTAACCAATTAAAAAGTTCTTTCAGTAGTTATTATTTTCCAAAGTTTGATTTCTTTTATCAATACATCTCTAGTTTTTCCTTTTAAACAATTTGAATATGTTTTTCTTGAAATAAAGGTTTTGTAGCATTACAATAGATCAAACCCTGAAATTGAAATGGATAACGTTCCGAACTGCTTCCAGTCAACAGTATTCATGACAATGAGCATTATTGTTTGCCAACTCACTTGTCAACATATATTGAATATCTATGCATCGTTACTTCAAAGGTATTACAGCTGAGTGACAAAGGTGGTTTTTTCCATGTGCAAGAGCAGAATCGAATAAAATTTGCTGAAGTAGAAACAGTTTGCACTAAATACACATTTTCAGTATTATTCCAAACCTGTATTTGGATTCCACTGTTTATAGTTATCTTGATAGAAAATCGAATTGTAGTATGGTTGGGACCCAACAAATATAACAAAGGACCTATTGTTAGTGTGAAAACTATAAACTAGCCCCCAAACCCCATGTCCTGCTACAATTATCCATGTCTAAAGAGAAGTCGGTAGTCATGAGGACAATTAAGTATCAGAATAGCTTTATGTGGTCTCAGCAGCATTCAAAGGCCTTTAGGTATACTCATGGGAGAGAAACAGCAGTTACTGAGTCACAAGGAGGGATATCAGTGTAGCCTAGAATATCAAGCCAAGCTGGAGTTCACCATCAGATGTTCACTCTCAGGGAAGGGTACGTCATCACCTTTGACGTGTTCCAAAAATCCATACAGTAGGGTATCCCAGTATGGTGCCATTTGTGGATTCTGTAGGCCCAGTTTGTTTTCTCCATGTAATGCTTTCGGCTTCTGCTTATTTAATCCCTTCAGTGAGCCGTACAGACCGTGTGGGACCAGGGGCATTTCCTGAGCCAGATCAAGAAATGTTGTGGTTACTCACTTGGTCTTGAGCCTGCGGTATAATCCCGATAGGCGTGGTTGGAGGTGGAGGATGCCGGTGCGCTCTGTAATATACACCATATTGGTCAAAAACTTAGTCCAGAATTATAGGGGGAAGGACAGTTCCATCTGCTTGGGGAGAGCGACAACAGGGGCCATCATCAGATGTTGAGCATTAGAACAGGCAGAGCCTGTGTGGGGGTAAATAAGCTCTTTGTGGTATGTGGAACTAGGTGCACAAACCTGGCGTGATCTGAGCTTTTGCTTAGGTATTCTAGGCCTTTTTGCCTTTATCGGTGAAGGGTTGGCCTATAGTTACTTCCCACTTATTTCTCAATGGAGAGAGGTTTGTGACTGTACATTGTTGCAAGGCTTTATAGAGACATGTTACCAGTGTCCTGCCATGTCCTGTAGTGTATAATGATTGGTGTATTACATTAGAGTCGAGTTCCAAGCCTGGGATCTTCCAAAGTGATCAGAAAATCCCTTTGATTTGACCATAAACAAGGAAGGCTCCCGTTGAGGGCCATATTGCTTCATGAGGTTTGTGAGGCTCTATAACGTCTCTCTATCAAAAAGGTCTCAAGCTGTAGTGAGGCCTGACTCCACATAGGCTGTCAAGTCTCGGTTTGAGGTTGAGGCCTCTACAAAAGAGGCGACTGTGTGGTATTGTCTGTGCATATGGTTGACCTACTTTAGAATATGTAAGAGTTTCCTTCAGGCATCCTTGGGTTTTTCGTGGAAGAAGCCATAGGTTTTGGGGGTTTGAGACATGAGGAGGAAAAGCCGAAGTAAGGCGACCTGATTGGACTGCGGGTGAAACCAGTTTCTGGTAAGTGGTGGCTCGACAGCCCATGCAGCTACAGTGAGAGGACATCATTTTGAAAGTCTGGTTCATTCAGCCCCCCTCCAGGACTCATTCGTTTAGGTCCCGTTTCCCAGATAAGGCCACTGAGGAGGATATTCAGATCTTTAAAAATACTAGAATGAGAAGGACATGTAAATTGACAAAGTAATATAATTGATTAGGGAGCATCACCATTTTGGCGAGGGTAACCCTGCCGATCACTGACAACGGGACAGTGATCAAGGATATTTTGGATTTCAAGGACCTACTAACTTTCTGAAGATTACCCTCCATCAAGTCTAATTGTGTATAGTACGCCTGGATACCCAGGTATCGAAGTGTGGACGGGGCCCAGGGAATGACTGCCTCATCCAAAGTGGGCAAGTAGAGATTGAGCATATTTGATCTTAAGGCCTGAGAGTTTTCCCAAATCATGGATGTTCGCAAGAGATTCCAAATTTATGTCGGAATCATGTTTGCACATTAACATGTCATTCGCATAGAGGGAGACTGCATGTAACTTGACGCCTAGGGGGAAACCCAGGTATCACCAGAGAGGCACACAGCTTGGACGCCAGTTGTTCCAGGGCCAAGGGAAACAGCAGAGGAGACCGAGGGCCACCCTGTCTTCCCCACTGCCAACAAATAGGAGGAATAGAAGATGTGGCTGCCAGCTATCACCATAGCCGAGGGCCCCCCTGCCAACCGTGGAGGAATAGAAGATGTGGCTGCCAGCTATCACCATAGCCGAGGGCCCCCCTGCCAACCATAGAGGAATAGAAGATGTGGCTGCCAGCTATCACCATAGCCGAGGGCCCCCTGCCAACCATGGAGGAATAGAAGATGTGGCTGCCAGCTATCACCATAGCCGAGGGCCCCCTGCCAACCGTGGAGGAATAGAAGATGTGGCTGCCAGCTATCACCATAGCCGAGGGCCCCCTGCCAACCGTGGAGGAATAGAAGATGTGGCTGCCAGCTATCACCATAGCCGAGGGCCCCCTGCCAACCATGGAGGAATAGAAGATGTGGCTGCCAGCTATCACCATAGCCGAGGGCCCCCTGCCAACCATGGAGGAATAGAAGATGTGGCTGCCAGCTATCACCATAGCCGAGGGCCCCCCTGCCAACCATAGAGGAATAGAAGATGTGGCTGCCAGCTATCACCATAGCCGAGGGCCCCCTGCCAACCGTGGAGGAATAGAAGATGTGGCTGCCAGCTATCACCATAGCCGAGGGCCCCCTGCCAACCATAGAGGAATAGAAGATGTGGCTGCCAGCTATCACCATAGCCGAGGGCCCCCTGCCAACCGTGGAGGAATAGAAGATGTGGCTGCCAGCTATCACCATAGCCGAGGGCCCCCTGCCAACCATGGAGGAATAGAAGATGTGGCTGCCAGCTATCACCATAGCCGAGGGCCCCCCTGCCAACCATGGAGGAATAGAAGATGTGGCTGCCAGCTATCACCATAGCCGAGGGCCTCCCTGCCAACCGTGGAGGAATAGAAGATGTGGCTGCCAGCTATCACCATAGCCGAGGGCCCCCCTGCCAACCGTGGAGGAATAGAAGATGTGGCTGCCAGCTATCACCATAGCCGAGGGCCCCCCTGCCAACCGTGGAGGAATAGAAGATGTGGCTGCCAGCTATCACCATAGCCGAGGGCCCCCCTGCCAACAAATAGGAGGAATAGAAGATGTGGCTGCCAGCTATCACCATAGCCGAGGGCCCCCCTGCCAACCGTGGAGGAATAGAAGATGTGGCTGCCAGCTATCACCATAGCCGAGGGCCCCCCTGCCAAGCATGGAGGAATAGATGTGGCTGCCAGCTATCACCATAGCCGAGGGCCCCCCTGCCAACCATGGAGGAATAGAAGATGTGGCTGCCAGCTATCACCATAGCCGAGGGCCCCCCTGCCAACCATAGAGGAATAGAAGATGTGGCTGCCAGCTATCACCATAGCGGAGGGCCTCCCTGCCAACCGCGGAGGAATAGAAGATGTGGCTGCCAGCTATCACCATAGCCGAGGCCCCCTGCCAACCATGGAGGAATAGAAGATGTGGCTGCCAGCTATCACCATAGCCGAGGGCCCCCTGCCAAGCATGGAGGAATAGATGTGGCTGCCAGCTATCACCATAGCCGAGGGCCCCCTGCCAACCATGGAGGAATAGAAGATGTGGCTGCCAGCTATCACCATAGCCGAGGGCCCCCTGCCAACCATGGAGGAATAGAAGATGTGGCTGCCAGCTATCACCATAGCCGAGGGCCCCCTGCCAACCATGGAGGAATAGAAGATGTGGCTGCCAGCTATCACCATAGCCGAGGGCCCCCTGCCAACCATGGAGGAATAGAAGATGTGGCTGCCAGCTATCACCATAGCCGAGGGCCCCCCTGCCAACCATGGAGGAATAGAAGATGTGGCTGCCAGCTATCACCATAGCCGAGGGCCCCCCTGCCAACCGTGGAGGAATAGAAGATGCAGCTGCCAGCTATCACCATAGCCGAGGGCCCCCCTGCCAACCATAGAGGAATAGAAGATGTGGCTGCCAGCTATCACCATAGCCGAGGGCCCCCCTGCCAACCGTGGAGGAATAGAAGATGTGGCTGCCAGCTATCACCATAGCCGAGGGCCTCCCTGCCAACCATAGAGGAATAGAAGATGTGGCTGCCAGCTATCACCATAGCCGAGGGCCCCCCTGCCAACCATAGAGGAATAGAAGATGTGGCTGCCAGCTATCACCATAGCCGAGGGTCCCCCTGCCAACCGTGGAGGAATAGAAGATGTGGCTGCCAGCTATCACCATAGCCGAGGGCCCCTCTGCCAACCGTGGAGGAATAGAAGATGTGGCTGCCAGCTATCACCATAGCCGAGGGCCCCCCTGCCAACCATAGAGGAATAGAAGATGTGGCTGCCAGCTATCACCATAGCGGAGGGCCTCCCTGCCAACCGCGGAGGAATAGAAGATGCAGCTGCCAATTTTCACCCTAGCCCTTGGTCTGACATGCATCAAACCGGTCCATTTGATCAGTTGGGGGCCAAATCTGGATTTCTGGAATACAGAGGTTACGTATGATTAATTGAGGGTGTCAAAGGCTTGTTCCAAATCCAAACATACTAAACATGTCCAAGATGAGCAGCCCTCTCCATCACATGAAAGACTCCCCCCTAATACTTAGAGAGGTATTTTGTCTGGGATAAGGCCAGTTTGATCGGTATGGATCAAATACTGAAGGATAGGAAGGATCCGATCTGCAAGGATTTTACCCAGGATTTTGTATTCCGAAATAAGGATGGAGACAGGGCGGTAAGCTGAGGGGGATAGGGAGTCTTCTCCAGGTTTAGAATTTGGGCAGAGTAAGGCTTCATCTGAAGTGGGTGGGAGGTGGCCAGATGTTTTAGCTGTGCTATAAAGTTGAACCAGATGAGGAAATAGGGAGGATTCAAATGCAGCATTGAAGTCAATTGGCAAATCATCAGACCCCGGTGTTTTTTCAAGACATCTTTAGTGGATGAAATATGTGTTTCATTTGTTTAGCTCAAAGGATATTTAAAGCCTCACATCTAGTTAAGACATTTATGCTCTGTTAAGCAAGGAGAGGCTCCTACCCATTGGCAGGCTGAGTCACCATCAGAGGAACAAGACAGCACCCCATTACGCCGGCGAACCCCACCGTTGTGTGACCACTGAACGCCAGTGCGTTAGCTGAAGATACAATTCTGGTGTCTCCCCAACCCAGGGTGGGGTGCTGGCAGGAGTCAGGAGGACAGCATGGCTCATCATTTCTCCGCCTCGGTTAGGCACATTCCGTAGGTGAGCTCAGCACCCACTGCTCCTTTACTTTCCCTGGTGTTCAAGAACTATTAAATCTAGTGGTTGGTGGGGTTTTGTGGCTCCTGCCTTACATCAATATAAAACTGATCGTTTCAAGGTGCTCCATGCACAAATCCAAGTCCTGAAACTTCCCAGTTTGTCTAGATATTCACAGGGTCCAACTCCTCCCTGAGATAAAACCCCAACGGACTAAATACGACAGCTGGAGCAGATATCTGGGGTGAGGGCCATTGCACTCAGACTCTCCACAGGAGCATCCGGCAGGAATATGCAATGGACGAGCTAGCGCAGACATCTGGGGTGAGGGCCATTGCACTCAGGCACTCCACAGGAGCATCCGGCAGGAATATGCAATGGACGAGCTAGAGCAGATATCTGGGGTGAGGGCCACTGCACTCAGACTCTCCACAGGAGCATCCGGCAGGAATATGCAATGGACGAGCTAGAGCGGATATCTGGGGTGAGGGCCATTGCACTCAGGCACTCCACAGGAGCATCCGGCAGGAATATGCAATGGACGAGCTAGCGCAGACATCTGGGGTGAGGGACACTGCACTCGGGCTCTCCACAGGAGCATCCGGCAGGAATATGCAATGGACGAGCTAGCGCAGACATTTGGGGTGAGGGACACTGCACTCAGGCTCTCCACAGGAGCATCCGGCAGGAATATGCAATGGACGAGCTAGCGCAGACATCTGGGGTGAGGGCCATTGCACTCAGGCACTCCACAGGAGCATCCGGCAGGAATATGCAATGGACGATCTAGAGCAGATATCTGGGGTGAGGGCCATTGCACTCAGGCACTCCACAGGAGCATCCGACAGGAATATGCAATGGACGAGCTAGAGTGGATATCTAGGGTGAGGGCATTGCACTCAGGCTCTCCACAGGAGCACCCGGCAGGAATATGCAATGGACGAGCTAGAGCGGATATCTGGGGTGAGGGCCATTGCACTCAGGCTCTCCACAGGAGCATCCGGCAGGAATATGCAACGGACGAGCTGGCTGGGCAGAGCTTAAGGTAGCATTCTAAAATCTTTTCAACCTCATCCAAAGTACGTAGCCAGAAGATTCCTACCAGAGAGTAAGTAGGGTTCACAGGCACACTCCACTCTCCTGGGGAGTCTGCTCCATGGCATCTCTATCCCGTTGGGTGCCAGCATCAGAAGGCAAACACTGCAACTAAAACAAGCTCAAACAAAGCTGGGGGACCAAGCGGTGTGGGAACGACCAATGCCAATGCAGCCCCGCTGCCAGTGGGTTTCCTTATCACTATGTAGGTACTAGCGCCCTATGTCATACGAGTAAACATGATCTAAAAATCACAGAGTGATAAGCGATGTTCCCCGAATGGAGGCAGTAGAAGGTCTAGTTCTCCGACATACTTCCTTACGTAGGCTGTTTGGTCCCAGCTTAAGCTTCCAGCAGTGGCAAAGGTCTTACACGCTAGGCCCTGTCCTGGGCTCGTTTCGTCACCCATTCTGCATAAAAGAATCTGTTCAGGCCCCTATCGAGGAAAACCGCAGTGGAGACGTGAATGTGGGCACTTTTGTGGCCTTTGTACTATTAGACCAGTCAGTGTCGTTTGACACTGTTGTGTAACAGGCGACCAGGACTTGCAGCTGAAATAAATGTAGTCTTTGTTTTTGGACAGGCACTAACCTTTCCTTTCTCCTTTGTCATGCTTCCCTGTTTTCTGTCGAGTCCATCACCGAGTCCCGCTCGGCTCAATGCTCTCCACGCCTCTTTGGTAACACTCATTTACTTTCACTTAGCTTCAGTGAGTTAGCAGGTGCTCCTGAAACATTCATGGGGATTGGTCTGATCTTAGGTCTACAAGAGCTGAAGTCAAAGTCCAGGGGCTACTGGCAATTGAATACACAGCATCTCACTTAAACTCCATTTGAATGTCTCCAATTTTGCTCTTCCAAATCTTAGGATTAGTCTGTTTGGCCTCTAAGCTAGGTCGGTCTTCTAACCTGGTGACATAGGTCCATGATCTAGGGTTTTCAGTTTGATATTCAGCTAATTCTAACTTATTAAATTAGTAAAGAGCATCTCTCCTTTCCTTTTTATACTTAAAACTATGAGAAAGAAATCTTCTTTAGAAAAAGGAAGCAGCATCATGCAGGCATTTACTTAATCTTGTCTGAATTATGGTAATTCTCCCCACAGACTATTCCGAACTCTGGCACTTGGGCACAGCCAGCGGGATCATGGCTGCCAGCAATAGCATCTTTGAATTCACCAAGTATGTAGAGATCTGTAACCTTCTACATGACTAGCCATTTGGAACAAAACAGACAGGGACACAAGCATTTCTATACATGAAGGACGGGATACTATACATCTCAAATGAAAGGGAATCAGGCATCTAAACCCTACTAGCCTCAGACAGATGACCACCAGATCCTACTGACCAGAAGCAAACATTAGAAAGTTTATTGTGCTGGTAAGAATCCTTATTGTGCTGGAAAGAATCCCTATCCAGAGGCCCTGCTTATCCTCTTTTCTAGCAAAGAGGCATGAACAATTTCTCAACGGCCACATTAACTATCGAAGAGATGTAAGGCTGCAGAGTCAATACAAGCCAAAGCCATGCCAGTACTGTTCTCCACTTACATGAAGGTACTTATCCTCTCACACATTTTAAATTTTACATACAATGACTAGAGACAGTTCTTCAAAATACCGGGAAACGTAGCATAGATGAAGGCCACATTAGGATCAAACAAAGGATGACTGAGAACTGGTTAAACATTGTTGATAAGCTAGAAAAAAAAAAATCATGAAACAAACCGACCTATTTCCCTCAACCCGCTGCCTGACTAAACTATATCCACACAACTGGAGCCCTATTTGACTGGAGCCGAGCATGAAGATGCAAATACTGGAAAATTCTTGGAGTAGCCAGAGAGACAATCTCCTGAAGCAACCATAAAGCTACCTAGAAGACAAAGGGAGCAGCAACGGTGATCCTAGATCAGAAACACCGCAGGATCCCTGGCTTTAATTTGCCATTATATTGATCTGACTCCACTCCTCATGCAACGGCAAAACAAGAAGCAACACATACTCACACCTCTTCAGTCTTCAGGAAAATCAACCAGTTGCACAGCTCTACAGGTCCATTTACTCATCCTGTACCAGTAGAGAGACACTTACTGCCAAGTTAAGGCTGGCACTTTAAGGCACTGCGGTATCCCTGGAATGCAATTAGTTTTTTCGCCTCCTGCTGCGCCTTTTGGGCAGCAGCGGTTCTCACTATGGCAGATTAATTTACTATTCTGAAAACAGTCCAAAAAATGTTTTAGGAAATGTTTGTAGAAAAGATAATGTTAAATGCGTGGAAATATTGCTTGGTGCCAATAGTTACTGCAGTACCTGCTGCAGGTAATAACTAAATTTTCTTGAAAAAAGTACAACCATCTCCCCTAGGTGTCGACAGGAGCAACTGTGCTGGTGCTGGGTGTTAGCTCCACAAACTGGGACTCCAATATGATCATTTAGCATGTGCGGGCCGAAGTGGCTGATCACGTATACACATTAAGGTCTTAGGGAAGTCTTCCTTGTTGTATTGGAGAGATAACTTGCGGTTAACTATAGACCACTAAATGCATGAATGAAACTGTCCTTTCTTGAAAAGGCCACAGAAATTTCGGTAAGTGGCATTTCCAACCATAAGAGATGCATTTATTTTATATCAGCACACAAGTCTAATTGAACATCAGACTACCCGCCTTTAGGGTCCATTCATGGCATCCTAGACCATGCACACCTGGGGTTATCCATTTCACAGACCATGGCACAAGGCATTAACAGCAGGTGCATTTAATGTCCAAAGCCAGATCTACCAGAAGCTAAGGAGATGTTCTCTTTATCAAAGAATTTTGAGGGCACCCATTAAGCTGACAAACTAGGACACTTTTAAAGATGCTTTTCATAGCCGTCTAACTGCTAACAAGGTAAAGAAAAAAATATATATTTAAAAGTGAGTAGCCAATATTACAATTTTTGATTGGTCCCTAATTACACGTGTCAAATGAGTTCCTGATGAACTCCAGAAAACTCTCCTGGATCTGCTGCCAAATAAAGGACACCCTGGGACACAGCCGCAAACAAAGCAGGAAAACAGTTGAAAATTACTGGGAACTAGAAAATGAAAACATGAATATACACAATTAGGAATGACTGAGGCCAGATGACAAATGACACTCAGGAGACAGCGAAGGAATGTGTTATGGACCGCTGTGTGAGCCGGCATTTCACTGGAAGAGATATCTGCAAAACTGATGATCCCACTCCGGCCGCCTCCATTCCGAAGCATGTACAATGATCTTCTAAATCACAAGTCAGGGCTCCAAGTCCAACTCGTGCCCTGGCTTGCACTACATATCCTAAAATGCATGTACTAGACCTCACAAGAGAATAGGATTCCAGCACTCCTCCTCCAGAAAGCTGGTTACCAATATCATCTAGGACAGTGATTCTTAAACTGTGGTCTGAGGACCCATGGGGGTCCACGAAGCCTACTCAGGGAGGGTCTGCGACGGCTTAAAAAATTAAATAATATTAAAATGAATGGATCAGAATTAATAAAGTGAAACTAAAGTAGCAACATTGAAAATTTGAAAACTTTTTCTACCTTTGACTGTAAATTAAACAAAATATTTCAATATTTGTTTGAAGTATACTTGTTATTTTATGTATTTTTGTGTATTGTTTTGAGGCTGAAATCATAGAAATCGCTAAGCCGGGGATCCACAGCTTCCATTAATGACTCTGGGAGGGTCCCCGGTTTCCACTAATGGTTCAGTGGGGGGGTCCACAGAAGTCAAAATGTTAAGAAGCCCTGCTCTAGGAATCCTATCAAAGAGTCTGATCACTGCTGTCTCAGTGAGGAATGCAACAGGGTAGAAGTGACGCCTTCCTGTTTGGAATTTACAGAGATGCAGAGTTGAGGACTTCGCAGTTGATAGTCCACCACAGCTGGCTGAAATTAAGCTTTGACAGGCACATATAATGCACTTTAATTAGGAGGCCATCCAGAAGATATCAGAGAAAAGCAAACTGATTTAGAGACAGAGAGGTGGGTATTATGTTCATTCCTTGAATCTGCCATGTTCCAGGTGATAACCTACAGAGAAACTTTGTAAAAAAATAAATAAAAAAAAAAAAGAGGCCCCAGCGAATGGGGTCAACGGGGCCAGAGGAGGGTGGTGGGGGGGGAGGGAGCGGGGGGGTGCATTGCTGTCTTACCCTTTTTATTAATAAAATACAGCCCCAGGTGATGGGGCCTATGAAGGCTCAGGGAGGGGGGCCTCATGGCCACCCTCCCCTTTTTAATAAAATACGGCACTGGGAGATTGGGTCCCCGTGCCCGATGCTCAGCGGGGGGGGGTGCCATAGTCCCCCTCCCCCTCTCCTTTGTTCAATTTGACCCAGGGAGATGTGGTCCCTGGGGCGTAGTGGCTTTTTTAATTGAATTTGGACCCAGGTTATTGGGACCCCAGGGTCTATTGAGGCGTGAGGAGAGGGGCCACGGAGCCGCCTCACCATTAATTGAATTTGGCCCTGTGGTATGGGCCCCGGTGCCTAATGAGGCTTGGGGAGGCAGAGCTGCGCACCCCCTCCCATTAATACATATGATTTGGCTGCTGGGAAGGGGTCTTCATGTCCAGAAGGACAACTATGCCATGCACGGCAAAGGCTGTGCACGGCGTGGGTTTGGCAGCCTGCGGGGTTGGCTACCTCCGGGTGGGTTGAATACAGGGCCTGGCCAACACCTTGTTACATTAAATTTTGATTTTTTTAGTTGGAGAAAAAGCTAAAGCGGTCTCACAGCCAGACGTAAAAGATAATAGGTGACTCGCTTCTAAGTCATGGGTACCACCCCCCCTCCATGCTCACAATACTAGAGGAACCGAGGCTGAAGTAAAGTGAGGTCAATGGCCCCCTACTATATTTGTAGGTCCACTCTTATTCCATCGTCCACCTCGGTTACTTAACCCACTACACACCACTCGCTGTGAACCTGTAGTTATTCTTAAGCGGTTCGCCAATTCTGGGATCCGGCTAACATGTTCAATGGATTGCCAATGGGTGTTTTTTTCCTTTTTTTCGGCAGCAGTTTTCTCCAGCACTTTCTTTTAACACAAGGCTTACAACACAGTAGCTTACTTGAAACACTTACACACTTCCTTTGAAACAAGTTTTAGACAGCAGTTTACTTAGGCACACTTCTTTTTAACACAATTATTACACAGCAGGCTACTTGATCACACGTGTTTTTAACACAAGTCTGACAGCAGTTTACTTAAGCACAATTCCTGTCAACACAAGTCTATGACAGCAGTTTACTTACGCACACTACCTTTTAACACAAATCTTTGACAAACTTACTCAAGCAGAATTCCTTTTAACACAAGTCTTCAGTAGCAGTTTATTAAGCAGACTTCCTAGTACTTCCTACCAGGTGGTGGCACTTCCACAGGTTGGGAATGAAGTAGTTTTCTCTTAGGTGTGCTAAAGAGCTGGATGGCAGGATGTCGATTACACAGATTAAAAAGTCTGAGTACACAGTGACACTTCACTACATTGTAAAGGGTAAGTAACAAAAAAGAAGCTATACATTTCTTGAAACCAATACCCGTCAACTGAACAAGAACTGGGAGGAACACTACAACAAATACGACCTCAAACTTAGGAAAGACTTTTCAAACACCACTTAACAAACTCAAATATTCTGTGATGTGACCTAGGTAACAACTCATCCTATTGAGCACCCAAAGAGGAGGAAATTAGCACCCCTGTTCCATGTCCATGGACAACCCACATTGTATCCTAGGTGAACTAGGATGACCAGAGGGTGACTGCAGCTGATGGTCATTGGCACGAGCATACGTGATGAGCCTGTAGGTTCCCTAGAACCACGTTTCGATAGCCTCGTGGCAAGGAGGTGGATAATTAGTTTTCCTCTTTGCATGAACCGATAAAAATAAAAAAAAATAAAAGAATTCTTTCTCTTAAGACTGGACACCAGGAGGCAAGACCTTTTCATAACCGAATACAAACTACACATCTGAAAACCATTTAGGAGCAAAAACAAAAAATCAACTTTCAATGTCTTTGCCAAGAGTCTGCACGACTCCAAGAAGTGGCCAAAATAACTTCAAGATTAACATTCAATCGGATTGATCACACACAGGCGCAACTTTCACATGATCTGAACTGAGTGAATAGGGTGTTGTTTTTCCTTAGGAATGGCAACAATGACCAGGCTACGAAATTACTTTGAATAAAACAGAGATAAATCCTCAGAGTCTAAAGCAATTCATGGAAGAGGAGCCAGGTCTATTTAAAGTAATTTCTTACATGCATTATTGGTATGTCATGTGCAGCAAGCCCCCTCATGCGCAGGTATCTGCAGGTGGTAAACACCTCCTCTGAAGCAGAAGACAACTGCCTCTTTGGGGTCAGCAGTAGTAATACATGCGTGACTGTTGGAACTGTTGATAAAAGGCTGCTCTTAAGGTCGGAAAAGACTTACCAGGAATAAAAGGCCTTATCGCCTAATAGGTTTTTATCTTTTTTCCCCATATCAGAGTGCCTTGTGGGTATGGTGCAACTTACAGGTCAGCCAGGGCCCTTCCTCCTGCGGTAACAGGTTATGCGAAGCGTACTTTGCTACATCAATTAGTGGGACATAAAGGCACCAGTGCTAGAGATCACAGGAGATGCCCCAAAAATGAAGAGACTAGCTACAAGAGCGACCAAGACCAGAAGACTGGGGAGGGCAGACACCACAGCTGGGTGAGGTATAGGAGGCTGAGACCAAAATATTAAACGGAGGCTTCAGAAGGAGCCTGAAGCCACAAAGGTGGTCAAGGCCTAGGCCGCAGAAGGAGGAAGAGTGTGGACGAGGCCAAAGGAGGGATAGGCCACGGTAAGAGGCTACGGACAAGGCCATAGAAGGAGGCAGATTGTTGCCAAGGACACAGAATTAGGGCAAAGCCTCAGAAGGTGAAGATGGGCAGAGATCGCCAAAAGGAGGAAGGCTGGGCCAAAAGAAGGAACCAAATAGCATAGGACAAAGTTATGAGACCAAGACCAATGGAGAGAGACATCACAGAAGGAAGAGGCTAAGACCACAGGAATGACAGTGAGAAGCACACTCCCGAAGCAGGGGGGAGGCAGAAATCAGAGGGAAGATTGTGACCAAAAGTGGAAATAAGCAGAGGTCAGATGTGAGGACGAGATAAGACGGCAAGCGGAGACAACAGTGAGGTTAGGAGATTAGGAAGAGAGTATGGAGCTATCTGGGCCTCCAAACACAAACTGACAGATGTCCTGGAAACACTGGAGTCTCATAACTGCTGGGATGCATTAACACTTTCATTTGACCCCACTCTGATCTTACACAAGCATTCACTGCAGCCACCCCACCGGCGCACAATCCCACTGATCAGTCGTTGTCTGCTCTGGTCATGTGCTCCATTCTGTCACTTCCTACTATAGGACCCGCCATATGTTCCTTGTTCTCATTCCGTTGAGAGCACCATATCTGCCCCCTCCCAGATGATGTGATCAGGGGCTCTGGTACCACAGACTAGCCCCAAGAGAGACCTCTACATGCTAATGAGCCCGGAACCACCATCTTAAATCTGTCACTACAACTGGGAGCCAGAAGGGGTGGCCAGGACTTTGGTGTTGTAGCCTTCACAAGCTTCCGCTGGAGATCTGGCTGGGAAACTCCTCCGGCACTCCCCCCTACCCGGGGTTCATAGAGGAGCGGATGGAACGAGCACTGAACCCGTACGGACACTTGTGAATTTAGGCGGCTCTTACCACATTTGCCAGAGGATTTAATCTCGTCTTGCTGTGGGGAGTACAATGAGCCTACATGGACAAATCTAAGTATTTCAGCTTTGTTTACAAAGATGTAACACAATTAACCAGTATAACTATTTTTGGATAAAACAAGCTAAGGCTGCAGTGCGACTGCACATTCATCTGCAAACACATTTGCTATTTTTTAATACTAGCAAAACAGAAATCTCATTAGTGTTAATTATATTATTTGTTTCGAGAGATTTCAGAAGAACAAATCAGGCCCACGGGCATCCAGACTTTGAATAAAAAAATCTAGTGCTAATTAGAATAAAGCAATGAAGTCCAGAAGTTTCATACAGTGTAATGGATAATAAATAAGTCGATGCTTGAACAAATGACCTAGTTTAATGCAATGTACTATCACTGCACATACAATGAATACAATCGATCTCGTTTGTCATTTTCAGCACGTGAGTGTTTAAGAAGCGGGGACAAGATGGCCAATGGGAACTAAATAAAACAGGAATCTCTTCTCACTCCACCCGCTTATGCTCGCTCAGAGGGACCTTCCATGTAAAAGCCAGAGGTGGTAGGAAAAGAAATGTTGATAGGGAGCTTATAGCTGTCACTACTGACAAGCGACCATGACATCAATTTCCAGATAGCTCACTCTGGCTAGCTTCTAGGTATCACTACTGACAAGCGACCATGACATCAATTTCCAGATAGCTCACTCTAGGTGATCACTACTGACAAGCGAGCATGACATCAATTACCTGATAGCTCACTCTAGCTAGCTTCTAGTGATCACTACTGACAAGCGAGCATGACATCAATTTCCTGATAGCTCACTCTAGCTAGCTTCTAGTGATCACTACTGACAAGCGAGCAGGACATCAATTTCCGGATAGCTCACTCTAGCTAGCCTCTAGTGATCACTACTGACAAGCGAGCATGACATCTATTACCTGATAGCTCACTCTAGCTAGCCTCTAGTGATCACTACTGACAAGCGAGCAGGACATCAATTTCCAGATAGCTCACTCTAGCTAGCCTCTAGTGATCACTACTGACAAGCGAGCAGGACATCAATTTCCAGATAGCTCACTCTAGCTAGCTTCTAGTGATCACTACTGACAAGCGAGCATGACATCAATGTCCGGATAGCTCACTCTGCCAAGCAAGCACTGTGTAACACCTGGATGTTCACCTCTGCTCAGCCACATCTTCGCCGCCACTTTATAAGTTATGAGAAAAGACAGTGGTGATCATGGCGAGGTGGAACCTAGACTCACGCTTGCACCCACTCTTTGGCCACAGAGAAAACCTTTAATCAGGCCTCAATGTCCTGCTGCATTGAGATAAAAGGAGCGCTCTAAAAGCAGGACTTCCTCTGGATCCTACTTCACATCTGACCGATGAGACCAGGAGACAAAACCATGCCCATAATTACTTGTGTTCTCATGCAGAAGAAATGTGGCCAAGCAGGTCAGGCTGGACCATGCCTTTCCTGGAGGAGCAAAGATGGCAGTTGTATGGTTGGTCCTTGACTTATTATCGGAGACTAAATCAGGCTTTCCATCCTTCATTTTTCTAGCTTTTCTTTTCAGTGGAAGCTACAATAAGCCCAAAAATACATGTGTGAATGACGAGCTGTGTCACTAACACCCTGTGATCTGCTATAGCCAGGCTCTATTTCTAGCCATCCCCGCTACAGACTATAAGGTTTAGTGCAACTGCAGAGAAGGTGCGTCCACGCTTCATCTTTACTCGGTTACGGAAGACCTTGCCTAATCACGAGGCTATGACATTGCTTGCAGCTGCAGAGGCCACAGAGCTCCTTTGTAACAGGGATAAGGTGCGCCTTGTAGGTGAATCTTTTTTTTTTTTTGCATTCCTATATACTAAAGAATGTTCAGGGAGAGAAATTATGAAGTGAAGGGACAGCAGGAGAGAAGAGGTGTTAAGAGGCAAAAGTACCTCGAGAAGTAGGTAGATTGAGAAGGACAGTGGTTAAGAGATACATTAGAGAGTCTAGGAAGAACAGTAAAAAGCTGGGACAATGTGGGTGGAAAACAAAGGTGAGGTGGAACTGAAGCTGGGAGAGGAGGAAGAAGAAAACATCATAAAAAGTATTTATACTTCACCAGAAACTCTTGCAAGAGACTCGGTGAGTGAAACTTTGGTAGCACAGACTACACTGAAAACAAGCTTCTAAGAAACCTCAGTCAAGAATCAAGAAGCAACCCAACAGATTGTGGGGGAGGAGAGGGGGGTATCTTTGAAGGCTGCCCAAGTAAAACTCCATTCCTAGAGCTATCCTGGTGAGGAAGCCTTAAAAGATCAGCTTCTTCAATTTAAAATGCCCACAAGATCACTTTCCAAGTTTTTATGATGTTAAAAAAATGTTACTTTCCTGTAAAAAAGCAGGATGCTATGTTAGTTTGGGAGCAAAGGCAACACAAAATGAAAGTCATTAAAGAAGGTCGAGGCAAATTTGATTACTAAAAGGTTGCCGTCTTTCACAAAAAAACTCAAATCACTGGTTCTTCGTTTGGTTAGTGGCCACTCTCAATTGAAATGCGGAGTTTCTCTATATTTTATAGAAAAATGTAGACTTTAATATCAGATGTTTGTGTTTAGGAATTTGTAGAGCGCGTGGCTGCCCGAGGGCTTCCCAGCGCTACAGAGTACGGTTTACGAGCTCTATCCATAGTGCGTCTACAAGGGGAACAGCAAAGTTTTGAGATGTTTCCTGAAAACGGTTTCGTTGGGTAGAATTCTTATTTTATATGGGAGGGCATTCCACATCTTTGGTACCAGGTGGGCAAATGATCTGCCCCCTCACCTGGCTCTTTTGGCTCTCGATGTCCTAAGAAGCTGTTGCTGAGCTGATCTTAAATGCCTGGTCGGGATATACCTGGACATCATTTGTCTCAGTTTTATTGGGCCTTTTTTGTTAACAGCCCTATATGCCAAGCATAGGGACTTAAACTTTATTCTTGTTTCAATAGGGAGCCAGTGTAGCTGTTTCAGTGCTTCTTTAGTCGAAGTGCATTTGGGGATTTTTAGAAGGAGTCTTGCTGCTGCATTTTGTACTACCTGTAGTCTCTTCGTCACGTATTTAGGCGCGCCCACGTAAAGTGAGTTTCCATAGTCCAAGCGTGAGATTATAAGAGACTGGATGACCATTTTTTTCAGATGTTCCTGGATCACCTCAATAATCTTCCTTAGTATTTTAAGCAGGGAGAAACATATTCCTGACAGTTTCCTGGATTGGCAATCCATCGTGAGTGAGTTCTCCATCCAGACCCTGGTTTGGGTATAGGTGGGTTTCCCATGCAAGGGGGCCACTGTGTCAGGGGTGCCTGGATAGTGGATTTTCCTAATAGCATAATCTCCGTTTTTTCGCCATTTAATTTCAGATGGCTATTGGCCATCCAATTTACCACTCTCTGCAGACAGTGACTCAACTGCTGATTTGCATTATCTGTTAGGGAGACTATCAGCTGAGTGTCGTCAGCATATGACACCACTGAGACACCATCTTCCTGTGCTATATTAGCCAGCTGTCGTACATAAATATTAAATAGGGTAGGACTAAGGGAAGATCCCTGTGGGACGCCACATGTAATTGGAAGGTTGTCTGAAAAACAGTCCCCTTCCATCACTTGGAAGGACCTGTCTCCCAAAAAAGAAGCCAACCAGTCCATGGCAAGGCCATGGACTCCTATTTACCTTAGTCTCCCCATTAATGTGGTATGATCTACGGTGTCGAATGCTGCACTGAGGTCCAACAAAAGGATGGCGGCAGAACCACCCTCATCCAATAGTGCCTTTAACACCTCTGTGACCACCAACAGTGCTGATTCTGTACTATGAGCGGCACGAAAACCCATCTGAGTGGGATGCAGTATTTCATTAGTTTCCAGGAAGTCAGTCAAGGTATTGTTTACATGCTTTTCTAAAAGTTTGCTGGAATAAAATCTGACTGACCACAACTGACCGATATCCTTTCTTTCAGCCAATCACCTACTTTAGCATTACAGTAAACCTACCATTGAAAGGCTCGATACCATTGTCAAGCAATTGTTGATGATCGTACCTTCTTCTCCAGGAACTCTGTGATCCTCACCAAGACTCTAAATGGTTCTCAGCCAGTCTCAGTTTAAAAAAGCGCTCTGTTAGAAGAGCCGAAGTCTATTAGAAGTCACTAGAACTCCTTTCGAGTTCATTCAACTCTAACCGAAAAAGGCTCTACAAAAGCAGTAAGTCTGAACTCTCAAATAAACCTGTCTAAGAACAGAGACCTAAAATTGTTTGCAATTATGAGATCTCAATCCAATAACTCCTCTCCTTCTGATACTTCCAGAAGCAACAAATTTGCACTGTTTTAACCAAATTAACAAAAGTAGATAGGAATGTGTTGCCTCCCATAGCATCTCCTTAAAAAAGGCAGAACTATCAAAATATCCATTCAACGGTTTACTTAAGACTTTCTTGCACCAAGCTCACTTCTGCTAGAGTTCTTTCTCTCCAGTCTCTAAAATAAAGCTGTTATCTGGTAAAAAAATAAGCCCTCATAGTATACGGATGGTACTCTGTATTTGAATGTCACTGACATTCTTCAAACTAACTCAATGCAGCACACATGAAACCCCTCCTTTTACAACAAATCTACAATCAACCACCACAATGTTGAGAACTACCACTGAAATTTTGGCCTCCCCTTTCTCACTAACATTGAGATAAGTTACCTCTCAACTTATTAACTATATACAGGAAAAATGACGTTCAAGGAATGTTTTTCTTGGTTTTGGTGTAGATCACAGAATGGTATTGGCTACATTTATTGGGACCGACAAAATCTTACACACCTTTGAAGGAAGCCATGTGCTCTCATTTCATTGGATGTAACTGTGGTGTTTGTCCAGGGGACTTTGAGGGCCTATGATGCGATTCTCAAAAACAGTATGGACCTGGAGGGAACAGTCCTGTAAAGATTTCATCCTTACTCTCAACTCAATAATATTAGTATCTTCTCTGATCCCACCCCCTTCTTTTGCATATCAGTTAGAGCTCCATCTGGCCAGTCACTATTTGAGGTTTATCATGAACTACTGGGTGAACTTCCTAAAGATGCTGACATTTTGTTTCAACAGCCTGACGACAACAACCAAGCTGATCTCAAAGTGGGCTCCCCTGAATGCATCTTCAAGAACAAATCTTGCTTGCACTGCGCACACAAATGGATTGAACAACGCACCTAATATGCAGTGTCTTAAGGACTAAACTCCTCTTCCTCAGTCAAGAATCTGACACAGTAATGGATCTAATCTGGCTGAAAACTCTAAAGTCTGCCAGCATCATCCTCAAACTAGCAGCTACTGCTAAATCCTTGGACTTCCTTCTTGATGTGAACCTGAAGCTCAAAGAGCACATACAAGTCATGGCGAAGTCTCCTAGATTTCTTGTTCACGAACACAAGAATTTAAATCACTTTCTGTCCCCTCAGGATCTGAAACTAGGACTTGAAACCATGCTAATCTCCCGAATGAGACTATGGATTTCTTACTCACCAGCCTCCTGAGAAACGCAGTTAAAATAATAACAGCTGCTTCATGCAGCTGACGTGTTTCTCTGTAATAAAGAAACTTGAATAAAAGACCCCTGCTCTTATCTATCTTAAATGGCTCCTGACTGATGCTTCAAGAGATCTGCTTTCCTCACAGACAGCGCTTTGAACCTTAGCCTCCCCAAAGCTAGCCACATCTGGAGACGCCCGCATACTATGTCTCAAAGGTATACCGTCTCTCCACCCTCTTAAGAAGACAATGCTTCACAGACCCTTCGCTAGCAAAACTCCCACAATCTGGAACGCCTTCCCTTAACATATCAAGAACATCCCTTCTTTTCAAATGCTAAAGTAGTTTGTAAAGAATTTGCTCCCTCGGAAACCTGTGAATCAATTGAGTCCTTGCGCCCCCTTCAGTCCAGCTCTGTGACCCAACCCCTGATTTCTCCCTTCCTCGCTCTACAATCTATAACCACTCTCTGAATGTGTTCGCTGTGGTAGAGAAGCATCTCTACCTACAATCACTTTATTATCCGCTTCCCCTTCAGCCCATCTAGACAATCCTGGCCTATTTCTGTCTCGTTTATAGGTTTTTACTTTGCAGAGGTCAGTTTATGCTGGCTTCAGTTCTTTAATGCCTTGCTGGGTTGCTTTCCACCAAACAGTCTCAAGTACAGCAACCATCCTCGCTCCTTGTCCGGAGGCTTCAGTGCTTAGATCCCTCCTGTATTCACTCCCTTGTGAGGGTGATTCTAAGACTGCGCCCCTTCAGCCTTCATGTAAAAGCCGTCCACGTACTGCAATCTCTGTACTGGGGTGAATGTATAACATTGTTCTGCATTCTGTCCATCAATTGTTCTTTTTGGATCGGAGACCAAAAAGCCCTGCAGGACCGAATGGGCAGCATGTCCTTTCCGTAGGACCCACCTGTCGCAATGTATACAGACACCCACATCACAGCCTGCCAAATGTCGAGAACAGGCAGTCGCCTGTCAGCGCAGTAGTAGCAGCCTTGGTTCGCTCTGGTGGAATGGGCCCTCAGTTATTCTGAAGGGTGTCTCTTTGCCAAAGCACAGGAGATCTTAATGCAGAAGACTATCCACCTAATAACATTTTCTGCACCGCCTGGACTTTCTTTATGCTAGAAAACCTCCCAAACAGCCGATTGCCCACTCAATGATTTTTTGTGCAATTGATGTTAAAGCTTAGGGATCTCTTGGGGAGGAACCAATGGGGTTTCTCCTCCTTCAAGGGCTGAGGCAGAGCGAAGAACGTTGGAAGAGTGATATATTGACCAACGTGAATAGGAGCCACAACGCTTGGCAAAAAAAGCCATTTTGGGTGTAAACAGTTTGCACAGAAAAATGGGGGAGTAGGGCTTCTACGCCAGGACCAGGAGAGAGCCTGAAGCGCTGCTGTGTGCCGAGCTGAAATAATTAGACAAGGAACACAGTCTTCAGAGTGAGAAGATGCAATGAGCAGCTGTGCATCAGCTCCAAGGGATTACAAACAAGGAATGCCAGGGCTAAATTGCCATCTCACTGTGCATCACACAGGGTATGTGGGTAAGCATTTTAGTTAAATGTTTTAGAAACCTCATCACAACAGGAGATTTAAACAAGGATGGCTGATACGTCAAATGCAAGAGGACCGAAAGGGCCAGCACTTAACCTTTAATGGGGGCCACTGTAAGTGCTTGTTGATACTAAAACAAACAAGACATCTGAGAGTTACTGGATGTGGTGAGGTGTACGTCCTCTTTAGTGTACCTGTGTTTGGGTAGAGATGACCACTGCACAGTTTGTGCTGATATGTATTACTCTTGGACGTGTTAATAAAGAACTGAAAGAAAAAAAAAAAGACATCCAACAGTTTGGCCTGTAAAAGGCCAGTGTTGGGGACACCACACCAAGCCACAAATTGGTCCCAGCACCAGACATAAATGGACTTAGTAGAGGGGCGTCATGCAGCAAAGATAACCTCCACAACCTCGGGACCAAAACTGAACGAGGTTTACCGCCGCTGCTCAATTTCCATGCATGGAGGTGTAGGTTGTTCATGCCCGGGTGCAGAACCCCGACTTGCTGCTGTAACGGAAGATTCTTCCAATGTAGAAGACTGATCAGAGAATAACTGCTCATGCTCAGAAGTTCTGGGTACCACACTCTCCAAGGCCCGATCCGGAGACAAAAGGATGACTTTGGCCCGGTCATTCCAGATCTTCTTCAGAACTTCGGGCAGGAGAGGTGTAAAGATGTACAGGGGTCCTGTGCTCCACTCTAGCATGAATGTGTCTCCTAGACAGTACTCTTGGGAACTCCAACGGGCAGATGTTTGGATGCAACATGTTCAACAGTGTTGAAAAGATCCAGAAAGGAATCTCCACACTATTAGATGTTCTGCGCTATTTTATGGTGCAAATGCTATTTGTGACCCACCAGGCACCATCGGCTGAGCTAGTGCACCCTGGCCTTCAAAGATCCTGCCGGGTGGTTAATGACCAGGGAAATGCCTTCTGAGCCAACGTCAGAGGTGAAGGGCCTCTTGGCACACAACCCAGGACCCCACACCACCCTGCTTGTTGCAGTACCACATGGCAGCAGCCTTGTCCATGAGGACTTGTGCCAACCACACTCTGATGGAGTGCCAGGCGAATGGTCTGCAACTCAAACACGTTGTTGTGGAGTTGGGTTTCTACCAGAGACCAGAGTCCTCTGATCTCCATCTATCCCATATATCCTCCCCAACCCAGCAGCAATGCATCTGTCACCACAGTCTGCTCTGGGTGGGAAAGAGAGATGGGTCTCCCCCTGATTTAACTGGGGTCAAGTAGACACTACTGCAGATCTATTGCAGTAGTCTCCAAAACCTGGATGGAATCTGACAGGTTCCCCGTGGTGATGGGCCCACTGAAACTTCAGATTCTACTGTAGAGCCTGCATATGTCTCACAGCATAGTTGACTATCATAGTCTGAACATCTTGGACTCATTGTAAGGCCCAGAATTGCCTTCCATCCATTGAAAGGGAGCCTCTGAGAAGGAGTCGGGTGTGACTTCAGGACATTGATTGTGAACACCAGGGATATAAGGAGGAATGCATGTGTCAAGAGGTGGGCTACGACTGGCTGTAACAAGCCCACCTTCAACAGCCAATCTTTGAGGAATATCTCCAAGTCCACAACCACCGCCATCACTTTCATGAACACCCTGAGATGCACTAGTGGGGTCGAAGGGGAGCACAGCAAATTGAAAATTCTCCTGGCCTACCATGAACTGCAGGTAATGTCCGAGTAGGACTGCAGGACGGGTGTATGAAAATACATGTCCTGCAGGTCCAGGGTTACCATCCAGTCACCTCAGATCCAGGGCAGACAGACACGGCTGGTGGCTCCGAAATGGATCCGAGACACATGAAGACAACCAACATCACGTTAGAGGTTGCCTTACTAGATCAGGTAAAACTGCTCCCTAGTTAAAATTTACCACCACAACCACACCAAGTTGATGCAGATCCAGAGAGGTCAGGATCCTTAGCGCACCCAACAAACAGAAGTGTTCTCTGAAGAGACCAAAGCGGGGTGTCACATCTCCCACTGCTGCCTTCCAATGTAGACCAATGCACGGTCACCCAACAAGCATGTGCACCAACCGAAAGATGGGCTCGACATGTGTAGATGATTGAGCCAGGCTCTTCCTCCCCTATTCATGAACATTTCCACAATATTCTCTGTGGTACTTTGAAATCTGTGTTTGGTTTCTGGCGAGGGCATCTCAAGATGGGACCTGCAACTCTTCCCCTTTACAACATACGCTTGCTGGGAATGGATGAAGTCGGAATAGATTCCTCCGTGGTGAGAAGCAGGGTACAGGCAAATTAACGTGAGGGATAGATCTCCCAGGAACATTAACTGCCTGTGGTGTGACAGGGCACATGGCCCTCCTGCTACCTATTCACACCTAGAGATAAAACAATGCACCTATACCTGGTAAGACGCATGGGCACCTATGTATTTTCAGAAGACAGGGTAATTGGCCAATTCTGAGGTGGGTGTTAGAGGCCTGAGAATACAATCTGAGCCATGGTGTTTTCATGCTGTCATGGCCGCTCTCCCACCAGTCACTTTATCAGACCAGTGTGCGTTAGTTAAAATAAGCATGGCAACTCACAGAAAGGAGCATCACAGACAGGGTATCTTAGAAGAGGTCTCAACGCTGCCATACAGCGGGCCCTTCATCATCAGTGCACCTGCATTAAATGGTTTTATTTTACAGTGATCCCCTAACCATGTTTAGGAGCTTTGGCATTGGAAGCAGGTGCATTAATAGGGTATGGCATCGATACCGCTCTTAATTGTGCACACCACATGGAAATGCTGTATGAAGCCAGATCTATACGGGACTGCGCTACCCGCTAGCAGTAAGGAAGTACATGCTTACGGTAAAGTGTTCCTTGCATTGCAACACTACATTTCCCTCAAGTGGTGCAGGTGAGCTGGGGTTTTACACTAGTACTCAACCTTCCTGTTCCAAGGGGTTGTGAATAGCCCATAAATAGATCTGATGACCTGTATCCAGCAGTCGGCTTATCTGCATAGTACAAGTGTAATGAGTAAGAGCAGTGGCCCCATCAATTATTGTGGAGCCCAGAAGGTGGGCATTCACAACTAGTTACGGCCCCACTAAAGCGCAGTTCAAGGTTGCAGTATGATTGGTCTAGGAGTGTTTTTAGGGTGATCATGCATATCCCTTATAGTTACGTAATGGTTACCTTTAGGGGGGAAGGCAGCTTAAAAGTGAGTTCAGTGTAGATCCATGAGTGACCGATATACGTCAGATCTTCAGACTAACCACTACCTATAGAGGAGGTTCAAGACATGTAAATTTATCTTATGTTGATATCTTAAAAATGTGGCATGGAACCCTGCCCAATGGACCCATGTTGGGCATCCCTGCCTTAAAAGGACTCCTCCTGTGTTCAAGCCATCTGCACGTTTGGCAAAAACAAACTGAAGGTTTTTATACTAGACAATTGGAAGCTGTAAGGTTTGACTAACTGCAACTCATAGGCAGCAGTAAAGTAACTGTATAAATTATGGGTGCTGAGCCACTCAGTATTAAAAGCTATCAATTTCAGTTTCACATGGGGCTCTCTGGAAACCTTCACAACTCAAATGCCAAGCCCTCTGCTTAGGGCCCGCTCACCTAGACACACCTCCTGGTGGCTTTGAGGTGACATTCACCGATTGACCGGTGTCCCCGCTTCCTGCGACTTGACAGAACATAGCCTCTGCATCGAGCCACCTACTACCATGGCGGGAAAGTTGTCTGCTCTTTCCTCCATGGAACACACAGCGCCGTCTTGCCATCCTCATCCCCATGGAGCATGCATGTCACTTGAGTTGTTGGGCAAGGAATATCCCAGTGTGCTCCTGAGTCAACTCAAAGCCAGGAAGGGCTCCTCCACTGGGCTAATTACTCATTTGCTGCAGGAAGGAGGCAGATGCGTCCCCGCCGGAGCGCTGAGATGTGGCGGCCATTTCAGACCTCGGCTGAATCAGTCCCACAGAACAATAATCTAAAGTTCACCTCAAGAGGCTTGTGCTCAGCAAAGAACAATATATTCCAAAGAGTACTTGTGGCTTGTCATTCGAACACACTTACTCTGGTTGTATTTCTAGTAACTAATAAGCTTTTATGTGGAATCCAGTTTCCTTCATGGAGCGGTCCTGTACTCTTTGGTACATAAGGGGTGTGCATGTTCTCATCAGTAACTCTTACTCTGTAGCTAGAGCTCACTTTGATTACTATCTGTTGCTCTACAAGTATTTGTTTAACCCAGGCATCTGCTGTTGCTGTCTGCACTAAACGTAGCAATCCCTCAAGTAAGTTAACACTTGAATGGTGGGGAGTCCATGAGCTGTAGACCCTGTAATACATCTGCAAATCCCTTTGTCCCAGAACACCTTGTAGTTACTTAATCAGCATTCAAACACAAAATAGCCCCTCAAACAACATGTTGCCCTTGCAATAGGTTTCACTTTATGTAAACAGGATTACTAAGTTTAGCCATCCTACCTGCCAGAGGCCACCTGGAGCCAATGGGACAGTTTTTATTGAAACCGTTGGCCTGGAGTAGCAGTGGCAGGTCCGCTTCGCGTGGTACT
This sequence comes from Calotriton arnoldi, assembly GCA_963921515.1. Lineage (NCBI taxonomy): Eukaryota > Metazoa > Chordata > Amphibia > Caudata > Salamandridae > Calotriton > Calotriton arnoldi. The sequence continues at coordinate 561,116 of CAWUFW010000236.1, read as the reverse complement.
CCCAAGTTAAAGTCATTGGAGAGCGAGTCTGGTCCCAACAAGATATCATGCCTTGAGGTACCACCTCTATGAACCCATGGGACAGCTTTTATGGACACCATTGGCCTGGAGTACAAGTAGGTCAGTTTTCACGGTCCTCCCAAGTTACAGTCATTGTAGAGAGCTTCTGCTACCAACAGGATATCAGGCCTTTGAGTACCACGTTATATTTTCGGGGGGAATGCCTGAGACAGTCCATAATTTACTGGTCATCACTGGGATATTCTGATACAAACCACAGGGCCACCGGTGTACTTTTGAGAACCACCGATGAACCAACATGATAGACTCAACAAAACAAACCCAACAAAAACACTGCTCCAACTTTATGCCGCAAGGCACACATGCTCAACATGAAACAGTTCTGTAGCAGAGCGCAACACAAAGGCAGCCTCAACAAGGATATCCTTTATAGTAGCACAAAGCGGGACATGCCAGATCTTAACGAAAGTGGGACACCCATTGCAGATCAGTCCCAGATTTACATAAAAATGTAAGCGACCTACATAACTCCAATAGAACTCTTCTGTCATGTTGATGAGGACACTGTTTAAAGATGGAAACTCGCTGTACTTTCCTGTTTGACATGGATCTCCAATGCAGGGAACACAGGCATAAAAATATCTCAGAAAACAGAGAAAAGACACAACTTTGTCTTTTGATTAATAACGCAACAATGCTCGCGTTTTAAGGCTCTCTGTTTTATTAGACTGGTGTGCCTAGTTAGTTGTGTAGAAGCTCTGTATTCTTGTCGACACCACTGCACCGATGAGGTTTATTTCTACATCTCCTTGATGTCTTATGGTTTGATAAGTTCAAGCAGGTGCTTTGACAAAAGAAGGACACCGATACCTTTAGGATGCTTCCATTCCTCTATCCCATAGGCTCTTACCGGTTATCCTCATTCGCCCGCTGAGCCCCTCGGCCAAACAAAACACATAGGCAGCTTGTTCAGAACATATTGAATGGCTCAATGTATAGCATTTTTGGATAAGGAAAGCTGAGCGAAGAACTTTCCCCTTCCTTCCCAGTTACAACAACATACATTTGAAGACAATCATTACCTTGACCATACTATTCTATTAATTATTTCAAGCAATAATAGTTAGAAATATCCACCTAATACTGAAAAAAAAGTGTTGTTTTCCTGATACTCTGGAAATGATCGCCGTCGTCTGGTTGGGGTGGGGGAGGTGCAGGCGGGTAAATGTTGCTTCTCTGTATTAAATAGTGGACCCAAAAGCAGAAGAGGAACTCAAAGAGGCCTGTGAGTCTCACACACACACTAAACATAGGAGTAAAGCAGAAGTATTGATAGAGCGAAAGATGAGGACCAACATAAAATGATCCATCGCTTACAGTGGAAACACTGGGTGGTGGTTGGAAGTTCTCATATGCAGTCCATGTTTAGAAAATGGCGCATGCTGAACATTCAGTTAGCCCCACCAGAAACTCATGAAGTAATGGGTTCCATGGAGAAGATGTTGGAGGGGGTCATCAAGCTCCACAGGCAATTACAAATCATGCTCCCCAAATTGTCTTTTGTGGAATGTCCAACACGTCTCAATTACATTACATGCCTTAAACTACTAACATGAGGAAAGAAACCCGATTCAACCAATGCGGTCACCTGTAAGTGTTGGTCCACACTTGCAGGAGTGTCCAATTGGCTACAGTGGATGTGAAAGCTCCACCCCAGATTGTTTCCTCAACCCAAGAAAGTCTGATGGTGGTCCTAGGGTGCACTGTGCCCTCAGAGGCTGAAGTACAGTGCTGTTGGTGCACCTGGGCCCACCTCAGAGGAAAGAATAGGGGGATTTGGTGACATGTTTGACGACGCCACGGTCTTACCCTCAACTCTTAGCTTTTTTCATTATTTAAAGGGAATATGGGGATAAGAGGCACCCTGAAGAATCTGGAAACATTTTGAAAGCCAATAATGATGTGGTCTGCTCCATGGTCATCCTTGAACTTTCTCTGTAAAGGTGTTGCTACACTTATAGTTAGGTTCATTTTATTCTATCAGGATGGAAACAAATTTCTTGAATGGACAGTGCCAATTCTAGGGAGTGAGGGAACAGTAACCTGCTTTGGGTGGGAGAGCTCTCTGGTTGTCAGTTGTCTGGAATTTGTGCAGTGTGCCACAGGTGCTAATGTGGCACTGCAGAGGCCTTGCCATTGTGTGACGGATTTCACTGTAATGTATGGCGGGAAGGTGAATGTGTAGAAGGTATCCTACCTTGGAGGAGACCAATTTGGGGCTTTAATCATGTACCGATGTGTTGCACCAGACTTGCTGCTGAATCTAGGTTTGAAGGATTCACTTGAAGTAATCAGACTACACAGGTTGTGCATTAGATATACACCCCTTGAAAGTCTTAGGTAGAGACCTGCCGAGGATTACATACTACTGTGCTGGGAGAGTTTCTGTACTTTGAGGGATTTGAAAGGCCATGCAGTTACTGGACTCCAGGAAGGACATGAAACCCTCTACCAATTGGGGTGGAGTAGTGGGGAGGGATAGGCAGATTTTCACTGCTACAAGTAGTCTTGAATTTTACAGATTCAGAATGTTAAATTCTGTAGTTAACAAGCTTGGACTGAAAGGAAGGAAGATTTGAGATACAATTTATAGACTCTAGGTATCTCAATCCAGAGTTTTGCCTCGGAGTGAAGATTACATCTATCTGCACTGCTGGTAGCTCAACCTGCTGTCTTTTCAGGATATGGGGAGCATTGTGAGGCTCAGAAGAAGATTTAACAAGCCATTGACACCCAAAAAAGAGCTTGTATGTTGAATGGCTCCTTAAACACCAAGAGGTTACCAACGTTAAAGTCCAAAAACAGCCTCCCCATCCAGTAGTAAATGGAAGAGATTCTCCAAGACAGCCATGTTTCTAGCACTGACTAGCAGGTTTTAACCATAGTCAGATGACTTGTCCTGAAGAGGGCCTATAAGTACCAACGGGGTCGAAACGTCAACAGCATCTCTTAGTTTAGGAGTTTTGGCTTCTGAAAAATGCCTGTGAAACATTTACAGCGCTCACAATTACTCCAAAATGAAACAGGGATTATGTGCAGAGTTGTGATTTTATATGTATATACGTCACTTAATCATCTTTGTCAAACACTGTATCATCTGCACTATAGTCACAGAAGGTTATTGCGTTGGAAACCTGAAAGTAAATTGTGTATGAAGAGAACACGTGATCAAATTCTCACAAAAAAGGTCTGCTTGTATTGATTCTAGCTAACAGTGATTCTGTCATTGAATGATGTATACACATTCAAATTGCAGTTTATCGCTGAATGACCCCTTCAAAAGAGTCCCAAGGGGCTCTGTAGAGTAGGGAAACCCTAGCCCTGTTGGGCTTATCAGTCTTTGTGATAAATATTAGAGGTGGGCGAGTTACTGAAAGCTCGAGCCAGAGTCAAGCCTGAAGCCTGGCTCTGGCTCAGCTCGAGGTTCTGTTAGAACCCCGTAGTCGATAACGAGCCGAGCTTTAATGTGGCTTCGGCCTGCCTCCTTGCCTGTACCTGGGATGTGACTTTATGGCCAGAGCTGTCAGCTTTGTAACTGGGAAACCTGTGATTGCAGGCAAATCAGTTAATCTCGCCAGGTCGAGTTCGCCCTATATAAAGACTGCATAAAAATGCACAACAAAGGTAAAAGCAAAGCGTTAACACGAGGTAAGACAAATGGATACCCATTTACTCGCTGATTTGTACAAAGTGAAACTAGAAAACAGATAAATCGCAGCTTCCCCGCTTATATTGTGTTATCTTAAGCAAATATTTTATTTCACCAAAACTCTTTTCATCACCATTGTGTATGAAAACACTTTCAAATATGAGAGATCAGAATACAAGTTGTACAAAAATGTATTGTTTTGATTTATTAGACTAGAATGTTGCTCTATAATATTTACCAAGTACAGGGTTTACATGACAATTGTCATGCCTCTTAGTTCACTAATGGTTCAGATTTGAAAACTATCACTTTTAATAAAAGTACTTCTCAGTGCAGTGCGATGTGATGCATTATGTCAAAACCTCCGCATGTTAAAGACATGAACTTTTTTGAATTCTGAAGAGACTCATTTTACATGTTTGCTGTAAAATTTACATAGCAATAATGCGGATTTTGCGGAGGCTCATTCGAGATATTGTGCGTTGTTCAAACAAGCACTGTACGGGCACCTACTCTTTTTACAAGCAACCTGTGAATTGATCCGTGTACTCCCCATAGCCAGATCTAAGCCTCAGGAGGAGGAGTATGTAAAACACTCGCTGCTGACATCTGGTGTGCCCTTACCAAGTTTGAATCCTGGCAGGGCCAGTTGAGCCTTTTATCGTTATCAGGTGCATAGCAAGAGTAAATTTCAATTGTCTCACCTGGTAAGCATTGCATTTAATGTGCGTGTTATGGTTTGCATGCTGATGTACGAGTTTTAGATTGTGCTCCAAATGTTAAAGTGCAAATTTAAGTGGAGTTTTTGGTTTTAATTTGTAACCATAGCTGTACTTTTTTTGGGTGAATTTCTCAGTTTTTTAAACTCCTACACTGAGGTGTTACAACCAGTGATAAATAGAACGTCACTTTAACCTCTGTTCTTTACAGTACATGTTTGGCCTTTTTTGATAATAGCCGACATCCAATAGTGTGTTGCACCCAATCCTGCAAGGGCGGCCAACGCTGCTGAGCACAGCTTTCAGCGGTCTACAGCAGGCGGGACTTACCACCCGCCAGCTCTCACACCCCGCCTCCCCTGTGGGCCGGCTTTGGCCACGGTCAAGAGAAGGTGCGGAATTTGCAAGAAGTCCAGCATGGGAACTCCGAATCCCATGATAAAAATTATTTTGAGATTATTTTAATACCGGGGGGGGGCCCACAAGGGACCCCCCACAAGGGTCTGGAGTCAGGGTGGGTTCATCCTGACCCCTTCTGCCATATTTCTTTAGATTTTATCCCAACAAGTAGCTCTGCGCACTGTGCTGAGTAAGGGTGGCCACAACAGAAGAGCTCCTGTTACAGAGACGGATTCACGAATCACAATGACGGCCCCCGGGGAAAGCAGGACGCAGTCTAGTCTTGCCTCGGGGGATTCGCGCCAGACAGGGCAGGCTGGAGGGGAAGGGGAGGGAGTAGAAGGGGCTATAAGGGAGCAGGAAGGGGAAGTGACTTCCTCTTCCTGTTTCCTAGCGCCAGCGGGAGGGTCGAAAAATTTGAGGGGAGTTAGGTAGGGGAACGGGAGAAATACCGCACTGGTGCCGGTCGGCGCCCGGGGCAGTTTTTTGGAGGTTAGGGGATGGCAGGAGCAGATGCGGAGGCCGTGAAGGAGGCCCTGCGAGTCCTCGGCAGGGCGGGGCGGGCGGACCTCTTACGCCCGGGAGTTTTAGACGAGGCGTGGGTGGGGATGACGCAGACCCCCCGGTCCGCATCGGCCGGAGTGGCGGCAGCAGTGGCAGCATGCAGGGAGTCGCCAACGCGGTCAACCCACGTGGTCGGAAAGGGGGGGGGGGTCCGGGTAAAAGCGGCGGGAAGCGCGGGGGCGGGAGGAAGAGCCTGTCTGCTGTGCGTGCTGTTGTTGCGGTCGGGAGGGGGGGGGCCTGGGAGAGCTGGAGGGACGGCCGGGGGGACTGCAGCAAGCTTTGCCATGTGGAGCAGCAGGTCTCGGCGAGGCCCAGGTGGGCCAATTCGAGGCAGCAGGGAGGGGAGGGGGGCTGGCCCGGGATTTACGTGGGGGAACACTGGGGGCAGGTGGGGGGGGGGAGTGGGATCTCAGGACCTGTTCGGGTCGGGACTGGGGGGCTCGACCTTTCTCAGGGGAGGGACAGCAGGGGGAGGGGGTGCCCATCTGGGGGGCCCCTGAGGGCAGGGGGAGGGGGGGTGGGCCTGGCCGCGCAAGTGCCGAAAACGGGGGCAAGGGGGGAGGTCGGGGGGCAGCCTTCATCAGCCTGGGGGCGGAGGTGGGAGTTCATGACCCTGGAAGAAAAAATCCGGGATCAGAGGCGCGTTATTCGTGACACGGAGGCTAAGTGGGCGGAGTTATGCGCGGCCCGGGAGGTCAGGGGGGAGTTGGAGGGGGCGGAGGGGCCCCCCACTCCCACATCAGAGGAGGAGGCCTGGGCAGAAAAACTGGGGCAAGAGGCCCCGAAAGGGGGCAAGTGGGTGTGGGAGGACGAGGATAGCTCCCCCCAGACGGGGGCAGGGACGGCCAGGACGGCCTTGAGACCCGCTGGCGCTGGGACCCTCTCAGGTTGGAGCAGCCTGGGAGGGGGGGGGGACCAACTGGCGGCGGCCAGCAGACGGGGAGGGCCGGCGGGGCGCAAAACGGCCCGAGACGCTGGGCAGAAGCAGCAGGGGGGTCCGCGGCGGCCTTCCCTCCACCGAAGAAGCGGGCAGCAGAGACTGGGGCAGGGGAACGGGGTGTGGTGCGTGCCAAGACTGGAAAAGGTGTAAAAAGGGCGGTGCAAGAGTTGACAAGGGTGCCTGAGGACACGGAAGCGGAGTTGATGCTTGATTACAGGGAGGACAGTGATGAGCTTGAGGAAGGCGAGTTGCGTGAGGAGGACGAAAGGCCGGCCAGGATGCCTGTGGGGGGGCGTCAAAGACAAAATGTGTTAGTATTTTCCAGGCACCGGCGGCGGCCAGAACACCGGCCAAGCCGGCCACTGCGAGGAGGAGCGGCAACAGCAGGACGGAGGAAGAAGCACAGACCACCTTGTCAGGTGAGGGCAAGTGGTGGGATGCTTGGGACGATGGGCCGCGCCGGGGTAGGAAGAAGTCCTGCCGGTCGGTGGGCGTGGGGGAAGGGTCAGTGAGGGAACCGAAGGGTGCGGCACCCGGGACGGGGGGGCCATCAGCAGAGTCGGGCAAGGGGGGAGGTAAGAAGGCGGTGGCCAGTGTCCAGACGGACAAAGAGGACGGGAAAGAGGACAAAGGGGAGGAACGGCAGCACAAGAAACTGCCGTACATGGGGTTGGCAATGCCGTTGGGGTCGCATCTGTCGGAGAAAATAAGGGCCAGAATATGGCGACACGAATACGTGGACGTTTTTAAGCTGCTCCATAGGGAGATACAGGCAAAGGAGGGTTCCAAGGAAGAGGAATGGGAACTGACTCGTAGACCCCGGGTGCCGGTGACCATGGAGAATTGGACATCGGCCTTTTTGATTTATGCTAGCATATATTGCGAAAAGCATCAAGACAGGGCTATAGCGATGTTAAAATACATGGACATCATTAGGAAGGCGCAGATGCATTTTGGGGGGTTCGCGTGGCTCAGCTATGACGAGGAGTTTCGGGCCAGAATTGGCGCGAACCCTGACAAACCCTGGGGGGAGGTGGACCAGGAACTGTGGATGCAGTGGATGTCGTCCACACAGTCGTCAGCAGCAACGCACACGACGAGTGGGCTGCCAGTGACGTATCGGACATTTCCGACGCGTCCCGCTCAGTCTGGGGCGGGTAGTGGACAGACCAGTGCAGGTAATGCAGGGGGCGGACAACAGAAGCCAGGCGGGAGCAACACGGGAGCGTGTTGGAATTACAACAAAGGATACTGCTCGCGGTATCCGTGTAGGTTCAAGCATGAGTGCTCCAAATGTGGTGGGAAACACGCCCTCACCCAATGTTTTACATTGGCTACACCATCAGAACAGTGGCGGGCCACGAAGGGACGGGGGCAGCCTGGACCAAAGGGTGCCTACTCCGGTCCGAATTGAGGCCATGGGCCCGTGGCTCTCGGTATATCCAGACAGGGAGGCAGCGTTGAAGCTGCACTGGGGATTTACAGAGGGCTTCCGGGTGGGGTATCAGGGTCCAAGGGAAAGGAGATGGGCGGACAATTTGAAATCGGCCAAGGAGTTGCCGGAGGTGGTGTCAGCGAAACTAAGAACGGAGGTTGAGGAAGGTAGGATAGCGGGCCCGTTTGTCGACTGGCCTTTAACAGAATTGATTATTTCTCCACTGGGAGTGGTGCCCAAGAAGGAGCCGGGCGAGTACAGGATGATACACCACCTGTCCTGGCCAGAAGGGAGGTCCGTGAACGACTTCATTGCGGAAGAAGACTCGCGGGTACTGTATGCTTCAGTGGACGACGCGATCCGCCTTGTACAGAGGTGTGGGCAGGGAGCGGAGCTGGCGAAATGTGACGTGAAGTCGGCTTTCCGTTTGCTGCCCATACACCTGGCGGATTTCTCGTTGCTAGGTATGCAGTTTGAGGGGGCCATCTTTGTGGACAAAGTCCTACCCATGGGCTGTGCGATTTCATGCGCTCTATTTAATTGTTCAGCACCTTCTTGCAATGGGCATTTCAAAGGATCAGTGGGCATAAGGGGGTGTCACATTACCTGGACGACTTCCTTTTCATCGGACAGCAAAGGTGGGGCGCTTGTGGGCGAGCTTTGGCACAGTTTCAGGAGATGGCCCATCACTTTGGGGTCCCATTGGCGCCGGAGAAAACAGCTGGGCCCAGCTGTCAACTGACATTCTTGGGCGTTGAGTTGGACTCGGTCCAGTGGATAGCCCGGTTGCCAGCTGAAAAAGTGGGGGACATACAGGCCTGTTTGTTGGGGGTGATGGGCAAGAAAAAGATTGACCTGAGGACGGTCCAAAGACTTTTGGGGCTGTTAAATTTTGCTTGCAGGGTGGTGAGAGCAGGGAGGACCTTTTGCAGGCGCCTGGGCATGGCCATGTCCGGGGCGGTGCTACCACACCACAGGGTGCGGATTTCATTGGGAGTGCGAGCAGGCCTGAGAATATGGCAGACTTTCCTGATGGATTTCGTAGAGGACAGAACAGTGTGGCAAGTGCAGATTTTTTCAGATGCAGCGGGGGCGGCAGGTTTTGGTGTTTTCTGGGACGGGAGATGGTGCGCGGAACGCTGGCCGGCTCACTGGCTAAAGCAAGGGAGGAGCATTGCGTTTCTTGAGTTCTTTCCATTGTTGGTGGCGCTAGCGGTGTGGGGCGCTGAATTCAGGAACCGTTCCGTGTTGTTCCACGTGGACAACATGACAGTGGTCGAGCTGGTCAACAGGCAGAGAGCAAGGGACTTGAGGGTGTTGAGGTTGCTGAGGTATTTTATGCTACAGTGTCTGCAGTTGAATGTGGTTTTTCGGGCGAAGCATGTGCCGGGAGCGAGTAATGACATCGCGGATGCTTTGTCTCGTTCGCAGTGGAGCAGGTTTCGCCGCATGGCACCTGGAGCGGAGGTCCTCAAGACGCAGCTGCCGGACGGAATCTGGGCATGGGGGGAATGAGAGTCTGCAGCCTAGTGGAAAAGTCGATAGCGGAGACGACACGGCGCACTTACAGATTGCCTTGGACTGAGTTCGGGGTCTTTATGGGCTGGACCACTGAGAGTGGGCACATGTCCGTTCAAGAGATGGAACAGGGAGTGATCCGTTTTGTTTTGCACTGTACTGAGAGGGGATTGTCACATACGACGATCGCAGGGAAATTGGCGGGAATCTCCTTTTATTGTAAGTTGTTTTGGGGTTTTGATCCGGCGAAAGATGAGATTATCGGCAGAATGCTGAGGGGGTGGGGTAGGGAGAGACGGGAGGGGGCTACTGGGGGGCCCCGGGAAGCTGTAACATTTGAGGTGCTACAAGGTTTATTCGGCATGTTGCCCGTTTGTTGCTACGATGTCACGGAGGTGGCTTTGTTTCGGTTGTGCATGGTGTGGATGTTTTTTGGAGCGTTCAGAGTGTCGGAGTTGTTGGGGACGAAAGGTAGGGAAGGGAGGAAGTATGAGGATGTGAGATTGGATGAGGGTCGACTGGGGATCTGGTTGGGCCACTCTAAGACGGATCAGGCAGGGAGGGGGGTAAGGAGGTTTTGGTGGGGCCAGGATGGATGTTAACACCTTTTTTCTTGCCGTAGGTTGTGTGAGGGGCCTGAGGACCAAGACTGTCACCTGGATAGCCGGGCACTCCTTCGTGCATTGGGTGGCGCAGTATGCAGATCGTCAGGTTTACGGCCGTAACCTGGGACTGCGGAGCAGCCATCATGAGGTACAATGGTGGGGAAAACGAGGAATGCGCTGGGGGGCTTTCTTGCCCTGGTTAACGAAGATGGTGTCGCAAAAAGGATGTCCTGACCTGCTGGTTTTACACTTGGGGGAAAATGATATGGTGCGGTTGTCAGGCCTGGCAATCATGCAACAGATGCAAAGGGACTTGGACGTTATGAAACAACGGATGGCAGGCACCTGCTTGGTGTGGACAGAATTTGTGCCACGTAAAGTGTGGAGGGGAGCGGTAAAACCAGCAGCAGTGGAAAAAGCCCGGAGCAAGTTGAACAGGGCGATGAGGGTTTTTGTGAAAAAAGAGACATTAAAGTGATTGCACACAATGGGCTTCGGCTGGAGGAGCCGCTGCTATTCAGGGATGACGGGGTGCACCTTTCGAGGATGGGTAATGCCTATTACATGATGGAAATGAGGGACACGATCAGCAAGCTCTGGAAGGTGCAAGGGGAAAGAATGGAGCGAGTGAGATGAAGAAGTGGGGGGGGGGGGGAGTATTGTTGGGGTTATTGTTAGTATTGGTTATGGTTTAAAGTTATGTTTACAGCCTGTCCTAATAAATGGCCTTTTACGCTTCACCGACAGCGTGGACTGGTTATTTGGCGCGATGCACGAAGGGAGAAAAAGCTCCCTAGAACAATGGAGTGCCTTTATCTTTTTTTAAATAGTCACAAATCCTCCACGTTTTCACGAGTGAACGGTCCAAGTGACGCTAAAATATAACCTCTTTATGCCGAACAAGATCATCTTTTTAAACATCTAATTTCACTTAAGTTAATGAACAATTTACACCAAATCAAACTAAAACACAGTCCCTGAGTGAAATTCTACCTTTGTGCCAAATTAGATGCAATTACCTTCTGCCGCGTTTTCTGAATCAAAGAGCAAAGAATCCGGCTGGACTTAAAAAGGGAAATTACCCTTTGGGATGCCTTTTTCTTGGCCCCTGCTTGCTAGATCCACACAAAACATGATGTGAAGAACCCAAACCGGGTGTACTGTCATTTTGGAAAATTTCCTGTTTTCAGAGGCGTCAAAACTATTAAACAATTTTTTTTTTTGAATGAAAACTCACCCAACCATAATTAAACTGACGCTATCACTGCTAGTGTATACATACATAACCACACAGGCATGAATGCATGCACGCCACAGCAGTGAAAAGAAAAGGGGCCAACACCACATGTGATTTAGAACTAAACTGATAAATGAACACACGTTCATTACTACAATCCAAAGATGCAATTCAAGTTCATTACCACAGGACCATAAAATTGTCATGAGAAAAACACTCTTTATTGCCTCAGATTGCATGTACAGATTGCATGTACTTTAGACAGGGAAACAACTTTCCTCAGGTTTAGGTGTGCTCTTCAATGTGATTTTACCTTATTGCACAAATGTAATCCCTTGTATCCGGGTCTTCGTTACATAACTTTTGTTAAAACAAAACGCACATTAAAAAATGCCATGACATAAACCTGTTCTGCAGATGTGCAAAGATTGGTATGCAATCCTTGTATGCAGATGTGCAAAGAATGGTATGCAATTTACTACCATTGTTTGAGGAAGGGAAGGACATCATGACCCAGTCCAGGCTTCATCGCTTGTGAGTCAGACGCTCCCACACAACAGTGGCAAGAAATGGCTTATTACACTACACTTCTGCATGCAAAATACATCCATTAGCAAGCATATCAGGGGGTGGGTGGGGGTAGCGGAACATTGATATCCATTACATAATTCCCATAGGAAACTTAGCTCTTCCACACAGAAAACAGTCAAAATGGAAATACATCAAATTTGGCAAAATAGACCTTTACGAAGAAAGCGTGCTTTTTAGGTCTCGCCTAGCAGCGCGCATGCGCTGCTTAGGAGGAGACTTTTAGGAATCAATTCACTTTTTGGGGCAAAAACGTGCACACATTCCATTGCTTTCAATGGCAATGCATGCACGTTTGGCGATTCCCTTGCGGGAACGATCTTTAGCAACATCTGTTTGTAATTAACTTCCAAACAGATGGTGCCCAAGGCTCACTCCCGCAAGGGAATCGCTGTGTGTGCTCTCGGCCGCACTTCCCCCCCACCCCTCCCCCCACGTGCGTTCGTGCTAGGGGCCGAGCGCAGCGCAAGCGGCCTGCACGCGCACATTCTTCATAGGAGACGCGCGAGCGGCAGCCGCAGCAGTGCAGGCACAGAGGCTTCGAGGCTGCAGTGTGAGGGGCGCGCAGGCTGAGCCATCAAGACGCAAGAGGCTGAACTGTAAAGGGCGCTCAGGTTGTGGTATCGAGGCGTAGAAGCTGAAGTGCTGTAGCTTGTACGCACAACGCAGCGAAAGCAGAGTTCGAGAGGCATCGAGGCGCAGAGGTTGTCAGGTGCAGAGAGGAGTCACAGACCGAGGTGCAGAGACTGTCAGATGCGGAAACTGAGAGGCATCGAGGCATAGAGATCTTGCGACACAGAGGCATTGAAGCGCTGAGACACCGAGGCACTGACACATTGAGGCTGAAAGGTGTCGAGCAGATGCGACCCCCTAAGGGGCCCCCTCCTGATCATAGGATCTATTCTCGCCCCGCCTCCCCCCCACATACACGTTCTCCCTTCCACATTAATTGTCACTAACCATCCCCTACCAATTCACTGCCCACCCTCCCCTGCCTTTACAGACCTTCCAGTCTTTAGGTCCACTGCCCCGCTGCATTCACGGATTCCCTCTCCTACCCGCATTCCACATTTTCTGCCCCCTCCTCCCCCCCCATACACACACGCACACACACACACTCCCATCCATTGCCCTTCGTTCTCGACCCCACTGCTTCGTGACGCTTCTGGGCGACTGCTGCTCGTTCCTCCATGCTGGTTCTTTTTCTGCTACGTGACTTTCCCTCGTCTGCTCTGGGCAGTTAAACTATGCAGTATTGTTTTACTGACAGGAACTGAGCCGTATTCCTGTTGACATTAATATGTGTAATCGGATCTGTCCCGTGTGCATAATATGATTTTAATACATCGCCGGCACGCGATATCTGGCCGGCCGAACTTTGATAATTGGACGCGGGGTCCAAAGCACGCATCCTGGAAAAAATGGGGGCTTTGTTGACAACCTGAAATAGCGGCCCGTGGTAGCATTTTACAATAATGTGGGCACGCGCCTAGTTCCTAACAAAAACAAACAAGTGTAATGTAATGTATTGCGCCACTATTCTGATTAGGTCAGTAGCGCCTACATACCCATACAAAGTCCTGTGTGGGCGCTTAAGTTCACTTTTTGTCCATCGCGGAAGAATGGAAAGCTGAGCAGGTGCGGAATAGATTGGAACCTGTGACCAGCAGTTTACACACGGGATTAACCCTGTAGTGTCCCCAGAGGGATGCCAGGAGACATCAGGCAGAAGAACCGAGCGCCCTTTTAGTTTGTGCCTGATGCAGCACTACACTCCCAGAATATTGGCAGAAGTTTCTAGATCTGCTTTACTGATTTCGGCGCTACAACGCATTCTACCGTTTACCGCGGTTATAACAGAAGTGGAAATTAGATTACATGCAAACACTCGTTCTACAGAACCCCAACTGCCTATCTACCTCTAGAGCCTCCTTTAATAGCCATAAAGAGACACACTTGCCATACAGAGATGTCCACTGAGCTATTGCTGGTTGCATTCCGGCCTGTATTACATGACAGGCAATTCAGCGCGTGGGTTACATTAACATTTTGAAAGTGCAATATATTATTGATAACAATGCTATAAGTATGTGCGTGTGTGGACATATAATGCTAAAATACAAAATATACAAGGCTGTGTTTTTTGCAAACCCCGCGTGCTTAAAGCTAGAACGGAAACTGAAATGAAATTCATAGGTTTGTGATGCGAAGCCGAAATTGTCTTCGTTGCACAAACTTTTTCGGCTAACAGAGACTGGTTGCTTTAATGTTTTGAACAAACATTTATGGTGTTTTATAATATGAAGTATGCCTGGACGCACTAAGCACGGACACTAAACACAACGCCATAAAAAACAAGCATTGGCATAGCCAATAGGTCTCGCCTTTGGGACCTTATAAGTGTTTAGCCATGCAACACTTGATGTTGTTGCACCAAGGATACTGTGCTGGATAACTAAACACTTATAAGGTCCCAAAGGCGAGACCTATTGGCTATGCCAATGCTTGTTGTGATTTGGTGTTACTCCGCTCAACCGTTTAAAAAAAAAAAAAGCTTTTAAAAAGATGCACGGTTGGTCTTGAAAGGGGTTACAAAGTTAGGAACATCTGAATGGTTGATCCCACGGGACGAAAAATAAAAACAGCAGGCCCCTCTGACTGGTTGAAGGAACTTTTTTCCGTGGCAGGGTACCCTGACCCCCTGGAACTTGTTATGGGGGAACCCAGATGGACCCCCCTACAGGAAACAAACGTTAAAAAAAAAATCCCATGCCACAGGTATTGTGGTTCTCCCGCGAGTCCCGGCTGGTCCTCCCATGAGGTACAGCAGCACAGCTGCTCAAGCTTCAGCTCCATGGTACGAGGTGATGCTCGAGTGACGGTACTGTAAAGAACTGTGGGTTGGGTGCCCAAAGGGGGCGCACAGCCGTAGGGGGGATTCTACAAGCCAAGGTCACTGCCTACCTGTGGCAGGGCTGGGTGCGGACCCCATTGTACCGGCAGTACGCAGTGGTGGAGAAGGGTGACTATAATCAGAAGAACCCCAGAAAAATCACTCAAGGAGGAAAAAAAAGGTTAAAGTGAGGTTATAGTTCGATACAATCATAAGATCTTAGCATATGTTAAAAAAAATTGAAATTCAGTGAAAAAAAGCTTAAAGCAATGTTATAATTAGGTGCTGAAAAAAGATAAAAACTAATGCTTAAAAAACAAAAAAGGATGAAGTTTAGCAGGTGTAGTTTTCTAAGCTATCTATAAACTGTGCTCCCCGTTTAATGCACTGCTTACATCACTCATAACATGTTAAATGACATCATTAATAACATCACAGATGACCTAATACAATCACTGCAACACCATCGTAAGTGGACTTCATGTAATTCAACATGCTACACCTGTGGACAATTTTCTACTCCCCTCCTGGTATCACCCTTCTCACGATTTCACATGACCCGCAATTTAAAGTCAAACGGTTGAAGAGCATACATACGCTACAGAAAAGACACCTTCTGTAGTTTAGTAAAATATACACATTCCTGAGATGACTATGGCATACAACCTTAGAGCCATGCTTACAACAACATTGTGAGATAAACCACCTCTAAGTGGACAGCCCTATCTTCTACGTTAATCAACAATATACAATGCCTCAAAATCCTCAATGAAGTTCTGGAAAATAACATGGATACCTTAAAAAGATCCTTGCTACATACAAATTGTCCATATACTATATTACAACTATTTAACACAGGCATGTGCCCAGATACCCGCTGGTGTATTATCTATTGTCAACAGTTGTATTAGTCTTTATTAGGCCTGGGCGGTGAACTTCGCTCCGTCCGCGGAGTTTTCTGCACTCCGCGGAGCTCGCGGAGTGCAGAAAACTCCGCTTCGCGATGTGCAGCAGAGTTTTTTCCCCGCTCGCGATCGCGAACGGTTAGTTCGCGATCGCGAAGAGTAAGTTCGCAAGCGCGAGCTGCCGCTCGGGTAGAATTTCTACCCGAGCGGCAGGAATACCAGCACAAACTGCAGTTCGCACTGCACTCCGCCACGCGCGGAACTTCGCAGAGTTTTTTTGTAACTTCGCGGAGTTCCGCGTAGCAAAACTCCGCGAACTACGCCCAGGCCTGGTCTTTATCAAAGATTGCTTGGAAAAAGCTTTGGCTTTAAGCTTCAACTACTTTCAAACATACCTCTGCAACCCATATCAGTAGTAATAATTGCACACCAAACTTTAATGATTTGTAAATGGTACATTATATAACTTTCAACATGCACAATCACACTTGCCTACAAGACTTACAATATTTCTGTGCTGTGGACACATTCGTGTACACTTGGTAGCTGTATGCCATATAAGACTATAGTATTATCAGTGATGGTGTCATTTGAGAGGTCATCAGTGATGCCATTAAACATCATGAGTAATGTAATATATGAGATTGTAAGCGGTGCATGGTGGTGGTGCAAGTTATAGTTAGCTCAGATAACTAACTGGTGATTTTTTTTTCTTCGTTTTTTAAGCGTTAATTTTTAATCTTATTTCAACACCTAACTAAAGCATCACTAACCTTTTACAGTGATTTTTTTAACATAAGATAAGATCTCATTACCATATCTAGTCCAACTATGTCACTTTAACTTTCGACATAGACAGATAGACAGAAAGATGGAGAGAGAGAGAGAGTCAAAGACCGATAGATAGAGACACACAGATAGAGAGAAAAAAAGAGGGATAGAAACAGATCTAGAGCTAGAGAGAGACAAAGAGAGCTAGAAGTGGGATAGAAAGACATACATAGATAAATACTTAATGGGTAAATGTGTAATAGAAGCTTAGACTGCCATCGAGGGGTCCTGGTAAACCACAAGGGTTATGGCTGCATGGTTTATAAATGGCACCGGAGCCCCAAGTTGGCACTAGAGGACCATATTACACATGTTACTGGTAACATATTTGTAGGAAATACACCTTTTCTGAATGGTAACCCTGGGTTTTCAGTCTTTGCTGGACCCTATTTCTGTTTGCTGTCTTTAGGACTCTGAACGTTACCCCTTCTAAACAATAGTAAAGTGCCTGTACTTCCCAGTTTAAACATGGTTAAATTGGCCCATTCCTAACTGGTATATTTGACCTGCCTCAAGGCCTGGAAGTTAAGTGCCACTAGTGAACAGCAGCACCTTTTATGCCACCCACTATAGTGGCAATGAAAACATGGCTTCAGGCCTACCATGTGTAGCCTGACAGCCGCAGTGGTAACCCTGCAGTGCAATTGGTCAAATTAACCCTTTTTGACAGCTATAAACCTCCCTCTGAAATATTAGTGAGTCAACCCTACGTAACCCTTGTATCACTCAAGGTAAGATGCATGGTACTTAAAAGTGGGACATATGGAATATGAATATTACCATTTCCCTACAGTGACATGGCTTGAAAAGCTATCTTCGCGGTGGCAGGTCTAGCTGGCCTATGTAGAAAACAAGAGTACAGATTAAAATACCAATACTGTATCTTGGGAATGGGGCTAGCTAGAAACATTGTTAAATAACTATTTTTAATATGCATTAAAAAAATCAATTCAATTGTGAAAGCAGATTTTTAATAAATATTACGGAAAAGTAACTTTTAGAAAGATACCTTTTACGTGCCTGAACCATCAGAAGGCTAATTAGCATAAACCTCTGCCAGCTCTCAGCCTGTGCTCAGCCTTAAATAGCTGTGAAAAAGACGTGAGATGCCTCCCTAAAGCAAACAAGAAGTCTGACCTGAAGGAGCAGGTATGACTTCTCTGAAATCTATATAATATACAGGGTGGGGGCTGTTGGCCTCCTTTGACAGCACTGTGTCAAATCCTGCTTGTGTAGTCTGTTGCACCACATGTAGCACTTGGAGGGAATTGAATAGGAGAGAACAAGATGGCAAGACAATTTTTGCATATCCACTGTCTAATTGCTGAAGGACCCTGCTTTTGTCCTAACAGATTTCTGTCTCTGGGTTTGTTGTGGGTACAGTGAGCGTCTCAAATTGGGTCTTCGAGTTAGATGTGGGAGGACACCACAACTGCTACAGTATACTCCTCCCACACTTGTAGCCCTCAGAGCCCAATGTTTATGGTGGCCAAAGACTTCTACCATCTTGAAAATTCCCTGACACATGGCATTTTGGGCCTGTTTGCAGTAGGACAGACAGGAACTGCTGTAAAAGTGATGGGTAACGGCCTGGAAAGATTTATCCCATTGATTAGGCAAGAGCCAGGAATCACCCCAATCCGCTAGCTGGCATAAGTGTGGCCGACAAGGCACCCACTTCGAACACTTTCTGGACCTGCGGAAGATCATAAGAGGCCTGTACCTGCTGTCTGTGACATAGAAGGATCCCTGAAGAACGGCACCTGCTCCCCTCTTGTATCCAGAACAAAGAATTGGACTCCAAGGGTCAGTTGGCTGACCAATGAAGCTTTACTAATTGCTACTGTCCAGAATATGTATGAACATATGTATTCAAAAGCTAACATTGGGTCTGTACAACACTGGAGGGAACCTGGTAGGATAGGCATTGCAGCGTGGAAAGGCGGGAAGGGGAGAGGAGGAACACGAAAGGGAAGGTGAGGGAACCAAGGTGGTACAGAATGACTGATTCAAATATCAAACAGTCATTCGTAAGGGTAAATTAGACAGTGAGACCAGGGAAGGGGGAGACCGTCAAAACATCAGAAGATCTAGGCAGCAGCTTTGTCAGTCCAGGAGTTTCTATACATTTGACCATAGTATGCCGTAGTATGCTGAAAATGAAACGCTGCTCCCTTAAGGGAAGCAGTCTCTCCTGTGTTCAACAATTGTCTGTACTGGTTGTTAAATTCATTCGATTTAGGATCCTTATTCCTCTCAAATAAATTAAAATATTGTCACTGCCATGGAGGCAGACTGTTTATGTTTTCAATGAAGTTTCCAAGGAAGAAGAACTAGGACTCCACGTATCTTTTCCTTCATCATGCAGTGATTTTTCCCAAACAGTGACCAGAACAGCTAGCACATTCCCCATAGGAACAGGAGTGCCAATCAGAAAAAACACTTCAGCATGAATCAGGATGCAACAGAAAAAAGGATGCACATAAGAAACCTGGCCCACTTAGGGTCACCCTTAGAATCTGTATCTAGGCAGGTTTAGCAAAAGTGTGGCTACATTTCCAGGTGGCTGCTCTGCATATGTAAAGTTTCGGCTTTTTTGGCATCACAGCGCTATTCATGAAACAATTCATCGTACTATGGACTGTTTAGTAGCAGTTAAACACGTTCTGATAAGGTTGTAATGGGTTAGATGCACTTTCAAATTTCCTTTTTTCATAGAATAGGTGAATAGTGCCCTTCTGACCAGGAATTTATGGAGTGACCTTAACTGAGGAAGATGATGTTTGAAAGATTAAAAGGAATGGTTTGATTTGTATAAATAGACTATTTTCAACAAAAATGAAGATAACTATGTCATCCTATGGTATAGAAAACTGCATGGTTGCTATGAACACAATGCTGATATTTCATTATTTTACTGCGCACCACTGTGCGACTGTTGTCTCTTCCTAGCACTCGTGTAGTATGTTGCAGGTCCCAATATTTACCAGCCCTCTCCAGCCATCCTAAGAATGGTAAGAGGATCTCAAGTGGAGTTTAAATTCAGTAATCATTCCTCTCACCCGGATAAGACTTGTGACTGAACCCCTAAAAAACAGCTTTTTGGGACGGCTGTTGTAGGGGCATTTTGTGCACGGGCTGAACGTTCTGGCCCCTCAATTTGCAAAGAATATTAGGCATCCTTGGAAAAAGGGTCTCAGACCGGAGGAAAAATGGTTCAACTCCTTCCTCATAATCCTTCACCACCGGTGAAGTGAAAAGATACCCGTGAAGGACCCTCCCTGCAATATATAATAGCAGCTAGGCATACCTAAACCCAAGAACTGGAGGCCAGAGCTGCAGGCACTCCCGGCCAGTAGTAGCAGCTAGGCATACCTAAACCCAAGAACTGGAGGCCAGAGCTGCAGGCGCTCCCGGCCAGTAGTAGGGTGAATAGACTTCCATAATCAGCAGCTGCAGATCATTTCATCTTTAAAGCAAGAACTCCCTGGCAGAAGAGGACGGAACATCTTTTATTCCATCCCCACAGATAAGAAACCGCTTCAGACAAGATCCCAGGAACACGGCCCTCAGGGGCTCCAATGGTAGCTTTGCACAGAGTGGAATGCTATCCAAAGGAATTCACTGTGGTCAGGACAGATGGGTGCATTTCCATCCATCATGATTATGTTGTCTACTGGCTGCCCTTAACCCTTGATTGTGGAGTTTCCCGTCTCCTCCCCCACTTTGAGTGGTGAGCCTCTTTTTACATTTTTTAGGATTGTAACGATTTTTGTTTTGATTACAAAATCCTTCGCCTACATCCATTGGCAGGCGAAGTAGATGAGATCAGAAGCAGGAGGGGGGGGAATAGGAATCAGGACAGTAAATTAAGATGAACAATACATGCACATGTCATTCTATAGGAATTGTCACTCTCTCTCTGTTCCCAATTGTGTTGTGGTGGTGGCAGGTGTAAACTGCAATATACGCAAATATATGGGGCACATGAGCTCCTGGTACACTCCTGAGATGTTTTATACAAGGTCCCCATCGTTTTTCGAACTTAGGTAGGGTATGATTGACAACAGCTGTTAATTTTTCCATCCCCAACAAGTCCCACAGTTTATGGAGCCAATCAGTATGTGTTGGGACAACATCCGTACCCCATCTTGACAACAAGTCTTGCTTTGCTGCGCATAACGCTAAGGTGATGGCCTTGCCTCTGTTGGAGTGTAGTGGATAAGTTAGCGTGTTGGGTAGTCCCAAAAGGACATAGCTAGGGAAGCGCGGTATTTACGTATCAAACATCGGATC
Source organism: Calotriton arnoldi (assembly GCA_963921515.1). NCBI lineage: Eukaryota > Metazoa > Chordata > Amphibia > Caudata > Salamandridae > Calotriton > Calotriton arnoldi. The sequence continues at coordinate 540,456 of CAWUFW010000236.1, read as the reverse complement.
AATGACAGCAAGTACCTCCTTCCAGTACCTATGCAACTTGGGGCAATGCCATAACAGGTGGGCAAGTGTGCCCGACTGGGCCCAATGCCTCCAACATGTATCCCCCCGTCCCTTTTGCCACTGAGCCAGACGAGCTGGAGTGTAGTACTAAAAATGTGCTAACTTTAACAACGTCTCCATGCCGGAGGCACTAGTAGCGGCAGTACGCACGTGATGTAAGATGTCTGTCCATTCTTTGTCTGTAAAACGACGCTTACACTCAAGCTCCCACCTCCTCCTGGCCGGCGTTTGCAAAGGGGTAGTGTGTGTGTGTTTAGGAAGGAGTATATGTCGGATAGAATGCGGGAGTCATCTTTCCTAGATAAAAGCCAACTTTCGAATAGCGTCAGTCGCCTGCTGGCATGTGGTCTAATGTCGGGACATGTCGCCCAATGTCTAATCGCCAAATAGTGCCAATATTCGGAGTCTGGGAGCCCAAAATCCTGCTGTACTGCTTTAAAATCTAGCAGGCCTTTCACATCAAACAGGTCCCCAATTCGCTTACAATTTGCCTCTTGCCAATGTATGAATGCTTACTCTTGTGTGGCTTGCGGGAAGGCCGGGTTCCCTATAATTGGTGTGAGTGGGGAGATCTGCGTGGAAAGCTGCTTGGAGGAGTACACCCTGTCCCAAACCCCCATTGTGACTAACTACTGGCGAAATGTAGACCTCAGGTGGATGGGGTTTGCGCTGGAGCCAAGGGATCTTCCAGATGTGAATACCCGCCACTGCCTGATCTAAAAAACACCAATGTTTCTCGTCATTGGGCGTTGCTATTCAACCATATAGCGCAGTTGCGCAGCCTGATAGTATTTCGTTAGATTTGGGATACCCAAGCCGCCTTTGGCCTTTTTTACATTTGGGACAGTTCTTGCTTAAGGTTTCATAATTTTTCCCAGAAAATGCAGCAAAATATTTTTTTTACATTTTTTTTTTTTTTATTGCTTTGCAGGAATGTGTGTGTTTTGTTTCCTAAAAATGGTATCAATAAAAGTGTGCTGTGCTAAAATCGCCCTCCTTTCAGCTTTCAGAAACAGTTGAGAAAAAAACAAAAACACAGCTTTCGCAATTTTCTCAGTGGGAATCAATAATTCCAGTGAATTGTCTTCTCTTCAGACCCTATTCCAAGGAACAAGAAAGCATTTCTGGCCTCAATGGGAGGCTAAATGAGGAGAGAGCAGCCCGCTCTCCGCTGACCCTTCTGCCAAAGCCAGACTCAAAGGAATTCATATTCTCTCACTTGCCACAGGATTGGCTGCAGTGTACGAGCTCTAGGACCCAGGAGAAGGAAGACTTGGATGTGGGGTGGGGGTGTGGCCAGTCACCAGGACAGAGCAGCTCGCTCTCCGCTGACCCTTCTGCCAAAGCCAGACTCAAAGGAATTCATATTCTCTCACTTGCCACAGGAATGGCTGCAGTGTACGAGCTCTAGGACCCAGGAGAAGGAAGACTTGGATGTGGGGTGTGGCCAGTCACCAGGCCAGAGCAGCCGACAACTCATTCCGTTTTATAAAAAAAGAATCGTTGGCCCAAATTACACATCAGATGTACTATATACCCCGAGTGACACGACACCTTTAATGAGATCGGTCTGGATCAGACAGGGACAGTGTGGCCCATCACACACAAAAGAAACCCTGCCGTCCTCTGTGCAGGCGCCTGTACCGAGGAGAGTGCATTAATGAAAGACAGGGCCGCAGGTTAAAACCATGGCTTGGTCTTTTATTGGAGACGGACCAACCTCTCACTCAAGCAGGACTGCCAGGCGGGTCTCTGGAACTCCAGGTCCCTTTGCCAGGGGCGTGCTGGCTCTGCCCTACCTCTATGTGGTGACCGGTCTTTTGCCTTTGCGCTCACATCTGTAATAAAGCGCGGGTGCAAAAGCAAAGTGTCCCCTCATTTGCATGGAATCACGTCACGATGCAAATGAGGAAACATCTCTAGTAATCGCATCAGCGCGATTCATACTGTAGAAGGAGCCATACACAAGCATGCGTTTTCCCTTCTATGCCACCAGAGTGTGAAGAGCAGGAGCGAATGCCTGTTGCGCATCGGGGCACTTTCCATCACACGGGTCATCTGTGTTTAGCGCACTTGCGGGCCCCCTAAGGATAGATGGCAGACTGGAGGCAAACCCCTCCTAACAGACTGTTTACACCAGGAGGTGGGGGGCGGGGGGGGGGAGGAGGCAACCTGATGCCAAGACAGGCCATCCTCATCCCATTAAAAACAAGCATTGGCATAGCCAATAGGTCTCGCCTTTGGGACCTTGTAAGTGTTTAGCCATGCAGCACATTATCACCCACCGGGCAGATTATGGATCTGATGCAAGCCGGGATCTTAGGGCAGGATTGCAATCTATTGTAGAGCAGGATTTGGAGAGATTGCAGATAGGGGAAGGAGTAAAGGCAGATAGGGGAAGGAGTAAAGGCAGGGGAAGGAGTAAAGGCCTTGGGTCTGAGGCAGACTCGATCTGGATCCAGTAGACTCTGGGAAGTCAGAGTCGGCCACGGATTTAAGTGCAGACCAGAGATCTAGTCCAGTCTGGGCATTCGATGCATGCTGTAAGGGACTGGTGCGAGATGGGGATCCACTGCTGGCTGGGGATCAAGTGAATGTGAGAATCCCGTGCAGACTGCTAATAATATGCAGCAGAAATAATCCAGCGCTGCTGAAAGCCTAGTGGGGCCACAAGAGGCTACGGATCCACTAGATCGCGAGATCTCGTGCAGCCTGGCCGGCCCACATACACGCATGTAGATCCCGAGTGTCTAGAGCAGCACGACACCGGCTGATGTAGTGTTGGTTTCTGTGGCAACGCACGCGACCCTCTCTTAATATCAAACATTTACATAAATAAACTTCATGAGTTTGAGCTCCGGACAGAACTTGTCCACGAGTTGCTGACTTTGTATCCCACGCGCTATAAATAACACGTTGACTTTACATGCTGCCATTAAATATTATATTATGAACATTCCTACTTCTTCAATTCAACGTCAATAACATTTGTTTGCAGTCACATTATTGTAAGGGACTATCCTTATGTTTTGAAAGTGAATATTGAATTTTCCTTTACAGTCTGTGGAAATAATTGCTAGGCGCACTGTTTAAGATGTCATTAAGAGTGGGTTAAAAGGTTCACACTCTTGTTGCAGGATGTTGGAAAGCTTTGGCTGTTTCCAAGTTCTTGCACTTGGACTTCGGGGGTTTCTGAATGTAATATATTGCACTTACACTAACAACAGTGCGCTTAGATTACTATTTCTTTTTGATATAGAGTCTGGAGCTCTGAGTCGCTGTAGAAACCTGGACGGGGTGTCTGGATCGAATACTGTGCACCCCAAAACACCATGAATGCAGTCGTCATATGCAAACATTTTCAGAGCGCACACAATTTTGCTTCTTAAATAAATGATTTCTCAACTGTTGCTGATTTGTTCAAATGTAAGATGTGAAGTGACAATAAGAATCAGAATAATAAAACACACACTAATGTTTTACACAGCACTTCATATCGGAGGTACTGTTTGTAAGCGCCCTCAAGGAAAGGTCTCAGCATTGCCCAGATTAAAGGCACTTTATTTCCTACAGTGGGAAGGACGGAAGACAGAGTCTAAAGTATCAGACTTGTGATCTGCGTGTTATGGCAGCAAGGGTTTAACTCACTGAGCCATGGAGCTGCATTACAAACCACTTACAAAGAAGTGTTGATACCACCAATGAGAACCCATTTTACGAGCCTTACAATAACTAAAGATTGAATTGCCTTGCAGGATAAATTCACATTGTTTGCAGCAAGTGCACAACCCACAGAGCTACTTTAAGAGGACTCCAACATAAGTTACATCAGACTCTGTAATTCACACAGTGCGCCACCAAACTATCCTGCATAAAATACACACTGGTGAACCAAGCATGGCGTACCGCTGTGTTATAGGTGCCGTTTTATTTGAACAGGGAACTGTTTCTTTGCGGTTTTCTCACGCATGGACCGGGCCACTTGGGCTGGGGGGAGGAGCGTTGCACACTAATAATGCATGGGCTCAATGTTTGTACTACTTGGCAAGGGTCCTGGTAAGATGGCCCTCTACAGATACTGGCCTGTTAACAACGGTCCTCTTCGTCTGAGCAGCTCTGACTCCGCCTTTCATCCATGGATGTCAACGCACCAAAATGGCAGGAGCAGCTCTGACTCCGCCTTTCATCCATGGATGTCAACGCACCAAAGTGGCAGGAGCAGCTCTGACTCAGCCTTTCATCCATGGATGTCAACGGTCCTCTTCGTCTGAGCAGCTCTGACTCAGCCTTTCATCCATGGATGTCAACGGTCCTCTTCGTCTGAGCAGCTCTGACAGCCTTTCATCCATGGATGTCAACGCACCAAAATGGCAGGAGCAGCTCTTTTCTTCGTCCCTTCGACCCGGACTCCGACCCAGCTCATTATTCATCACACAGGCGAACCCGATGCATTACCAATGCTTGTTACTGGTGTCAACTCAACTTGCGTGTTGTGTGCTGGGAGGCGGGGCGCTTTGTGTGGGCACCCACAGCTGAGGCTGTGTGCGGGATTAGAAACGGGTTTTACCAACAATGAGAACCCATTTTACAAGCCTTACAATAACTAAAGATTGAATTGCCTTGCAGGATAAATTCACATTGGGTAACAAATAAAAAACCCTCTAAGAATATGACACACAGGTCAATGCCCGTTGCCATTATTATCCTATTTTCTGTTGTTATTGTTGTATGCTTAGTGTTCCAAAGTGCTATGAAGCTGGAAGGCAGCATGTTGGCACCAAATAAAACACCACCGCAATAGAAGAACCCGTGGTTAGGTGCCGCGTGGCACCCGCTGGGAGATTTGCATCTCTTGTTCTGTCACCTACACAAGGCCTTCAGCTGTAGACATTGCACAAAGTTACTACAAATGTGGCGTGCTGTGTTCGACCTGCGCCTCTCTCTCGTGTCACCGGGTAATATATGAGCCGAGGTGTGGAGCTTTGCAAGCTAAGCACAATACCTGCCGTGAAATATGGACTTTTCAGAGTATATTCCTCGCAGGACGGAGGGAGGGATTATCCGCCCCATGTGCGATTCCCCACGTGGACTCCCTACCCCCTCAACATGCATGGACCAGGCATGACCGACGTGTGTCCAAGTCTGAAATCACAGGTGTTTACAAGCTGCGCCACCAGGTGCTATGTTTTTTACAGTCACATTTCGGGACTCCTTGAAGTGCGGCCAGTATCTGTCACCCGCCCGGACAGGACACTCTGCCTCCGCCATGTTCCCCGGGGGCCCGCAGGCGCCCGGCTGCTCTCGGAGGCGGGTGGGCAGCCATGACAGCCACCGGTGCCCCATTCTTGTCACGGCCTCCCGTGGTGCGAGGCTAGTTTCAGCATGCTTGCCAGGGATGGTTGTGTCTTTAACCAAGGCCCGGGTTCGATAACTCAATGATGAGGGCAATTATAAAGTGAACATGTCGCTAAATGTCCCGCGGAAGGAAGCGGCCTGCGCACCGATAGCAGAGCTCTTTCCAATGACCCACAGCTGAGCCAGACAGGTACCATCTCCCCATCTAAATTACACGATGCAACGAGGCTGCAAACTTTCACGAAAGTGAAAGCTTTTAAGACAAGCCCGGGAGTGGTGCGCGCGCGCTGCTGTAAAAAGCCAGGGCCAGCGCGAGCGCCATCTGTTTCCAATTAACACGAACGCGAGATGCGGGCGCGATAATTGGAAACAGATGGCGCTGATGCTCGCTCCCGAGCACCCTAGGCCACAAGAGAGAGAAGGCGGGACATGCACCCGCCTTTGGCCAATTGCGTGCTGTCTTTCTTAGAAAGACGCATGCAAAGGCCAATAGCGGGTGAAGAAAACAAAAGCACCCGCACGAGCGTGTGTTCCAAAGTTTAAAGCCCTTACTAAATGCCTCGCAGACCAGCGCATGCGCGCTGGCTCAGGCGAGACCTAAAAATCTCTGGGTCTAGTGTGCTTTCTGTCCACCTGTGGAGGGCAGATTGCACGTAAATTGCCACGGGTTGGGGCGGAGGGGTATGGGGTGAGTCAAAAAGCCAAAATGTCTGTCAAGTCTTGACCTAGGCATGGGTGGTGAAGCATTCTCAAGCGTGCATATCATGTTGGCGCCAGCAAGTGTTTTTTTTTATGATTAATGTTCAGCATTGGTGAACTAATTTTTTTTGCAACTGCTGATGCTATTCAGTACCGGCAACAAGTATTGATAAAGCCAAAATCTGCTAATGCCTTTCAAAAGTGAGAAGTATTGGCCTTTCCACTGCTTGTTGCCTCCACCACTGTAGCCAGCATTACTTCCCACAAAAGGTCATTGAGTGATTTACAGCCAACTACAGTGTTCCCATTTAGGACGTCAGGCTGCCATACTTGAGAAGTTGCCAGTTAGTAAATGCAATGTTGAACTGTGTCTTCTTGCGTGTTCCACACAGTGCATGTGTAGCACGGGCTGTTGTCGTTTCTAGCAAAGACATGGAACGCGGGCTGTGCTGGTAGATTCAAGGAATGACTGTGTCCCATGGGTGTGCAGGGACACTGCCCATACTGTGTCAGCACCAACCACACTCTCCCCAGACCATCAGATTCAGCACCTGGTGTCTGTGTCTGGGGTGTCAAGGAGTGCTCAAATAGTGTTACTCCTTCTGGACAGCAAAGATCTGCCAGTGGTTGGGCGACTATGAACAAGGGTCCCTCAAGGCCGCCTCTTGTCAATGTCCAGTTCATGAAACTCCGGAGGCTGCTGCGGGGTCATCTTTTCCAATTCCACTACTACACAGGTGGAGAGGCTTTATTTACATGTTTCAAGAGCTGATTATGCTGGGAACACGTGCACTGAAGTATTAAGGCTAAAAAGATGATGGACCTGTGAAAAGCATTTATACCAGAAAAGAGAGGACACTTTTGTGGGCCAGTACTTTTCAACCCTTTAATGCCCACACAAAGGCTTATGTGAGGCTCATATGATATTTTAGATTTAAGTGGAAGCGAGCTTCACTGAGTTACCACAGATTACTGCAGTTGTAGCCGGTCCCTTTTACCTTGTGGCCTGCTGAAGTGAGATCAGCCTGCTATCCTCTATAGGGATCACAAGAGGGCAGGTGGTCTCCTGGTTTTGTTGAGGCTGCATGATTCCCATAGCTGCTGTGCCAGTACAGCCACAGAAAACACCTCCAGAGTGCAGACTGTGGCCAACACACTAAGCTTGGTAAAGAAACACCAACATGTATTTCCTTTTCTCTGGAATCCAGTTTAAAGTTCTGGTTCCATAGCACAAGAACTTGAAATACAAATATATCTGTCACTGTGGGTTTGTATGTACCATTTATGCCACTTTGGAGTGTCTCCTGGAAGACGATGGGGCAGACTTAAACAGTGGCGGCTGGTATTCACCGGCTGTGGAGTGGTGTGTCGCGGGGGAGGGAAATGGAGTGAAAATAAAAATACACTTGCCTGTCTGCCGCCGCCGCTGTCGCCGCCTCCTCTTCCTTCTCTCGGTCCTGTTCGCCCGCAGGGCAGGAAGCACCCGGCTCCCAGCCTCCCGATAGCCAATCACAATGCTGCAATGCAGCGTTGAGTGGTCTGAGCGCCGTGGATAAGCACTCAGCCAGAGAATGCGACACTGGGCATGTTCTCCATGCAGGCTGTAAAGCAGCCTGCATGGAGAACATGCAAAGTGCGCATGACGGTTTGACCGGCCCGAGACGGCCGGCCAAATCGTCCTGACACTTGAACCTCCCCTGCTCTGTGAGCAGAGCAGCCCCGCCCCAGCCGAGCAAGGACGTACAAATAAAACGATAAGAACAATGAGTTATCATCATTTTAATTTGATCTTTTTGACCTTCTCAGTGGCGAGACGCCCTCCACCTTAGCGGAGGAGCCACCACTGCTTAAACAGCCAGCTCTTGGAGTGCCAGTTTTGCAAAGCATCTGGACATCACATCTGTAGGCAGCAGTATATAGGCGAGAAAAGAATGTAGAAGTCTCCTTCCAGCCGAAGGTGGACGAGATGGAAGTCAATCCGGTGAAGTCTTCAGCGTGGAGCCACTTCTGCAGAAACACTTGTATTTAGCCCTACTACGGTAAAAGCATTAAGGGAGGCAAACGGCAGAGATCTGGTACAACTGTGCTTGGAATTCCCGCTGGTTGGAGCTCTCCTGGTAAGTTCACCATTCATTTCAGTAATGAACGAATATGCCAAGCATAGCCAGGAAGAATACACTCATGGCGGCTGCCACCACTTGGAGACAGTAACCAATGTGTCACTATACCTTAGCTCTTGGAAACGACTGATGACAGTAGAACGAGAAGTTATTTCTCCGCCTACTGAACTAGTGTGAAAGTTTCCTTTCTGAGAACAATGGTCATGGCCCTTGAAGCTTTCAGGAAGGGATTTAACCCCCGAATCCATGCTGCACATCAAGTTCCAGGATAACTTATTTCAGACCAGTCACCATGGACAGACTGCAACGTGTCTTCATCCTTCTGCAGAGGTGCCCTCCAGAATAGGAGACGACATCACAGAAAAGGCCTCACCAGTGGAGTCTGCAAAGGTAACAATTGCCAGGTACTTGCTGACTCTACCTCATGCTTTACACTCCAGCACTCCGCAGGCTCTCCTCAAATTGGGGGCCACGTGCTGAACTGCGAGGTTGCAGTTCTTTTACAGTGTCTAGAATCCCTGCATCCTCGATGCACAACTCTGCAGTCATCACCAATGACTCTTTGTTCTACGAGGGAGAGTATCTGTGTAGGACACACAGTGGATCAGGTCTGTTTCTGATGAAGTTACCACCATACAAGCCCCTCTTGTCCACTGTTGAATCTTGTGTCACTTCCTCCGCCACATTGATCGATCTAAACCATAGAACAAGTCTTTCTATTGCATTAAAATGAACACTAAACACCTTCATCTTCTGCAAAGTGTCACCCAACACATTAAAGAACCACTGACTGGAACCCCTGGAACAGTTTTATCCCATCATGGGTTCCGTTTAGAAGCCGTCTATGCTAGTTGTCATCATTTGCGTTTTTTTACTCATTACCAACCAAGGTTTCACCCCATAAATGAAGCGCTCTAGAAGCTGCTCGTGTCGAGTGGACACTTCTATGTCCAATAGCAGTGAATGGTGATCGATTCCTTCTCGATTCCACACACTCCAATATCAAGCATTTATGCGTGCTGCCAGGGCACAAGAAGTTTGGTGTAACTGGTCGAAAAACAATTCTCTCCACTACAGCCCTTCTTAAAGGGAACAAAGTCATTCAGTGGTTGAGTAGCAGCAGGGCACAAGTCCTAAAAAAAGAAGTGGGGGGACGCTGACGTCACGACAGGAAGTGACGTCACGAAAGGTGGCTTGCACCATCAGACTCATTGCCTCCCCTCGCTCACCCCTTAGATGCGATTGCATCAGAGAAGCCAGCGCGTGAGCAGCGTTCTGAATGAGCTCCGATCTCGCCCCAGAGAGGCCAAAGAGTGAATGTGTGGCTCCATTTGCTCCAGTTATCGATCTCCTGGTAAAATAAGTGGGGGGACGCCGTCCACCCGCGTGGTACCCCGACTCGAGCCCTGAACTGCAGAAGCCAACTGCTGCCTTGCAGAGCGAATAGAGGCTTGCACGTCAATCCGTAAAGATGCTCGGATGAGGAGGCAGGTAGGTAGATTATGAAGTCTAAGTGATACGCCCTGAAACTCCTATGATACAAACTCCTTAAAGACATGAATCGGGGACAGCGCTCTCAGGCACATCAAATGAGGCTACTTTAGGTAGGGGGAAGCCCTTTGAGAGGGCTGCCTTTTGTCGAATGGGCAGCTCAGAGGGGTTGGGGAGATCATGCAGGAGCTATTCTACGGCTGCACCCAAGGCTGCGGTGGAGCGCACTTCACACAGCTTACCGATGGAGTCTACTGCAAATAAAGGCAGACGCATCAATAAAGAAGCCAAGGCATTGAAAGGGATAACAGCGCCTTTTTATGCCAGTCAAAGCATCAGGAAGGTCTCTCCTGTGACACGTAAAGCTTGTATCACTCGATTTGTATTAGTGCCAAACGCAGTTACTGCGGTGCACAACTCTAGTTAACAGCGGTTCTTCTCTGTACGCAAGAGGTGTGAGCCCTGATAATGCTTCAATGACATTTATGAAGCTCTGAGGGGGCCATGCAGTATCAAATGTGGCTATTACAATGATTGTGGTATGAGGTCCATTTCTATTAAATGCCATAAATACATTTGGGGTGGTAAGGAACCCTCTCCCTGCATCAGAGAGCCGTACACAGTGCTAAGCCTCTGGGAAGATGCTATATTTGTGAGCAAAACACACAAAATTGCTCTTTTTGCAGGCAGCACGCATGTGCTGGTGCTTGGCAACGATCTGTTGTATTTAAAAAAACAAAACAAAACAAAAAAACACTTCTAAATGGGGCTTTTAGCCCACCCATTACTTACCATTCGTTGCCAACACTATCACTGTGCTTTCCTGCCTTCTAATTTGGCAGCATGTGAGGCGTCACTTCCTGTGGTCTTTGTATGGAGCAGAGCACGGACCAAGTACAGATCGATTCAACTTTATTAGTGTCCGTCCCCTGCTCCCACAATAAATGATGTACTATTTCTTCAGTTTTTTTTTTTTTTGTAAAAGATATTTAGGCACTTTACATGAGCTCCAGTTACATTACACAAGTTTACATTGTTTTTTTTCTTTTTAGGTAAGGGAGTTTAAGGGATTTGCCCAGAATAACAGACTGTTGATGCAACGCCGAGACTCTAACCTGGTTCCCCACTTCTAATGTCAGCATCTCTGGATGTAGCACCACACCCTTCTTCCCCCTCCCACCCACTCCTCCATTCAGATTGAGCATAATGCATTGCTGTGCAACATGGCTAAAACAAAATACAATGACAAAGCAGCAGATCTCGCATAGTTGACAACTATTGACTTTGCCAATGCTTGTTTGTAGAAAGGGAGCCCAAACTGGCCCTTCACGAACTGCCTTACATGAGGTCATATTTGCCCTGTGGAGTTGCCCTCACTCTCAGTGAGTGATATTACCCTTCCAGATAGCCACCGCTGCGTTATGGACAGAAGGGCAGTGCTTGAAGGGGCCTGGCAGGACTACAGAGTAGGGGCGCATTGCTTCGATTACTATCCCCAGCTACTGCGAACCACATGTGCCAGAGTCAGCCTTCTGTGAGCACAAGGCACTCAGAGGGGTGTATGAACTGCGCCCTAAACTCCACTGTGCTTTTGGTCTTTGTCCTCTTTTCATGATGTCAGAGACTGCAATGGAGCCAGGAGAGCTCCCAGTGAAAGGCTTGCTTTGCCCAAGGACGACAAAGGATGGACTTTGGGCTCTTCCACGGATATCAGCCACGAAGCCAATATATTTACATATAACTTAGTGATGGAGCAGAATCGCGAGTATGTCAAGCAAATGCTGGGGAATATCTGTATATTATCATTCCAATACCAGTCCCTAAGTGAACCAAGAACATAAAATCATGAACAATTGCCATCATGTTCCTCCTAAAAAGAAGCCACTAATAGTAATTTGGGCATGGGGCGGCAGGAGGCTCAACGAGGAAAGTTCAGCCGGAATCCGAGGAGACACTCGCACTCCAAGCTCTTGTATCTCTTCCACTCTGAATACATGCTGCACACCTTCCGCAACAGAGTGCTCACGGAGCGCTCTCAGAGAACAAAAAAGACCCTCTGCAGCGCTTTGTAGAGGGCGCTTCAGAGATCTGGTAGATGAAGATCCTCTCTTCTGAGCAAGCCTAGAAGCACAGGTCACTTCGGCTCTGTAACAAGAATCTCGGTCTTGGTTGATGGCCGCGCGGCTCTGGCACAGTAGGCGATGGGGGTCTGAAGCTACTGCTAACCTGCATAGTGTCAGCGGCATGGAGACCACTCTGCTGGACATTCCGGTAAGTAGAGTCTCCTTGCTTTCTTAATTGTTACTCTTTAGATTGCAGTAAGCGGACTCCACTCACATGTTTGTATAAATGAATACAGACATATTGGTTTTGGAACGTAGATCAGTGACTAACTGGGGTTGGGCTTCCAGATTGGCACCAAGGTCCAAGACCCAGTTGAAGGCAGCTCAAGGTTGATGACTAATGACACTATTTGCTTCACGTCAGTATGTTACTGAAGTAATCCTCATCTGGGCACATGTGCCGCCATCACTCCCCTCCTAGAGAGGGGCTTACTGCCACATTCCTCTGTGACCTCAGCACACCAACTCAACAAGAAGCGAGGAACCACCAGACAGATCAGAAACTACCACCAGCACAGATGAAATATCTCTACCATTAGGGGAACTGGAAGGCACTGGTCACTTGATGATTAAGTGTCGGTGCTGAGTACCGTAAAAATCCAGCTCAAATTAAGCACTGGTTACAGAGCCCGCAAATACAATCTGGCATGGTCAACAATAAGGATGTAGGAGGCTAAAAGGGCAAGATGCCTCACAATCGCTCTCAGAGAAAACAAGGCTGAAACTCCGGGATCATAGCCCAAAAGTTCTGGACTCATTGCAATGTAGGGAAGACCCTGAGCCGAACTGTATCCAGGACAGCTCCGAACAAAGGGAGCCCCTGCGAAGGAGTCTGGTAAGACTCGACCGTGAACCCCAATGAGGTCAAGAGGTTGGCATCATCTGAAGGTGATCTACGACTGACTTGGGTAAGCCCGCCTTCAACAGTCAGTCATTGAAATAGGGGAAACTGGTATCACTGACCTCCGAAGATGGGCATCAACCACCGCCATTCGTTTTGTTGCTGCCCATGCAGTGGCACTTGTGAAGCTAAAGAGGAGCTTGGCAAACTTAAAATGCTCCTGTTCTACCTAGAACAGCAGGTAACATTGGTGGGACTGCATGACAGGTGTGAAAATACACCTTCTGCAAGCTCAAGGACACCATCCAGTCACTTGGGGCCAGCACAGATAGAATCTGGGCTAACATGAGCATTTTAAAGTTGTCCTTCTGCAGGAAGGCATTCTGAGTGTGAAGGACAAAAATGGGCTGATGACCCCCATCCTCCTTCGGTATGAGGAAACAGCGAGTGTAGCGACCCTCACCTATTTCAGAGTTGGGAGCCCACTTCATGGTTTCTTTGGAGAGCAAAACATGCACCTCTTGCAACAGAATGTACGTGCTCCCCTGAGATGCAGTCTGGTGTGTGGGGGGGGGGGGGGGGGGGTTTGGCAAAGCAGAAAGGAAGGGTAAGGTAGAGCCATGCTTAACAATTTGGAAGACCCATCTTTTAGACATGATGGATCACCACCCAGGGAGGAAATGTTGGATTCTGTCTCCCACTGGATGGCTCTGCGCTGATAACGGCAAGCTAAAGCAGCTTGGCGGCTGTTGCTGCAGGGGAAGGGGACCGGGAAGCCTGGTGCACTTGGACTCCATGTTGTCTGCCAAATCTTCATCCCTGGCTTCGAAAGGACTAGCGTGATTGCAGAAGAGGCTGGTGAAACAGACACTGTCTATACGCCAGCCCGTAGAACAGCCTCTGAATTTCCAGAACTGCGGTGGAAACTCTTTGGAAGTGGTCGAGAGAACCACAAACTGTGCCGTGGCCCTACATTCCTTAAAGAGTTCTAAATAATAATCTGCTTTGTTGCCCTACAAACATGAGCCATCAACATATCCATGAGGGAGGCCTGTACGTCTCCAGAGAATCCTGTGGAGCTCATCCACGCCTGGTGGCCGAGCATCACACTAGTGCCAAACACCCTCACCAGACAATCAGTAGCATGAAGGCCAGCAAGAATAACTTATTTGGCTACAACTTGACCATCCTTAATGGTTTGTGAGAGTGATACCCGAAGGTCTTAATGACTGCCTTCAAGATCTCACTGCCCATTTCCGAGATGGAATGCGTGCATCTGCCCAACAAACAAACTGCGTTGACAGACCACAATACCAGGCTGGCCAAATAAAACCTTTGTTTTCTGAGTCCCTCAATCATCTTAGACTCTCTATCTGGGGTTCACCTTATTGGTTGAAACCTGAACCAAAAAACGTTTGGGAAAAGGGGGTTTTGTGAGGAAATCTGGGTTGGCAGGCAATAGTCAGTGATGTCTTGCCACCAGCATATGGATAGGTGGGTAAGAACAGGGCTTTGATCAGGTGCCCAATAAGGTGTCAGTGAGAGCCTTATTGAACCAGATCAAGAGCTTTGATGTGGCTGGCAGGCTGCAATATTTCCATAAGCACATCACGCTCTACCTCGATGGAGTATTTGTAGGCTCGGGACCTCACCTGCACATCTAATTACCAGTACAAATGTGGCAGTCTTCCATTTAAAGGCCAAATGAGGAGTTCAACCCTGTATCCCACAGGCCTTCTAAGTTAATGAATAATTGTTATAATAGGAGTGAATCACCCTCATTTCAACCATCATCATCGTCGTCATCATTATTTCTGGGTGGTGGCAAGCTTTGATCAGAATCAGAGCTAAAAAGACATTGGAACCACTGAGGGCACATCCGTTCTAGAAGTGAACAGGCTTGGAATCGGGCTGATGGTGACCGGTTATGCTTTTGTGATTTTGAAGCAGACACTGGAACCAGCACCGGATCCTCTGCCAGTGATGTCAATACCAGCATAGACAAGGGAGACTCTGGCACAAGTCTTGGCATCAGATTGGAAGTTTGTGCCGGAGTCAGTATGGAGAGCGCATCTGCCAGTGGAGCTTGACTGACTGTCCCTGCGCATCCTTGGAGGGCAGATGGAACGCCAAAGAGCCAGAAGAGTGGCAAATAACATGGCCTCCTAAAAAGCTTCGATCAGTTGCGGTGTCACCGATAGCCCAGGGGATTCGGGACGCACTGGGAAATCTGCTCTGCAATTGGAGAGCCACAGGTAGACCGACTGGAATCTCGATCCCCTTGCTCCTTCTCTTTGGATCAAGAGTGGAGGGATGGGGTCGCGTCTCGCTTTGCCTTCTTGCATTTATGCTTGGACTTCACCTTTGCAGAGAACTTCAACTGTGAAGGAGGAAACAGGTGCCAGTCCATGACTTGGAGCATGGTCGAGACTTACAAGAGGCCTGTGGCTTCCTGTGATTGGCAACGTACATGTCCCAGATCGCCTTAGGAAGAATAAGGGCACACGTGTAGCTTGAGTTTGAGTCATGCACTGAGCCCGGGCACCAAATGGCACACCTCGTATGTGTCAGTCACTGACATCTGTTTTTGACAGCCTCGGCATGGTTTGAAGCCTGCAGTTTTAGAGCAACACACCGTTCCCTAGCACACTGCTTTTTGTTTTAGAAGACACTGGAAGACAGATCAAATTGGGAGCAGAGCTCCGGATCCGCATCGTGAGGCACAGAAAGAAAGGAAGCGACGTGAGTGCACATGGGTGATGCTTATATATGGCTCTGCTGAGTCATCTCCAGGGTGGTACCAAGCTGCACAGCACCACATAGCAATGTACAGGAGCAGGGATGAAAACGTTTCCGGATCCAGTCTGGAGGGTGGGGAATATCTTAAAGGTGGGGAATATCTGAAAGGTGAGGAATCTGCAGTTAGAAGTATCCATTAGAATAACTCATTTCATCACTTTGGTACCCAATCTTATTCCCTCCTCAGCTGAAAGCAGGAATGCTTTGAGACAGACTAACTGCTAGGATTTAGATATTTGCAAACCAATCAACATTTAACACTACTGCAACTCGTCTAAGAACCACAAAACAGGCACGGGGGCCACACAACCACTACACACACAAACCATAATACCTGGTCACAACTCCGGTCCGCGGACATTCCAGTTTTTAATCTGTATGAATGACATTAACTATGTGTGGAGTGAGTCCCCTTAAACACCAGCTTCTAGTTCCTTCATACTCCATACACTGATGAAAGTCACCACAAAACAAGGCATTACAACCTGCCAGACGGGAGTTTCCTTCAGACTGCAGGTATCCCCTTCAGCAACACCCAGGATTTGTAATATACACACGCACTAAAGCGGTCCTTGAGTGAGCTGCTACTGATCACAAACTGCTGGAGTTAAACTGCTGTTCACAGCGCAGTGTTTCATTGCGTTTCTGCCGCTGTCCTTATGTTAATGAGGCGACGCAGGGGATCTGAAACAGAACAGAGAAGACGCTGCTCTCACCTGCGAATTGGAATCAAACGGCCTCATTCTGGTATGTAACAAAAAAAGTCAACATTGTTCCCACTAAAGAGCATTAAAGGCAACGGTATGACTTTACACTGAGCGTCCCACGATTTCAAATCAAATATCTTTATTCAGCCAGTTTCAACCATGAAAGAATACACGATACAAAGAAAGGCGCATTATAACCGTAAAGATTACAATTTAAAAACAAGAATTTTGTTATAATATTAAAAAAAGTCTGCAAAATTACATTCCCGCCCAATCTTGTCCTCTTAATAGCAGCCTGGATAAATTACACAATTGAGCGCATGAGGAGTTGTATACTCTCTGACGTACACTGTACATATAATACACGTCACAGAATTACTCGAGTACGTAACTCGACGAACAGAGGCGGCGGCTCTTTCCACGAGCTGGGCTGTTTCTTGTCACTCTTTCTACACACATTTCTCTCCGTTTCTTTACAACACAGTTTGCTTTTTCGGACAGTATACCTTCCATAGCTCTGTTCTCTTGGTGGGCTGGAGCACTGAGGCTCTGGGGACTCGGGCTGAGAGAAGGGTGTGTGGGGCTGAAGCCCCTCAGACCCACGTGCAGCCAGGACACCGACTGAGACGTGCCGGCATGTTCTCCGAGTACAGCGGCTGTAGCGAGGGATGCGACAGCTCGGAGCTCTCGGAGCGCGGTCTGCAGCCCAGGGATTAAAAATACTATTTAAAGTCTATACCCAGACAGGCGACAAGCACATGAGCCCGTCGGCCCAAGTGTCCCGGGCCCTCCATACCCGACGCTGGGATGGTGGCCCTTTAGACAAGGCTGGGACTCTAGCGCACAGCGAGAGGGAGGCGCTACATGCATCCGCTAGACAGCCTTTCAATGCACTCATTACCACGCAATGCCTTCACCATGCAAGATATTGAAGTTAAGGGTGTGTGTATGTGTGTGTACACACAATCTAAATTTGTGTTTAGGGGTTGGTAAGGGTATGGGGTGGTAAGGGTATTCACCTTAAGTTCCTGGACATGTAGGTATGGGGTGGTATGGGGTGGTAAGGGTATAGGGTGGTAAGGGTATAGGGTGGTAAGGGTATAGGGTGGTAAGGGTATTGACCTTAAGTTCCTGGACATGTAGGTATGGGGTGGCAAGGGTATAGGGTGGTAAGGGTACGGGGTGGTAAGGGTACAGGGTGGTAAGGGTACGGGGTGGTAAGGGTACGGGGTGGTAAGGGTACGGGGTGGTAAGGGTATAGGGTGGTATGGGTATTGACCTTAAGTTCCTGGACATGTAGGTATGGGGTGGTAAGGGTATAGGGTGGTAAGGGTATAGGGTGGTAAGGGTATAGGGTGGTAAGGGTATGGGGTGGTAAGGGTATGGGGTATGGGGTGGTAAGGGTATGGGGTAGTAAGGGTATGGGGTGGTAAGGGTAGTAAGGGTATGGGGTGGTAAGGGTATAGGGGGGTAAGGGTATAGGGTGGTAAGGGTATAGGGTGGTAAGGGTATAGGGTGGTAAGGGTATAGGGTGGTAAGGGTATAGGGTGGTAAGGGTATAGGGTGGTAAGGGTATAGGGTGGTAAGGGTATAGGGTGGTAAGGGTATAGGGTGGTAAGGGTATAGGGTGGTAAGGGTATAGGGTGGTAAGGGTATTGACCTTAAGTTCCTGGACATGTAGGTATGGGGTGGTAAGGGTATGGGGTGGTAAGGGTATAGGGTGGTAAGGGTATAGGGTGGTAAGGGTATAGGGTGGTAAGGGTATAGGGTGGTAAGGGTATATGGTGGTATGGTTATTGACCTTAAGTTCTTGGACATGTAGGTATGGGGTGGTAAGGGTATAGGTTGGTAAGGGTATGGGGTGGTAAGGGTATGGGGTGGTAAGGGTATGGGGTGGTAAGGGTATGGGGTGGTAAGGGTATTGACCTTAAGTTCCTGGACATGTAGGTCTTCCGCCCCTCACTAATCTATCCTAATTAGGGGGTGCCATCTGGAGTCTGTGGAATCGTGCCACCTCACTATGAGGGCACGAAATACCACCCGAGTCTATGCCCTCCTTCCTTTGTGAAGGATCCACCTCTTCTCTATGGTCCCAACTCTGGACATTGGCTAACTGGAGGGCATTCTTCATTCACTCTCTTTACCCAGCACCTGGCTTTTGAGCACTGGCTCCCACTGTGCTGCTCGCTTTAAGGGCTGTTCCCCATCAATCCCTGGGCATTGGTCCCTGATGAGGTGAATCTACCGAGAGCGAATCTACTTGCTCTTACACGATCCGAATATCCCGTAGTGAAAGAACTGCCTCCTTTTGATTCAAGGCCTTGCCTCCTGTTGTGAAGCCACACCTTCTCTGGATAACATGTTGGATGGGGTGAACACATTCATACCAGGATGGTCACATATGTAGCACCAGCAGCCTCCTTCCTCCACCTCAAATTATAGATGAGGCTGGTGGGTTCTTCACTAGGACGAATCCATATCAGACATGACCTAAAGTAAGATTATGGTCTTACCCTGTTGTGAGGAATACCTTAAGAACAGACATGGGCTCTTGCTGGTACATCCCTCGTTGCTGCTACCCAACTTGCGAAGAATGTGGTTGTTCAAAGTCCCCCACCTAGCCAATCCAATCTCCGTGCTGGCACAGTTTACATTGGGCACCACCTGAGAAAGGATTTTCAGGGGTCTCTACTTTTTGGAAACCATGATACTGTAACTAAGGCTTTTACAAGAGCTCGTGTACATACACACACATGCTATGTAGGTGAGAATAAATGCATGACAAAAAAAGATGCTTTTGAGAAAAGCTTTGTTGGTAGAACTATCGCTTTGAACAATTTGCATTCAAACTAGTGTAGTCTGACATTAGCGCTCAGATGGAAGATGCCCAACTTCTCTGCAGCTACAAGAACGGAGTCAGAGCTCTTATCTCTCTATTTATCCAAAAGTGATTTCCTCATATTCCATATTCACTCTCTGCAGCACATGCACAAATGGAGACAAACATATGGGGCTGTAGTGAAATGCTAGTACATGTTTATACTGAAGGTGTTGAGTCGAGTAGTTTGCGAGTGCAAATATCCACGTATTCCCCGTTTTTAAAAGGGTCGCTGCTAATAGTAATGTTTCTGAGACCCCGGAGCCCTCAACGCATTCATAGGCCTGGCACAACATCAAAGGGGTCCAGGAGGGCTTTGAATAGGTTTTTTGGAGCTTCTTGGCATAGGGACTGAAACCTGAACCATCCCCGTTCAAGATGAGGATATCGTCTACTGCACCTTCTCGGGCTTTACATTCATGGCCATTCTGGACTTCTCAACCTTCAGTGCCCATCTTCTCAGCTAGTAAATGGTTTATTAGTAAAACTTATTCAGGTTGTGGTATAAATCAATGTCAACAAATCAAGATTTATAAAGAGCATGGCTACTCAAAGTGTCCCGGCACTAGGACAAAGTAGACCGCTAAGTGCACAATCAAATTACTGAAAGCGGACTGGAACAGCCATGTTTTAAGAGTACGCCTGAAGCAGTTTTCATCCTTCAGCACCCGCAAATCCAAAAGAAGGGAATTCCAAACCAGAGTAGCAAGATATGAGAAAGACGTAGCACCCCATCTCTTTCTCCTGATTTGAGGTACAACAGCAAACCCAGCTCCAGGAGAGCGGAGGCTTCTTGCAAGGTGAGAATCGGTGAACCTAGCAGACAGGTACCGCAGAACTAACTGGTAGAAAGCTTGATGGGCCAGTGTGAGACCTTTAAACAAAATTCTCTCCTTGATGGGCAGCCAGCAAAGTTCCTTCGAAACGGGCGAATATGTGACATCCATTCGTTCAAGAACATCCATGAGAGATTCCTACTCACATGGCAAGCAGAGGCCATGGCCCGAGCTCATCCAAAGAAGCACCCCTACATTCCGCCATAACTCAGAGCTGCTCTAGATGCAATACTGCCCCTAGCTGGACAGTCAGAAGAAGAGCAACTGGATGGAAATCAGTCATGGGACCATCCTAGAGGGGCAATAAAGGACCAAGTGCTTGGCCATTCCCCTCCAAGCGGAACAGAAGCAAAGAGCGACAGAAGGGAATCCCTTCCCATGTGCTGTAGGGTCAGGAGGCCTCTGCTCAGGATTCTGGACCACAAGAGAAGAGCAGCTTCGGAGCTTAATTCGAGTAAGACTGCTCCCCTTTATCAGAGTAAGTGACGTAGATCTCCATCTAAGGCTCGCAGCTTCTACGTGGACAGTCTTCACACCGGCTGAGGTGAAGCTCATTGAGACATGCAGAGTGTAACATTAACATTCTCACCAGAGAAAGAAGTCAACTCCCCAATGTGAGAAAAAAGAGAGACAACAGTCAAAGCTGGACAGCACAAACCCTCTCCGGGCAGACATCTGGCTTCAGGCAAGACTGCACCACTGTGAAAGATTGCGAGGGCCACCATTCCAAACCAGACCAGCATAAAGAGCGTATGGTGCACGTGTCCATCATCCATAGAGAAGGACATATGAAACAGCGACCATCAACCACAACGAGACCGTATCCCTTTTCCTGCAACCCCTGCCCCCAAACCAGGCAGAAAGCGGACAGTTATTCTGCCGCTCGCCTTCACAGTTCATCAAAATGTTTTCTCGCTAATGAAAAAGGTCATGTTTCCTGAATTTGAAATAAATTTACGCAAGAAGTGCATTTTCTAGGCCGGACGGTCTTGGTCAAGGAGAATAAATGTGAACGGCTCCCGTAAAGAGAGCAGGACTGAATTAAAGCCAGCCCTTGTGATGGAGGGAATGAGACTGAATGAATGCAAGCCCTTCAGTGAAGACGGAGAGACTGAATGAATGTCTGTCCTCTTGAGCGTGGGTGAGAGTGAATGAATAGGAGCATCTTTGGAATGGAAGCCACCAACTCTTATAAAGGCGCAGGACCCAAGGAGACCTAGAGCCCATACGCCCTGCGGACAGGGAAGGACATCAACAGAAGGACAGGAGAGAATGAAAGGAGCCAGAGCCTCTCATAAGGGCATGTGGAGGGAAGCCAGACCCTCTCATAAGGACATGTGGAGGGAAGCCAGACCCTCTCATAAGGACATGTGGGGTGAAGGGAAGCCAGACCCTCACATAAGGACATGTGGGGTGAAGGGAAGCCAGACCCTCTCATAAGGACATGTGAAGGGAAGCCAGACCCTCACATAAGGACATGTGGAGGGATGCCAGACCCTCACATAAGGGCATGTGGAGGGAAGCCAGACCCTCTCATAAGGACACGTGAATGGAAGCCAGACCCTCTCATAAGGACATGTGAAGGGAAGCCAGACCCTCACATAAGGACACGTGAATGGAAGCCAGACCCTCTCATAAGGACATGTGAAGGGAAGCCAGACCCTCACATAAGGACATGTGAAGGGAAGCCAGACCCTCTCATAAGGGCATGTGGAGGGAAGCCAGACCCTCTCATAAGGGCATGTGGGGTGAAGGGAAGCCAGACCCTCACATAAGGACATGTGGGGTGAAGGGAAGCCAGACCCTCTCATAAGGGCATGTGAAGGGAAGCCAGACCCTCTCATAAGGACATGTGGAGGGAAGCCAGACCCTCTCATAAGGGCATGTGAAGGGAAGCCAGACCCTCTCATAAGGACATGTGAAGGGAAGCCAGACCCTCTCATAAGGACATGTGAAGGGAAGCCAGACCCTCTCAGAAGGGCATGTGGGGTGAAGGGAAGCCAGACCCTCACATAACGACATGTGAAGGGAAGCCGGACCTTCACATAACGACATGTGAAGGGAAGCCAGACCCTCTCATAAGGGCATGTGAAGGGAAGCCAGACCCTCACATAAGGACATGTGAAGGGAAGCCAGACCCTCACATAAGGACATGTGAAGGGAAGCCAGACCCTCTCATAAGGACATGTGAAGGGAAGCCAGACCCTCTCATAAGGACATGTGAAGGGAAGCCAGACCCTCACATAAGGACATGTGAAGGGAAGGCAGACCCTCACATAAGGACATGTGAAGGGAAGCCAGACCCTCTCATAAGGGCATGCGAAGGGAAGCCAGACCCTCACATAAGGACATGTGGGGTGAAGGGAAGCCAGACCCTCACATAAGGACATGTGGGGTGAAGGGAAGCCAGACCCTCACATAAGGACATGCGAAGGGAAGCCAGACCCTCACATAAGGACATGCGAAGGAAAGCCAGACCCTCTCATAAGGACATGTGGAGGGAAGCCAGACCCTCTCATAAGGACATGTGAAGGGAAGCCAGACCCTCTCATAAGGACATGTGAAGGGAAGCCAGACCCTCTCATAAGGGCATGTGAAGGGAAGCCAGACCCTCTCATAAGGGCATGTGAAGGGAAGCCAGACCCTCACATAAGGACATGTGAAGGGAAGCCAGACCCTCTCATAAGGACATGTGAAGGGAAGCCAGACCCTCTCATAAGGACATGTGAAGGGAAGCCAGACCCTCTCCTAAGGACATATGAAGGGAAGCCAGACCCTCACATAAGGACATGTGAAGGGAAGCCAGACCCTCACATAAGGACATGTGGGGTGAAGGGAAGCCAGACCCTCTCATAGGGACATGTGAAGGGAAGCCAGACCCTCACATAAGGACATGTGAAGGGAAGCCAGACCCTCTCATAAGGACATGTGAAGGGAAGCCAGACCCTCACATAAGGACATGTGAAGGGAAGCCAGACCCTCTCATAAGGACATGTGGAGGGAAGCCAGACCCTCTCATAAGGACATGTGGAGGGAAGCCAGACCCTCACATAACGACATGTGAAGGGAAGCCAGACCCTCTCATAAGGGCATGTGAAGGGAAGCCAGACCCTCACATAAGGGCATGTGAAGGGAAGCCAGACCCTCACATAAGGACATGTGAAGGGAAGCCAGACCCTCACATAAGGACATGTGGGGTGAAGGGAAGCCAGACCCTCTCATAAGGACATGTGGGGTGAAGGGAAACCAGACTCTCTCATAAGGACATGTGAAGGAAAGCCAGACCCTCTCATAAGGGCATGTGAAGGGAAGCCAGACCCTCACATAAGGACATGTGAAGGGAAGCCAGACCCTCACATAAGAACATGTGAAGGGAAGCCAGACCCTCTCATAAGGACATGTGGAGGGAAGCCAGACCCTCTCATAAGGACATGTGAAGCGAAGCCGGACCCTCACATAATGACAAACGAGAAAGAAAGGAGGCCAGACCCTCAAATAAGGACATGTGAAGGGAAACCAGACCCTCACAAAAGGACATGTGGAGTGAAGGGAAGCCAGACCCTCTCATAAGAACATGTGAAGGGAAGCCAGACCCTCACATAAGGACATGTGGAGTGAAGGGAAGCCAGACCCTCACATAAGGACATGTGAAGGGAAGCCAGACCCTCACATAAGGACATGTGAAGGGAAGCCAGACCCTCTCATAAGGACATGTGAAGGGAAGCCAGACCCTCTCATAAGGACATGTGAAGGGAAGCCAGACCCTCTCATAAGGACATGTGAATGGAAGCCAGACCCTCTCATAAGGGCATGAGAAGGGAAGCCAGACCCTCTCATAAGGGCATGAGAAGGGAAGCCAGACCCTATCATAAGGACATGTGAAGGGAAGCCAGACGTGAAAGGAAGCCAGACCCTCACATAAGAACATGTTAAGGGAAGCCAGACCCTCTCATAACATGTGAAGTGAAGGGAAGCCAGACCCTCACATAAGGACATGTGGAGTGAAGGGAAGCCAGACCCTCACATAAGGACATGTGAAGGGAAGCCAGACCCTCACAGAAGGACATGTGAAGGGAAGCCAGACCCTCTCATAAGGACATGTGAAGGGAAGCCAGACCCTCTCATAAGGACATGTGAATGGAAGCCAGACCCTTTCATAAGGGCATGAGAAGGGAAGCCAGACCCTCTCATAAGGACATGTGAAGGGAAGGCAGACCCTCCCATAAGGACATGTGGAGGGAAGCCAGACCCTCACATAAGGAGAAACGAGAAAGAAAGGAGCCCAGACCCTCACATAAGGACATGTGAAGGGAAGCCAGACCCTCTCATAAGGACATGTGAAGGGAAGCCAGACCCTCTCATAAGGACATGTGAAGGGAAGCCAGACCCTCACAAAAGGACATGTGGAGTGAAGGGAAGCCAGACCCTCTCATAAGAACATGTGAAGGGAAGCCAGACCCTCACATAAGGACATGTGGAGTGAAGGGAAGCCAGACCCTCTCATAAGGACATGTGAAGGGAAGCCAGACCCTCTCATAAGGACATGTGGAGGGAAGCCAGACCCTCTCATAAGGACATGTGGAGGGAAGCCAGACCCTTTCATAAGGACATGTGAAGGGAAGCCAGACCCTCTCATAAGGGCATGTGGGGTGAAGGGAAGCCAGACCCTCTCATAAGGGCATGTGGAGGGAAGCCAGACCCTCTCATAAGGACAAGTGGGGTGAAGGGAAGCCAGACCCTCACATAAGGACATGTGGGGTGAAGGGAAGCCAGACCCTCTCATAAGGACATGTGAAGGGAAGCCAGACCCTCTCATAAGGACATGTGAAGGGAAGCCAGACCCTCTCATAAGGACATGTGGAGGGAAGCCAGACCCTCTCATAAGGACATGTGGAGGGAAGCCAGACCCTCTCATAAGTGAAGGGAAGCCAGACCCTCACATAAGGACTTGTGGGGTGAAGGGAAGCCAGACCCTCTCATAAGGACATGTGAAGGGAAGCCAGACCCTCTCATAAGGACATGTGAAGGGAAGCCAGACCCTCTCATAAGGACATGTGAAGGGAAGCCAGACCCTCTCATAAGGACATGTGGAGGGAAGCCAGACCCTCTCGTAAGGGCATGTGAAGGGAAGCCAGACCCTCTCGTAAGGGCATGTGAAGGGAAGCCAGACCCTCACATAAGGACATGTGAAGGGAAGCCAGACCCTCTCATAAGGACATGTGAAGGGAAGCCAGACCCTCTCATAAGGACATATGAAGGGAAGCCAGACCCTCACATAAGGACATGTGAAGGGAAGCCAGACCCTCACATAAGGACATGTTGGGTGAAGGGAAGCCAGACCCTCTCATAAGGGCATGTGAAGGGAAGCCAGACCCTCACATAAGGGCATGTGAAGGGAAGCCAGACCCTCACATAAGGACATGTGAAGGGAAGCCAGACCCTCACATAAGGACATGTGGGGTGAAGGGAAGCCAGACCCTCTCATAAGGACATGTGGGGTGAAGGGAAGCCAGACCCTCTCATAAGGACATGTGAAGGAAAGCCAGACCCTCTCATAAGGGCATGTGAAGGGAAGCCAGACCCTCACATAAGGACATGTGAAGGGAAGCCAGACCCTCACATAAGAACATGTGAAGGGAAGCCAGACCTTCTCATAAGGACATGTGGAGGGAAGCCAGACCCTCTCATAAGGACATGTGAAGGGAAGCCGGACCCTCACATAATGACAAACGAGAAAGAAAGGAGGCCAGACCCTCAAATAAGGACATGTGAAGGGAAACCAGACCCTCACAAAAGGACATGTGGAGTGAAGGGAAGCCAGACCCTCTCATAAGAACATGTGAAGGGAAGCCAGACCCTCACATAAGGACATGTGGAGTGAAGGGAAGCCAGACCCTCACATAAGGACATGTGAAGGGAAGCCAGACCCTCTCATAAGGACATGTGAAGGGAAGCCAGACCCTCACATAAGGACATGTGAAGGGAAGCCAGACCCTCTCATAAGGACATGTGAAGGGAAGCCAGACCCTCTCATAAGTACATGTGAATGGAACCAGACCCTCTCATAAGGGCATGAGAAGGGAAGCCAGACCCTCTCATAAGGGCATGAGAAGGAAAGCCAGACCCTATCATAAGGACATGTGAAGGGAAGCCAGACGTGAAAGGAAGCCAGACCCTCTCATAAGAACATGTGAAGGGAAGCCAGACCCTCACATAAGGACATGTGGAGTGAAGGGAAGCCAGACCCTCACATAAGGACATGTGGAGTGAAGGGAAGCCAGACCCTCACATAAGGACATGTGAAGGGAAGCCAGACCCTCACATAAGGACATGTGAAGGGAAGCCAGACCCTCTCATAAGGACACGTGAAGGGAAGCCAGACCCTCTCATAAGGACATGTGAATGGAAGCCAGACCCTCTCATAAGGGCATGAGAAGGGAAGCCAGACCCTCTCATAAGGACATGAGAAGGGAAGCCAGACCCTCTCATAAGGACATGTGAAGGGAAGGCAGACCCTCCCATAAGGACATGTGGAGGGAAGCCAGACCCTCACATAAGGAGAAACGAGAAAGAAAGGAGCCCAGACCCTCACATAAGGACATGTGAAGGGAAGCCAGACCCTCTCATAAGGACATGTGAAGGGAAGCCAGACCCTCTCATAAGGGCATGTGAAGGGAAGCCAGACCCTCACATAAGGACATGTGAAGGGAAGCCAGACCCTCACATAAGGACATGTGAAGGGAAGCCAGACCCTCTCATAAGGACATGTGAAGGGAAGCCAGACCCTCACAAAAGGACATGTGATGTGAAGGGAAGCCAGACCCTCACATAAGGACATGTGGAGTGAAGGGAAGCCAGACCCTCTCATAAGGACATGTGAAGGGAAGCCAGACCCTCTCATAAGGACATGTGAAGGGAAGCCAGACCCTCTCATAAGGACATGTGAAGGGAAGCCAGACCCTCTCATAAGGACATGTGGAGGGAAGCCAGACCCTCTCATAAGGACATGTGAAGGGAAGCCAGACCCTCTCATAAGGACATGTGGGGTGAAGGGAAGCCAGACCCTCTCATAAGGGCATGTGGAGGGAAGCCAGACCCTCTCATAAGGACATGTGGGGTGAAGGGAAGCCAGACCCTCACATAAGGACATGTGGGGTGAAGGGAAGCCAGACCCTCTCATAAGGACATGTGGAGGGAAGCCAGACCCTCTCATAAGGACATGTGAAGGGAAGCCAGACCCTCTCATAAGGACATGTGGAGGGAAGCCAGACCCTCTCATAAGGACATGTGGAGGGAAGCCAGACCCTCTCATAAGTGAAGGGAAGCCAGACCCTCACATAAGGACTTGTGGGGTGAAGGGAAGCCAGACCCTCTCATAAGCACATGTGAAGGGAAGCCAGACCCTCTCATAAGGACATGTGAAGGGAAGCCAGACCCTCTCATAAGGACATGTGGAGGGAAGCCAGACCCTCTCATAAGTGAAGGGAAGCCAGACCCTCTCATAAGGACATGTGGGGTGAAGGGAAGCCAGACCCTCTCATAAGGGCATGTGGAGGGAAGCCAGACCCTCTCATAAGGACATGTGGGGTGAAGGGAAGCCAGACCCTCACATAAGGACATGTGGGGTGAAGGGAAGCCAGACCCTCACATAAGGACATGTGGGGTGAAGGGAAGCCAGACCCTCTCATAAGGACATGCGAAGGGAAGCCAGACCCTCTCATAAGGACATGTGGAGGGAAGCCAGACCCTCTCAAGGACATGTGAAGGGAAGCCGGACCCTCACATAACGACATGTGAAGGGAAGTCGGACCCTCACATAACGACATGTGAAGGGAAGCCAGACCCTCTCATAAGGGCATGTGAAGGGAAGCCAGACCCTCACATAAGGACATGTGAAGGGAAGCCAGACCCTCACATAAGGACATGTGGGGTGAAGGGAAGCCAGACCCTCACATAAGGACATGTGGGGTGAAGGGAAGCCAGACCCTCTCATAAGGGCATGTGAAGGGAAGCCAGACCCTCACATAAGGACATGCGAAGGGAAGCCAGACCCTCACATAAGGACATGCGAAGGGAAGCCAGACCCTCTCATAAGGGCATGCGAAGGGAAGCCAGACCCTCTCATAAGGGCATGTGAAGGGAAGCCAGACCCTCACATAAGGGCATGTGAAGGGAAGCCAGACCCTCACATAAGGACATGTGAAGGGAAGCCAGACCCTCACATAAGGACATGTGGGGTGAAGGGAAGCCAGACCCTCTCATAAGGACATGTGGGGTGAAGGGAAGCCAGACCCTCTCATAAGGACATGTGAAGGAAAGCCAGACCCTCTCATAAGGGCATGTGAAGGAAAGCCAGACCCTCACATAAGGACATGTGAAGGGAAGCCAGACCCTCACATAAGAACATGTGAAGGGAAGCCAGACCCTCTCATAAGGACATGTGGAGGGAAGCCAGACCCTCTCATAAGGACATGTGAAGGGAAGCCGGACCTCACATAATGACAAACGAGAAAGAAAGGAGGCCAGACCCTCAAATAAGGACATGTGAAGGGAAACCAGACCCTCACAAAAGGACATGTGGAGTGAAGGGAAGCCAGACCCTCTCATAAGAACATGTGAAGGGAAGCCAGACCCTCACATAAGGACATGTGGAGTGAAGGGAAGCCAGACCCTCACATAAGGACATGTGAAGGGAAGCCAGACCCTCACATAAGGACATGTGAAGGGAAGCCAGACCCTCTCATAAGGACATGTGAAGGGAAGCCAGACCCTCTCATAAGGACATGTGAATGGAAGCCAGACCCTCTCATAAGGGCATGAGAAGGGAAGCCAGACCCTCTCATAAGGGCATGAGAAGGGAAGCCAGACCCTATCATAAGGACATGTGAAGGGAAGCCAGACGTGAAAGGAAGCCAGACCCTCACATAAGAACATGTTAAGGGAAGCCAGACCCGCTCATAAGGACATGTGAAGGGAAGGCAGACCCTCCCATAAGGACATGTGGAGGGAAGCCAGACCCTCACATAAGGAGAAACGAGAAAGAAAGGAGCCCAGATCCTCACATAAGGACATGTGAAGGGAAGCCAGACCCTCTCATAAGGACATGTGAAGGGAAGCCAGACCCTCTCATAAGGGCATGTGAAGGGAAGCCAGACCCTCACATAAGGACATGTGAAGGGAAGCCAGACCCTCTCATAAGGACATGTGAAGGAAAGCCAGACCCTCTCATAAGGACATGTGAAGGGAAGCCAGACCCTCTCATAAGGGCATGAGAAGGGAAGCCAGACCCTATCATAAGGACATGTGAAGGGAAGCCAGACGTGAAAGGAAGCCAGACCCTCACATAAGAACATGTGAAGGGAAGCCAGACCCGCTCATAAGGACATGTGAAGGGAAGGCAGACCCTCCCATAAGGACATGTGGAGGGAAGCCAGACCCTCACATAAGGAGAAACGAGAAAGAAAGGAGCCCAGACCCTCACATAAGGACATGTGAAGGGAAGCCAGACCCTCTCATAAGGACATGTGAAGGGAAGCCAGACCCTCTCATAAGGGCATGTGAAGGGAAGCCAGACCCTCTCATAAGGGCATGTGAAGGGAAGCCAGACCCTCTCATAAGGGCATGTGAAGGGAAGCCAGACCCTCTCATAAGGGCATGCAAAGGGAAGCCAGACCCTCTCATAAGGGCATGCAAAGGGAAGCCAGACCCTCTCATAAGGACATGTGAAGGGAAGCCGGACCCTCACAATGACAAACGAGAAAGAAAGGAGGCCAGACCCTCAAATAAGGACATGTGAAGGGAAGCCAGACCCTCACAAAAGGACATGTGGAGTGAAGGGAAGCCAGACCCTCTCATAAGAACATGTGAAGGGAAGCCAGACCCTCACATAAGGACATGTGGAGTGAAGGGAAGCCAGACCCTCTCATAAGAACATGTGAAGGGAAGCCAGACCCTCTCATAAGGGCATGTGAAGGGAAGCCAGACCCTCACATAAGGACATGTGAAGGGAAGCCAGACCCTCACATAAGGACATGTGAAGGGAAGCCAGACCCTCTCATAAGGACATGTGAAGGGAAGCCAGACCCTCTCATAAGGGCATGTGGAGGGAAGCCAGACCCTCTCATAAGGACATGTGGGGTGAAGGGAAGCCAGACCCTCACATAAGGACATGTGGGGTGAAGGGAAGCCAGACCCTCTCATAAGGACATGCGAAGGGAAGCCAGACCCTCTCATAAGGACATGTGAAGGGAAGCCAGACCCTCTCATAAGGACATGTGAATGGAAGCCAGACCCTCTCATAGGGGCATGAGAAGGGAAGCCAGACCCTCTCATAAGGGCATGAGAAGGGAAGCCAGACCCTCTCATAATGACAAACGAGAAAGAAAGGAGGCCAGACCCTCACAAGGACATGTGAAGGGAAGCCAGACCCTCTCATACACAGAGAAGAGACTGAATGGAAGCAAGCCCTACTCACAAGGACAGTGCAGACCTAATAGAAACCAGATCCTCGTAAAAGGTTGAGTTTAGCAAATACAACAATATGATGGACGGAGCGCTGAAACTTTTTAACGACTCACCCCCAGTCACAGATCTGGGTTTAATCGATTGTTCTTTAGATCACTTCACCACCCGAGTTTGGACCCAGCCATATGCAAATCCATCTTGATCCTGCTTGTCATGGGAAAAGTGCAGCCCGAACTGTCAGGCCAGGTCCTCCCTGGACCAGAAACAAGCATCCTGGGACTGGTTTCGGGGCATCACCCCTCATCAGCCAGGCTAGCTTGAATCCAATGGAACACCAAGAAAGGGACTCGCGTCCGGGCATACCCTTGGCCACTTCGTGTGAACATAGCCAACACAACAAGATGATGGACGGGGCGCTGAAACTTTTCAACCACTCAACCCAGTCACAGATCTGGGTTTAATCCATCGTTCTGTTGCTCAGTATGCCACCCCAGTTTGTCAGCAGGACGGGGAGACTCTGCACCTCAAAGTCTTTTATAAGGAACATAGGATGCTGGGGATAGGCTGAAGGCAGTGTTTGCTCACCAAGCAGCTGGCCGTTCAATACCTTGCATATGTTGATACAAGGCAGCCATTATGTGGGAGACCCATTGGCTGCCACTCTGACCAATGTCGTAACTTGTCAGAAAGTTACTGCCAGGTCAGGGCAAGATTGAGCAGTCAAATCCTTCCCGGATACTTGGCCCACTGTGCCAAACCACAACTGCCAGTAACGAGCAGTGACAATGCCAATAGGTCACGCCTTTCAATGGAGTAGCTCGAGCTTATGGCTTTACCAGTGCTTTTTGCTGATGCCATTCAGCACTGGTAAAAAAGGAGAAAAAAAAGGTTATTTGCAAATGCGGATCAGCAAAAACAGAACCCGCAGCATCTTGATTTATGGACACAATCATCACCGCACATGAGCGGTGCTACGGAGCGCTGAAAGGAAAGGGGAACAAAGTAGTTTCCTGAATGTGAGCAGTGGTAGGATACAAGTCACCCAATCAAAGGGAGGGTAAAGAAGCTGTGCTCCTGAAGAAGAACGAATACAAGAAAAGGAAAGCACTGAATAAGAAGCAAGCAACAAAGACTGAAAAGAAATCCAACCAGTGATGAGCAATGGGCCGACCTAAAGCCCACGCCCGAATTGGTATGTACACAATCCGTCTTTACAAAATCGCCCGTAACCAGCAGGCCACCGCTGCACCTACTCTTTACACATGGACTGACACTGGAAGCGAGCCCTGGGGTCTGTGCAGCCGCAGACCTCAAGTCCTCCATGTCTGACTGCGGTGTCCAGCTCTCCACTGCAGAAGAAGGGAGGCTAGATCTGGGCGCCAAAACACTAGAAGAAAGGTGTATTTCTTTCAGAGCTGCAAGGCCTGAAACTATTGAGAGGCACAAAAACTTTTTAGACAAAGTTCACAAGTTGTACAACCAGGCATAAATATGTTCGGTACCTTTGTAACAGTCCAACGCTGCTCAGGTCCACTGGAAGGGAATATTCAGCAGGGTCCTCTGATTCTAGAGAAAAAAATAATAAAGTACAGCTGTAAATTCAGTCACTTGAAAAGATCATTCAAGCAGAGATGTTAAAAGCGCCAAGGCGAGAACAGCTACTGTCCAAATATTTCACTTCAACTTAGGCCATGACTTCACAACCAATTCCGATTAACATTTACTGACTGCACCAACTTCAACCAAATCACTTTATTAAAAAATATTTTTTCGCACTAACTATGGACGTGACATTTGGAGGAAAGCAGACTAAGGAGTGGTAGTAAGACAGCAATTCAACCACACTATGGGCTTCAGGGCAACAACCTACAAAGAACAGCGCCAACTTGTGGCGAGAACTCAACGTTACCACTGTAAAGCCCCAGGAACCATGCATGTCCCCTTCCCCCCCTAAAGGAACTGGCTGTAGGTTGTCCCGTTCATACTTGTGTGTCACACTCACTCCCACGATGCAACAGTCGGGCAGAGGGGGTGCCGGATCTGAGCTGGGACACAGAATTCAAGTGGAATTGGTCTCTACCAGTACACAGTTATTTCTTCATACAGCTGTTATTTCCAGGTATCAGTGTAATGTTTGTCATGCCTGCATTAACTGCGAAGCGGTGAGTATTTTCTGACGCTCCTGTTAATGTTATCTGCAGGACAGTTACTTGGGCATCACTGTTTGGGGAAGGTACTTGTGACAGAAGATGCTTGGCCGAAGCTTGGGAGGGCGAAGCAAGTGTCCCCTCCACGTCTTTGCTTGTGAAGCTGTTGCCATGAGCTTGGGTTTAGGAAAAATCTATATACATCTATATATCTATATATCTATATATCTATATATCTATATATCTATATGTATTATAGAGAGCTTTATGCGATCCCAGTCTTTCAGCCATTGAACTGGATATGTTTACTGGTCATCTTGTCCGTGAGGGAGAGAATGAGTTGCAAGTTGCTGGCATAGGAGGATGTTGAGGTTGTGAGAGTGGATCATGATTGTGTTGAGGGTCGGGCTCAGGTAGGATCCTTGCTGAACTCCGCCGATGAGGTCGCGGGCGTCCGAGGTGTACGGTGCCAGGCTGACCGAGTCCTTCCAATCAGGGAGGAGCAGATCCATGGCGTGCGTATCCTTGGATTCTGATGTCATGTAGGAGTTTGATGGGGCTGGAGCCTGTCAAATGCTGTCGAGAGGTCCAGGAGGATGAAGGCCTCTGCGTCTCCTCCGCTGATTAATGCGGATCTCATCAGTGGCGGCGAGGAGGGCAGTTTCTGTGCTGTGGTTGGGTCTGAAACCAGACTGAGTGTTGTTGTGGAGCTGGTGGTCAGTGAGGTGTCTGAGGATGATTTTTGAAGACCTTGGCTGGGAATGGTAGCAGGGTGATCGGTCTGTAGTTAGCAAGCACAGATTGGTCCGTAGAGGATTTCTTCAGCAATGGGAGGACAGTGGCATGTGTCCAGGCATCTGGGAAGGTTGCAGAAGAGGTGGAGGCATTCAGAATGGGTGTGAGCATGGCGCTGAGGGGTTGTAGTCCTCTGGAGTAGGCATGGTGGGGCAGTGGTCCGATGGGGCCCAGAGTGGATGGACTTCATGGTGGTGGCAGTTTCTTCTGGAGTGATATCAGGCCATGTGGTTAGCACTGGTTCTCTGGATAAGATCAGAGGTGTTTGGCAAGGTCTGACGGGTACGGTTGGGTGTTAAAGTTGCTGTAAATGAGAGTGATTTGGGGTAGGATTTAAAGGAGTGTGATCCCGCTCGAGTCTATAGGAGGCATGTCACTTGACTGGAGGGAGCAGAGGAGTCCGAACGAGGGTGCATCGAAGTGTAGGGTCTACCGTACCATCCAGAGTCCTCCGACTCACCTAGAGATGGCTGGGAAGGCCACCGCCCCGAATCCGACACCACCACCCTTTGCAGGCCCAGTCACCAACTCAGAGACAAGTCCTCACTACCCCTAGGCGGTCTCCCATACAAAGGTCAATGACCAGAAGAGCTCCAACTTCCACTTGGTGCAAACACCTTAAGAGAAGATCTGTCTGCACACAGAGGACAGGAGGACAGGATAAAGGGAGCTGGGGAGGGGTGGAGATCCTCAAATCACAGGTGTCCCGTGGGCAAGGACAGTACATGCTATGTGTAGCAGTGGGGAGGGGGGGCGGTAGTGTAGGATGCACCATCGAGTACAAGAGAAGGAACGAGTAAGGAGTAAATCAAAGCAACCACCACCAGTCCAAAGCTTGCCCATCCCTCCTCGGAGGCCCACTCTCCCCCATCTCTACTTCACACCCCTGTGAGGTCGCGGGAGGGGGGGGCAGACTTGTACCAGACTGGCACTCACGGTGCCCAGGCATAGAAAAGGGGTTTAGAGAAAACAGGAGGTAAGTGACCCTACATCCCTCCACATACAGAGCTTAAGGCTCTCCCGGCTAGGGCCAGCAGGTGGCGTCCTTCCCACAACTCTAGGAACGTGCAGGAGGCAGTGGTGGAATATGAATGACGTGTTCGAGGACAGAGTGTCCCAGCCCTTCCCAGTAAGTGCGCAGTCAGTGAATCCGCCTGGGGTCCGCAGGGAGATGAAAGCGGCCTGCATCTTGTGGACATCAGTCACAGCTGCGCCGGAGCTCGGCAGGAGCGAGCGCAGCTCGTGCTGGGAGGATGAGGTGGGGGAATGGTGTGTTGTTCCCTCTGAAGGCAGCAGGGCCCTGAGGAATGCAGAGTATGTCTGGCATTCAGCGACTGCCTCCCGGCTCGGCTCTTCACCGTATAAGGAAGGAAGGCGCTGAGCCCTGCACAGCCGCACACGGGCCGGCCCTCCCGGCCTGGGCTTCACTGGAAGCCCCGAGGCCCTCTAGGAACCCGGAGCAGGCTGGACGGGCAGCCGGGGCCCTGGCCTGTGCTGGAGAGGGCGTACCGCAGGCCCCGATTGGGGGTGGGGGGGGGGCTGTTCAGAATACGTGGCCATCCAATCCTTGGCCTCTCTGCAAACCACACAGAGCAATGGTCGCGTGGGGCAGTTGTGATTCCGTGCAAATATGTGGGTAGAGTGGCACTGTACGCGATTTTAGTGCATATGTTTGAGCCACGCCCCTTTCAGGGACCCCCCCCCCCCACACACATTTTTTTCATCCCATTTAAAGCCCTGGGGCAGACTCTTTAGGCAGCCTGCGGCTGGAGGGCAGCCAAGAAGTGGCAGTCAGTCACAGCGAGCCTCTCAAGCACAGTGACACCTTTCATTTCATCAGCTTCAGAGGGGGCTGGGGGGACAGACCAGGCAACCCCCAGAGTCGAAGAGCCCTAGACGTGGAGGGCAGTTCCTGCATGCACACCGTGTCCTCGCCAGCTGTGGAAGGACTGAAGGGGTGCGGTGAGTCACAAGCCACCTCTCAAGCACAGTGTGACCTTGTACTCCGCTCCGTGAGCTTCAGAACAGCGATTCTTAGAGAACTCAAACAAGACAGCCTCCCGTGTTACCAATTCAAAGACACTTCAATGCCGGACGAGAGAATCCAGTGTTGCTAGACCCAATATGCAACCGAGGAAACAGAAATCGCATTTACAGTACATCTCGGCACAATAAATACATGTTTAACATGGATAAGAGCACGTGCGCATGTCCGTCGCTCGCTGCTCCACCCTTGCTGCCATGTAGCTATGAAGGACAAGTCACTGCCCCTCAGCCTAAGTTAATAAAACACAGTATACAACCGGAAGTGAGCCTAGAATCAAATTCAGAACCGAAAGTACTTCGCATTTCAGGAATTCAGTACAGGAAGCTGCTATCGCCAGGCACAGATGCAAACGCATGCTTTTCCATCAGTTGTTCTGGAGAAATGGACGTGTCACATATTCGACTCCCAGTCCCACAGGGAGCGTCAATGTCGCTGTTACTGACTCGACATCAAGTAACCTCGAGGTCACGTGCCTCAGCTCCAGAGGGATGCTCGAGTCGGCGAATGTGCCTGCACCAACGATCCTTGGATGACGTTCAGCTCATGTGTGCAGGTGTAACCCAGCTTCTGCTCAGAAGCCGATGGCGTCATTGGGCCAGATCCTCATGAGAGCAGGCAATGAGGGATGGGTCTCTCTGCGAGCTAAACACGCCTTCGTGTCATTAAGCAGGGTTCCTTCCAGAGGAATACAGCCGCACTTTGTTAATCCATAGCGCCTCAATGGGTCCCGATTACCTCCATGCGCTCTCTTGCCTGCCAATAGGGGGCACACAACTCTGGGACTTTCAAATAGGACTCGATATCCATGGCCTTCAAGCTTATCCCCGACTCGAGCCTCCTGGACAATGCTCCAAACCTGCCTTTCGTCTCATCCATGAGGGGCTTTACAAGAGCAAAAACGCTGTACCTCCCAAAGACTACATTATCCCACAAACTCCCTTGTTTCCTAAGCTAGCACCATTTCGCAGTGCTTCCATGTTTCCTGAGCAGGCACCGTTTACGTTTAGTAGCGGTTCCTTGTTTCCTGAGCTAGCACCGTTTAGCCATGCTTCCTGGTTTCCTGAGCTAGCACCATTTAGCAGTGCTTCCGTGTTTCCTGAGCTAGCACCATTTAGCAGTGCTTCCTTGTTTCCTGAGCTAGCACCATTTAGCAGTGCTTCCTTGTTTCCTGAGCTAGCACCATTTAGCAGTGCTTCCGTGTTTCCTCAGCTAGCACCGTTTAGCAGTGCTCTTGTTTCCCAGGTTAGCACTGTTTAGCAGTGTTTCCGTGTTTCCTGAGCTAGCACCATTAAGCAGCGTTTCCTTGTTTCCTGAGCTAGCTCCGTTTAGCAGTGCTTCCTTGTTTCCTGAGCTAGCACCATTTAGCAGTGCTTCCTTGTTTCCTGAGCTAGCACCGTTTAGCAGTGCTTCCTTGTTTTCTTAGAAAGCAGTTTAGCAGTGCTCTGGTTTCCTAAGCAAGCTCTGTTTAGCAGTGCTATCTTGTTTTTTGAGCTAGCACTGTTTAGCAGTGCTTCCTTGTTTTCTGAGCTAGCACAATTTAGCATTGCTTCCTTGTTTCCTTATAAAGCACCGTTTAGCAGTGCTCTCTTGTTTCCTAGGTTAGCACTGTTTAGCAATGCTTCCAAGTTTCCTGAGCCAGCACCTTTAGCAGCGATTCCTTGTTTCCTGAGCTAGCTCCGTTTAGCAGTGCTTCCTTGTTTTCTTAGAAAGCAGTTTAGCAGTGCTCTGGTTTCCTAAGCAAGCTCTGTTTAGCAGTGCTATCTTGTTTTTGAGCTAGCACTGTTTAGCAGTTCTACCTTGTTTTGAGCTAGCACTGTTTAGCAGTGCTTCCTTGTTTTCTGAGCTAGCACAATTTAGCATTGCTTCCTTGTTTCCTTATAAAGCACCGTTTAGCAGTGCTCTCTTGTTTCCTAGGTTAGCACTGTTTAGCAATGCTTCCAAGTTTCCTGAGCCAGCACCTTTAGCAGTGATTCCTTGTTTCCTGAGCTAGCACAGTTTAGCAGTGGAAAAACACAACTTGGACAGGGGACCCACTACGAAATGTATGGCACCAATCAAAAACAATTATGCCCATGAATTCAAAAAATTGCGGATTCACCTGTGTGCAAGCTCCTGAAAGTGCCCCCTGTCCAGGAGCACCCCCCTAATTCTACCCTAGGGCAATCGTACCAACAAGCTAAATCAGGGCTGCACCACTACAAAGAGAACAGATTATTACAAATAGTTATAATCAAATGAGCATCAAGTCTAAAAAGTTCCTTCTTTATTATTTTGGTTCTTTAAAAGCCACAGCCAACGCGTTTCGTCCTGTCACGCAGGACTTCTTCAGGGCTGTAAGTTAAAAACATAAATGGAAATAACGTATATAATACATTGAAATGTACATGACATACAGAACATAAATATATATATATATATACATATATAAAAACATATAATTCAAAAAACACAATACAAACGACAGACAAGAACACTATAATGTGTACATATAGAATTGAAATAAAGACCATACCCCAAAAGACTAGCATATATACACAATATTATTTGCTAATCCAACAAGAGAAATCCCAACTTCTACAAGAGATTGGAAATCAAAGCAATATAGACAAATGACATAGTAAATAAAGCAACGAGAGAGAAGGAATGAAATCGTGATGAGTAAAAGAATAGCAACAGAGAGGGTTATTGCAAAGATCTAAAATGATTGAATAGCACCAAAGATGACGGGGTCTGTTGGTAATCCACACCAACTCCCATCATAAACTGAATCATATATTTATTAGGCCTGGGCGGAAAACTACGCAACGCTCGCGGAGTTTGCGCTACTACGCGAATTGCACGTAGCACAGTGCAAAAACCCGTAGCGGGCATTTTTTGCTTGCTCGCGGTTCTCAACGTCAAGTTGGCAACCGCGAGCGAGCAAAATCAACATCCCGGCGAGACTTTTTCCTCGTTCGCGATCAGCAACATCAAGTTGCCGATCGCGAGCGAGGAAAATAAACCTCCCGGCGAGATTCTCAACACGGGGAGGTCAGGTTTCTCATTGCGAGTGGTCGCGTATGCTCGCGACCGCTCGCGATGAGAAACTACCAGTCCGCGTTGAGAAAGCTGCCGCTCGAGTACAAATCTACTCGAGCGGCAGAAAACGACCGCTTGCACTGTGCAAGATGCCGTTTGCAATGATTGCACAGTGCGGACAAGCATCCGGCACTGTGCAATCAGTGCGAACAGCATTTCCCTACCGCACTACGCAGTTCGCGTAGCGTGCGAAGTGCACTTCGCGTAGCTACGCGTAGCGCTACTACGCGAACTACGCCCAGGGTTAATATTTATACTTAGTGCCATCACTGAAGTGATAATACCAGTGAGTCTCATAATTACAGGTCACACTATGGTAAAATAACGCAACCAATAGAATATAGAACAGAACAAAACCAAATGCGGTTTAGCCTTCAGACCCCTCCTCATCTTTTAAACATGATGGTGACAGACATGTAGTGCACCCTCATACCATAAAGAACAAACGACCAAAATGTGTCCAGTGACCCAAAAGGAGAAGATATGTGTCATCACATCAAAAAGTTCAGAGATAAGGAGGCGGAAACATACCATTCGAGATGCACTGTTAGCGACACACGGTTGGTAGTAACCTTATGAAATTATCTGCACACAATGTAATCTATATCCTCCCTAAAATTCATAAGGAGGGTATCTTTCCACCAGGTCACCCGATTATATCGGGAATTGATTCACCAACAGAACGATTGTCACAATATGTTGACAAATTTCTCCAGCCTTTTGTGACCAACCTTCCTGCGTACATACAGGACACTGGAGATATCTTACAGAAGTTTGATGGCTTATCATAGTCAGAAGATCTTATGTTCGTCACCATGAATGTTGCTGGGTTATATACGTGTATCCAGAAACATTTTGGTTTGACGGCAGTGCAGTCTTTTTTGATGACACGCACAGCTGACCATGCATAACATAATGAGATGCTGATGGAGATGATTAACATTATCCTGTCTAAGAATTTTTTCCTACATGATGGCACCTGGTTCCACCAGACCCAGGGAACTGCCATGGGCTCCAGGTTTGCTCCTTCTTACGCCACCTGTTTATGGGCTGGTGGGAGAAGGAGCACGCCTGGGGTAGATATGCCTCCCCCTGGATGGACATGATTGTGTTCTGGGGAGGTATATCGATGATATCATCTTACTGTGGAAAGGTTCACCTGGTCAACTGGTTGAATACCACTCCTTTCTCAACCGTAACCCTCATAATGTGCACTTAACGATGAAATACAGCCAGAAAAGCATTGAATTTTTAGATCTTTTCTTTTATATGGACAACAATTCCATACAGAGTACCATCTTTCGTAAATCTACATCATGCAACAGCACACTGCACGCTACTAGCCTAACCCTCTCTGTTGCTATTCTTTTACTTATCACGATTTCATTCCTTCTCTCTCGTTGCTTTATTTACTATGTCATTTGTCTATATTGCTTTGATTTCCAATCTCTTGTAGAAGTTGGAATTTCTCTTGTTGGATTAGCAAATAATAGTGTATATATGCTAGTCTTTTGGGCTATGGTCTTTATTTCAATTCTATATGTACACATTATAGTGTTCTTGTCTGTCATTTGTATTGTTGTGTCTAGGGATTGTGTTTTTTGAATTATATGTTTTTATATATATATATATATATATATATATATATATATATATATATATATATATATATATATATATATATTCACTGAAAAAACCATAGGTTTTAGGGAAAGTTATAGTTAGTTGGACATTGCACTCGTACAAAACCCGTGAAATTCCCCCGTTATAGTTAGTTCAGCTAACTATAACACGCGCCCCCGCAATGCACTGCTGATGACATCACTGATGACATCACTCATGACATGGTCAGTGACATCACTGATGACATCACTGATGACATCATCCAGTCACTGTGTTTCTGTAAAGTTTAAATATGTTTTATATATATGCCAAGGTGTATTGAAGAATGAGTGGGTGTATAAGTGTCTGGATGGAAGATTTAGTAGGTGCGCGACTGACTGTATAAGTGAGTGATTAAATGTGTCTTACTGAATATGCATGGGTTGGTGAGTAGCTACATGAGTGTGTATATCGGTTATTGATTGGCTGCTTGAAAATTTGTATGGG
This sequence comes from Calotriton arnoldi, assembly GCA_963921515.1. Classification (NCBI taxonomy): domain Eukaryota; kingdom Metazoa; phylum Chordata; class Amphibia; order Caudata; family Salamandridae; genus Calotriton; species Calotriton arnoldi. The sequence goes on along the minus strand of CAWUFW010000236.1, from coordinate 499,907 downwards.
AGACTGAGTGTGTGTGTGGGTGGGTGGGTGTGAGGTGTGTGACTGCATAGATGTGTGAGTGGTTGATTCACTGGGTGTATGGGTTCAAGAGTGCATGTGAAAACAGCTGTATGGGCGGGTGAGTGTGTGTATGGGTGTGTTGGTGAGTGAATGGATGTCTCAGAGGTACATGTCCAAGTAACTACATAGGGAAAAGGCAGTGTATGTGAGAGTTGGAGTATAAATGACTATTAGTGAGTGGCTGTATGGATGAGTGTGTACTTGTATCAGTGATTATATAAGAGAGTAAGTATGCGTTAGTATCTGTATAGGTGAGTAAATGGGAGTGTGATTGATTATTTGCATGACTGACTAGGTGTGCGAGTAACTCCATGGATGAGTGGAGGTGTGTGAGTGTCTGTATAGGTATATGAGTGCATATGATAGTGTTGTATTGATGAGTGACTGCATGTATGAGTGATTGTATGGGTGAATGAGTGGATGTGTGTGTAGACCTAGGAATCAGTGAGTGTGCATGTAGTAACTGGTACTGGTGTGTCGATGGTTTCGAAAATGGTAGTCTGTATTTTACAGTGGGTGTATCAAAAGTTATAATAGAGTGTGAGGAGGTGCATCAGATTTTCACGTGGATGATGTCATCAGTGATGTCATCAGTGATGTCACTGACCATGTCATGAGTGATGTAATATGTGACGTCATCAGCAGTGCATTGCGGGCGCGAGTTATAGTTAGCTGAACTAACTATAACGGGGGAATTTCACGGGTTTTGTACGAGTGCAATGTCCAACTAACTATAACTTTCCCTAAAACCTATGGTTTTTTCAGTGAATTTCTAAGGTTTTTTAAATGCTAATTTCTAACTATAACGTGCCTGAAACCTATGGTTTTTTCAGTGAATTTCAAAGGTTTTGTAAATGCTAATTTCTAACTATAACGTGCCTGAAACCTATGGTTTTTTCAGTGAATTTCAAAGGTTTTTCAAATGCTAGTTTGTAACTATGCCTACAGAAGTAGGACATGTGAAGAAAGAAGAAAAAACGCACAGAAAGAAGCAAAAGAAATGTCGAAAGAAACAGAAGTGCACAAAGACAAAGAAAAATCCAGGAAGAAGTGTGCAGAAAGAACCAACAGAGGAGCAGAAAGAGGCCTTGTTGCAAAATAATCCTGTGCCCACACCTTTTCCAGACGTGTACTGGTGGTAACTGACTGACTAACCAGGCCTAGAGCCAGTGCTATGGTAAAAGACACTTAGAATACAGTTAAAACACCTACATACACTAGGGAACACTATGCGTTGAGGTACCACTGTGATTAGCATGACCTCCTCTGTAACTCCCTAGTACATAATAGGGCAGGGGGATTAAAACTACCTCTTAAAATGCGCCATAGGGCACGTTTGCACACTAGTGTAGGGAGGGGGGGGCCTGAGGTTACATGTGTGCAAACACGCCCTCTGGCCGTTTTAAGTTGGGGGATAAAGTCCCCTTGAATCCTAAGGGTCCCTGGGGTCCAACTAGCCCACCAGGTACCTCCAGTAAGCACCACAGAGCTGCGTTGCACAGAGGTGTAAAAAGGGGCGTGGCCTGGACCACCTCTCTGCAACGCAACCGTGTGGCGCGCACTGGAGGTACCTGGTGGGCTAGTTGGCCCCCAGGGTCCCTCAGGATTCAAGGGGAATTAATTCCCCAACTTAAAATGCGCCACAGGGTGGGTTTGCACACATGTCACCTGAGGCCCCGCCCCCTCCCTTCACCACTGTGCAAACGCGCCCTGTGGCGCGATTTAAGTTGGGGTATTAGGTCACCTTGAATCCTGAGGTTCCCTGGGGCCCAACTAGCCCACCAGGTACTTCCAGTAAGCGCCACAGGCCTGAGGTGGTCAGAGGCCACGCCCCTTTTTACACCTCTATGCAACGCAGCTCTGTGACGCTTAATGGAGGTAGCTGGTGGGCTAGTTGCACCCCAGGGACCCTCAGGATTCAAGGGGAGTTAATCCCCCAACTTAAAACACGCCACAGGGCGTGTTTGCACACATGTCACCTCAGGCCCCGCCCCCTCCCTTCACCACTGTGCAAAGGCGCCCCGTGGCGCGTTTTAAGTTGGGGAATTAAGTCCCCTTGAATCCTGAGGGTCCCTGGGGTGCAACTAGCCCACCAGCTACCTCCATTAAGCGCCACAGAGCTGCGTTGCAGAGAGGTGTAAAAAGGGGCGTGGCCTCAGAACACTTCTCTGCAACAGAGCCCCCTGGCGCATACTGGAGGTTCCTGGTGGGCTAGTTGGCCACCAGGGACCCCCAGTATTCATGGGGAATTCGTTCCCCATCTGCAAACACCCTGACCGCCTGAGCAGGCCTAGGGGGTCAGGGTGTTTCTACTCTGCCCCCTTTTTGCGTTTTGCGCACTTGTTTCTGTGCCTCGGTTCTACAGAGGAACAAGATGGCTGCCAACACTTCCTGGTTTGGAGTGTTGACAGCCAATTAGCATACAGCTCGTGATCGGGAGGGAGCGCGGATCCTCCGCGGCCATAGATATATATGTGATTTTACTTTTGATTTTCTTAGGAACTACTGAACGGATTTACACCATTTAACCAAAAGGCACGACTCTGAACCAAGGGCTACCTTTTTGCCAAATTTGGTGTAATTCCGTTCAGCAGTTCGGGCTGTAGCTGCGACTAAAGGTTCCTATGGAAAATTGCATGGGGAAAACACGTTTTGGGACCCCCTTTTTTTCTTGGCCCCCACTTGACGAATCACCCCAAGACTTTCAGGATAGGAGCGGACCGGAGCGCCCCACGAGTTTTGAAAATTTCGTGAAGATTCGTCAACCGGCGCCAAAGTTATTGGGAATAGAATGTTGCGGATTTCCTATGGAAAATAGGTCCTAACTATAACTATCTACTGGCGACCATATTTATGTTATGTATGTCATGTACATTTCAATGTATTGTATACGTTATTTCTATTTATGTTTTTAACTTACAGCCCTGAAGAAGTCCTGCGTGACAGGACGAAATGCGTTGGCTGTGGCTTTTAAAGAACCAAAATAATAAAGAAGGAACATTTTCGACTTGATGCTCATTTGATTATAACTATTTGTAATAATCTGTTCTCTTTGTAGTGGTGCAACCGTTTAGCAGTGCTTCCGTGTTTCCTGAGCTAGCACCATTTAGCAGCGTTTCCTTGTTTCCTGAGCTAGCTCCGTTTAGCAGTGCTTCTGTGTTTCCTGAGCTAGCACCGTTTAGCAGTGCTTCCGTGTTTCCTGAGCTAGCACCGTTTAGCAGTGCTTCCGTGTTTCCTGAGCTAGCACCGTTTAGCAGTGCTTCCGTGTTTCCTGAGCTAGCACCGTTTAGCAGTGCTTCCGTGTTTCCTGAGCTAGCACCATTTAGCAGTGCTTCCGTGTTTCCTGAGCTAGCACCGTTTAGCAGTGCTTCCGTGTTTCCTGAGCTAGCACCGTTTAGCAGTGCTTCCGTGTTTCCTGAGCTAGCACCGTTTACTAGTGCTCTTGTTTCCTAGGCTAGCACCGTTTAGCAGTGCTTCCATGTTTCCTGAGTTAGCTCCTTTAGCAGTTCTTCCCTTCTTTCTGAGCTAGTATCATTTAGCAGCGTTTCCTGAGCTAGCTCCGTTTAGCAGTGCTTCCGTGTTTCCTGAGCAAGCACCATTTAGAAGTGCTTCCTTGTTTCCTGAGCAAGCACCATTTAGCAGTGCTTCCTTGTTTTCTGAGCAAGCACCATTTAGCAGTGCTTCCTTGTTTTCAGATCAAGCACCATTTAGCAGTGTTTCCTTGTTTCAAAAGCTAGCCCCATTTAGCAGTGCCTCCTTGTTTGCTGAGAAAGCCCCATTTAGCAGTGCTTCCATGTTTTCTGAGCTGGCATCGTTTAGCAGGGATCCGTATTTCCTGAACTAGCACCGTTTAGCAGTGATTCCGTGTTTCCTGAGCTAGCACCGTTTAGCAGTGCTTCCAGGTTTCCTTAGCTAGCACCGTTTCACAGTGCTTCTTGAGCTAGCACGGTTTGCAGTGCTTCTTGAGCTAGCACGGTTTGCAGTGCTTCTTTGCTTCCTGAGCTAGCACTATTTGCAGTGCTTCTTTGCTTCCTAAGCTAGCACTGTTTGCAGTGCTTGTTTCTTGAGCTAGCACGGTTTAGTAGTGCTCCCTTGTTCCATGAGCTAGCACCATTTAGCACTGTTTCCTTGTTTCAAGAGCTGGCACAGTTTAGCAGTACCTCCTTGTTTCCAGAGCAAGCACCGATTAGCAGTGATTCCTTGTTTTCTGAGCAAGCACCTTTTAGCTGTGCTTCCTTGTCTGAGCAAGCACCATTTAGCAGTGTTTCCTTGTTTCAAAAGCTAGCATTGTTTAGCAGTGCTATCAAGTTTTCTGAGAAAACCCCATTTAGCAGTGCTTCCGTGTTTTCTGAGAAAGCCCCATTTAGCAGTGCTTCCATGTTTTCTGAGCAAGCATCGTTTAGCAGGGATCCGTGTTTCCTGAACTAGCACTGTTTAACAGTGCTTCCGTGTTTCCTGAGCTAGCACCATTTAGCAGTACTTCCAGGTTTCCTTAGCTAGCACCGTTTCGCAGTGCTTCTTTGCTTCCTGAGCTAGCACGGTTTGCAGTGCTTCTCTGCTTCCTGAGCTAGAACTGTTTGCAGTGCTTCTTTGCTTCGTAAGCTAGCACTGTTTGCAGTGCTTCTTTGCTTCCTGAGCTAGCACTGTTTGCAGTGTTTCCTTGTTTTCTGAGCAAGCACCATTTAGCAGTGTTTCCTTGTTTCAAGAGCTAGCATCGTTTAGCAGTGCTATCAAGTTTTCTGAGAAAGCCCAATTTAGCAATGCTTCCTTGTTTCCTGAGCTAGCACCATTTAACAGTGCTTCCTTGTTTTCTTCGATAGCACTGTTTAGCAGTGCTTCCATGTTCCCTAAGCTGGCACCTTTTAGCAGTGCTATCATGTTTTCTGAGAAGGCCCCATTTAGCAGTGCTTCCTTGTTTCCTGAGCTAGCACCATTTAACAGTGCTTCCTTGTTTTCTTCGATAGCACTGTTTAGCAGTGCTTCCATGTTTCCTAAGCTGGCACCTTTTAGCAGTGCTATCATGTTTTCTGAGAAGGCCCCATTTAGCAGTGCTTCCTTGTTTCAAGAGCTAGCACCGTTTCCTTGTTTCAAGAGCTAGCACTGTCTAGCAGTGCTTCCTTTTTTTCTGAGCTAGCTCTGTTAAGCAGTGGTTCCTTGTTTTCTGAGCTAGCACCATTTAGCAGTGCTTCTATGTTTCCTTAGCTAGCACAGTCTAGCAGTGTTTCCATGTTTCCTTAGCTAGCATCGTTTAGCAGTGCTTCCTAGTTTTTTGAGCTAGCACCATTTATCAGTGCTTCCTTGTTTTCTGAGCTAGCACGGTCTAGCAGTGCTTCCTTGTTTCCTGAGCTCGCACCATTTAGCAGTGCTTCCTTGTTTTCTTAGAAAGCAGTTTAGCAGTGCTCTGGTTTCCTAAGCAAGCTCTGTTTAGCAGTGCTTCCTTGTTTTCTGAGCTAGCACCTTTTAGCAGTGCTTCCTTGTTTTCTGATCTAGCACCGTTTAGTAGTGCTTCGGTGTTTCCTGAGCTAGCACCTCTTAGCCATGCTTCCTTGTTTTCTTATCTAGCACTGTTTAGCAGTGCCTCCGTTTCCTGAGCTAGCACCTTTTAGCAGTGCTTCCTTGTTTCCTGATCTAGCACTGTTTACCAGTGCTTCCTTTTCTGATCTAGCACTGTTTAGCAGTGCTTCCGTGTTTCCTGAGCTAGCACCTTTTAGCAATGCCTCCTTGTTTCCTGATCTAGCACTGTTTAGCAGTGCTTCCTTCTTTTCTGATCTAGCACTGTTTAGCAGTGCTTCCTTCTTTTCTGATTTAGCACTGTTTAGCAGTGCTTCCTTGTATTCTGATCTAGCACCATTTAGCAGTGCTTCCTTGTATTCTGAGCTAGCACCTTTTAGCAGTGCTTCCTTGTTTCCTGATCTAGCACTGTTTAGCATTGCTTCCTTCTTTTCTGATCTAGCACTGTTTAGCAGTTCTTCCTTGTTTCCTGATCTAGCACTGTTTAGCAGTGCTTCCTTCTTTTCTGATCTAGCACTGTTTAGCAGTGCTTCCTTTTCTGATCTAGCACTGTTTAGCAGTGCTTCCTTGTATTCTGATCTAGCACTGTTTAGCAGTGCTTCCTTGTATTCTGATCTAGCACTGTTTAGCAGTGCTTCCTTGTTTCCTGAGCTAGCACTGTTTAGCAGTGCTTCCTTGTTTTCTGAGCTAGCACTGTTTAGCTGTGCTTACTTGTTTCCTGAGCTAGCACCATTTAACAGTGCTTCCTTGTTTTCTTCGATAGCACTGTTTAGCAGTGCTTCCATGTTTCCTAAGCTGGCACCTTTTAGCCGTGCTATCATGTTTTCTGAGAAGGCCCCATTTAGCAGTGCTTCCTTGTTTCAAGAGCTAGCACCGTTTAGCAGCGTTTTCTTGTTTCAAGAGCTAGCACTGTCTAGCAGTGCTTCCTTGTTTTCTGATAAAGCACAGTTTACCAGTGCTCTGTTTCTTGAGCTAGCACCATTTAGCAGTGCTTCCATGTTACCCGAGCTAGCACCTTTTAGCAGTGCTTCCTAGTTTCCTGAGCTAGCACTGTTTAGCAGTGCTTCCGTGTTTCCTGAGCTAGCAACATTTAGCAGTGCTTCCGTGTTTCCTGAGCAAGCAACATTTAGCAGTGCTTCCATGTTTCCTGAGCTAGCACCATTTAGCAGTGTTTTCTTGTATTCTGAGCTAGCACCTTTTAGCAGTGCTTCCTTGTTTCCTGATCTAGCACTGTTTACCAGTGCTTCCTTCTTTTCTGATCTAGCACCGTTTACCAGTGCTTCCTTCTTTTCTGATCTAGCACTGTTTAGCAGTGCTTCCTTTTCTGATCTAGCACTGTTTAGCAGTGCTTCCTTCTTTTCTGATTTAGCACCATTTAGCAGTGCTTTCTTGTATTCTGATCTAGCACTGTTTAGCAGTGCTTCCTTGTATTCTGATCTAGCACTGTTTAGCAGTGCTTCCTTGTATTCTGAGCTAGCACCTTTTAGCAGTGCTTCCTTGTTTCCCGATCTAGCACTGTTTAGCAGTACTTCCTTGTTTTCTGATCTAGCACTGTTTAGCAGTGCTTCCTTGTATTCTGATCTAGCACTGTTTAGCTGTGCTTCCTTGTTTCCTGAGCTAGCACCTTTTAGCAGTGCTTCCTTGTTTTCTGATCTAGCACCGTTTAGTAGTGCTTCAGTGTTTCCTGAGCTAGCACCTCTTAGCCATGCTTCCTTGTTTTCTGATCTAGCACTGTTTAGCAGTGGCTTCCGTTTCCTGAGCTAGCACCGTTTAGCTGTGCTTCCTTGTTTTCTGAGCTAGCACTGTTTAGCGGTGCTTCCTTGTTTTCTGAGCTAGCACCGTTTAGCTGTTCCTCGTTTTTTCCTCAACTAGCATTATGTTATCCTTGTTTCCAGGCTACCACTGTTTAGAACTGCATCACCGTTTCTCGAAGCAGCACTAATTATCTTCACGTATTCCTCAGTCCTGGCCTTTCTTCCGTGCTACCTTTGTTCCCGTTTACCAGAGCGCTCCCTGGTCTTTTGGTCCCAGGTTTGCTTGTGCGAGTTGTGTTCTTTGTGCAGTTCCCAGTGGTTTCCCACTCGTCCTCCCTAGCCCTGGTCTGTCGTGGCTTTGCATCACTTCTCCATGTTTCCCATCACCGCCTCCCATGCTCCTGTACCGCCGCCAGGACTCGCGAGCACCGCCACACACTAGGTGATGTTTCTCAGCCACTGACTTACCGCTAGGGTACCGCTTAGAACATGACTGAAGTTATCAGCTCCACACACCTTAACCTCACACGTATGTTCTACTTGTGGACATGTTGCTGACAATATCCGTGATCGCACCTGTGGGGAAGTTACTGACCTTCATTCTCTCCATGTGGAGCCCGTGAGGGCATCCATGTTAGTATTAATGTCATCTTTACGTCTTGCACTCCCTGGTTGTAGTTATTCTGAATGCTAAAATGCCCCTTCAGCACCTCCCTTCGGAGACTAGTACTACCTTGTGCAGCTTGTTGAAGCATCTTCTCTTCAGACTCCGTCTTATGTTGCAAAGCTGTTACCAATATTATTTCTTATACCTCCCCTTGTTACAAGTCATGACACACCCCTCACCCTTCCCTCCTCCAACACGCACAGCGCTGCAATGCTGGAACAAACATACCATGAGTCAATAAGGCCGCTGCCAGGCAGGGAGGGTTATGCACAGCGCAGCAATGCTGGAGCAAACAGACCATGAGTCAATAAGGCGGCTGCCAGGCAGGGAGGGTTATGCACAGCGCAGCAATGCTGGAGCAAACATACCATGAGTCAATAAGGCGGCTGCCAGGGAGGGTTATGCACAGCGCTGCAATGCTGGAGCAAACAAACCAGGAGTCAATAAGGCCGCTGCCAGGCAGATAGGGTTATGCACAGCGCTGCAATGCTGGAACAAACAGACCACGAGTCAATAAGGCGGCTGCCAGGGAGGGTTATGCACAGCGCTGCAATGCTGGAGCAAACATACCATGAGTCAATAAGGCGGCTGCCAGGGAGGGTTATGCACAGCGCTGCAATGCTGGAACAAACAGACCAGGAGTCAATAAGGACCCTGCCAGGCAGGGAGGGTTATGCACAGCGCTGCAATGCTGGAGCAAATAGACCATGAGTCAATAAGGACCCTGCCAGGCAGGGGAGGTTATGCACAGCGCTGCAATGCTGGAGCAAACAGACCATGAGTCAATAAGGCGGCTGCCAGGCAGGGTTATGCACAGCGCTGCAATGCTGGAACAAACAGACCATGAGTCAATAAGGCCCCTGCCAGGCTGGGGAGGTTATGCACAGCGCTGCAATGCTGCGACAAACAGACCACGAGTCAATAAGGCGGCTGCCAGGCAGGGTTATGCACAGCGCTGCAATGCTGGAACAAACAGACCATGAGTCAATAAGGCCCCTGCCAGGCAGGGAGGGTTATGCACAGCGCTGCAATGCTGGTACAAACAGACCATGAGTCAATAAGGCCGCTGCCAGGCAGGAGAGGTTATGCACAGCGCAGCAATGCTGGAACAAACAGACCATGAGTCAATAAGGCCCCTGCCAGGCAGGGAGGGTTATGCACAGCGCTGCAATGCTGGTGCAAACAGACCATGAGTCAATAAGGCCCCTGCCAGGCAGGGAGGGTTATGCACACCGCTGCAATGCTGGAACAAACAGACCATGAGTCAATAAGGCTGCTGCCAGGCAGGGGAGGTTATGCACAGCGCAGCAATACTGGTGCAAACAGACCATGAGTCAATAAGGCCGCTGCCAGGCAGGGGAGGTTATGCACAGCGCTGCAATGCTGGAACAAACAGACCATGAGTCAATAAGGCCGCTGCCAGGCAGGGGAGGTTATGCACAGCGCAGCAATACTGGTGCAAACAGACCATGAGTCAATAAGGCCGCTGCCAGGCAGGGGAGGTTATGGACAGCGCTGCAATGCTGCGACAAACAGACCATGAGTCAATAAGGCGGCTGCCAGGCAGGGAGGGAGGGTTATGCACAGCGCTGCAATGCTGGAACAAACAGACCATGAGTTAATAAGGCGGCTGCCAGGCAGGGAGGGTCATGCACAGCGCAGCAATGCTGGAGCAAACAGACCATGAGTCAATAAAGCCCCTGCCAGGCAGGGAGGGTCATGCACAGCGCAGCAATGCTGCGACAAAGAGACCATGAGTCAATAAGGTGGCTGCCAGGCAGGCAGGGTTATGCACAGCGCTGCAATGCTGGAGCAAACAGACCATGAGTCAATAAGGCCGCTGCCAGGCAGGGGAGGTTATGCACAGCGCTGCAATGCTGGAACAAACAGACCATGAGTCAATAAGGCGGCTGGCCAGGCAGGGTTATGCACAGCGCAGCAATGCTGGAGCAAACAGACCATGAGTCAATAAGGCCCCTGCCAGGCAGGGAGGGTTATGCACAGCGCTGCAATGCTGGGACACAGAGACCATGAGTCAATAAGGCCGCTGCCAGGCAGGCAGGGTTATGCACAGCGCAGTAATGCTGGAGCAAACAGACCATGAGTCAATAAGGCCCCTGCCAGGCAGGGAGGGTTATGCACAGCGCAGCAATGCTGGAACACAGAGACCATGAGTCAATAAGGCCGCTGCCAGGCAGGGAGGGTTATGCACAGCGCTGCAATGCTGGAACACAGAGACCATGAGTCAATAAGGCCGCTGCCAGGCAGGCAGGGTTATGCACAGCGCTGCAATGCTGGAACACAGACCATGAGTCAATAAGGCGGCTGCCAGGCAGGGAGGGTCATGCACAGCGCAGCAATGCTGGAGCAAACAGACCATGAGTCAATAAAGCCCCTGCCAGGCAGGGAGGGTCATGCACAGCGCAGCAATGCTGCGACAAAGAGACCATGAGTCAATAAGGTGGCTGCCAGGCAGGCAGGGTTATGCACAGCGCTGCAATGCTGGAGCAAACAGACCATGAGTCAATAAGGCCGCTGCCAGGCAGGGGAGGTTATGCACAGCGCTGCAATGCTGGAACAAACAGACCATGAGTCAATAAGGCGGCTGGCCAGGCAGGGTTATGCACAGCGCAGCAATGCTGGAGCAAACGGACCATGAGTCAATAAGGCCCCTGCCAGGCAGGGAGGGTTATGCACAGCGCTGCAATGCTGGAACACAGAGACCATGAGTCAATAAGGCCGCTGCCAGGCAGGCAGGGTTATGCACAGCGCAGTAATGCTGGAGCAAACAGACCATGAGTCAATAAGGCCCCTGCCAGGCAGGGAGGGTTATGCAGAGCGCTGCAATGCTGGAACACAGAGACCATGAGTCAATAAGGCCCCTGCCAGGCAGATAGGGTTATGCACAGCGCTGCAATGCTGTAACACAGAGGCCATGAGTCAATAAGTCCGCTGCCAGGCAGGCATGGTTATCCACAGCGCTGCAATGCTGGAACACAGAGACCATGAGTCAATAAGGCCGCTGCCAGGCAGGCAGGGTTATGCACAGCGCTGCAATGCTGGAACACAGAGACCATGAGTCAATAAGGCCGCTGCCAGGCAGGCTGAATCATCAGCTTTGGGGTCCCCCCCCTCTGCTGGTGAAGGCTCACTGGCCTGCACTCACTCCTTTTCATGTCCTCAAGGTGTAAGCACATGTCTGAAGCTATGTTTAGAATAATGTCGCACAGAGCACGCGTTTTCGATGTTTCAGAACGTCCCGTGTGTCACAGGACTTGCTGCATGCTCAGAATAATCTTGCTTGCACAAGGAAGGCACTTGCATGTGTGACCGAAGTGCTAGGCGTAAACTGGGGTGGCATGGTAAGCAAAAGAATGATTGATTAAACCCAGATCTCTTGACTGGGGGTGAATGTTTTGATTTTTTCTGCATTCCGTCCATCAACTGTCTCTTTTGCTTTCTCGCCCTAAGTGCACCGGGTATGCCCAGACGTGGGTCCCGGGCTCACTGTGCCACTGGATTCAAGCTATCCTGGCTGATGAGGGGTGAAACCCCGAAACCGGTCCTAGGATGCTTGTTTCTGGTCCAGGGAGGACCTGGCTTGGCAGTTCGGGCTGGACTGTTCCCATGAGGCACAGGGTCAAGACTGATTTTCATATGGCCAGGTCTGAACTGGGGTGGCAAGGTGAGCAAAAGAATGATGGATTTAACCCAGATCTCTTGACTGGGGTGAATGTTTTGATTTTTTTCTGCATTCCGTCCATCAACTGTGTGTCTTAGGCGTAAAAATCAGGCATTCATTACTGTGGGTTTCTTTCTGCCAACAGGAGCGGTGTGTGCTCCATTGTCGCACATTGTTGCTGCTCAGGTTGTAATGAAGCCAGAAAGGAGTTTACCATTCCCTGCAGGTTTGCGCTGTAGCAAGAACTCTGTTTGAGGCTCAACCTTGTGTAAAGTCCAAGCTGGAGGAGATGAATAGATACAACCTAGTCGCTTCCTTGCACCGCCTGATAACAGGCCCGGCTCCAGGAATTTTTATTTGGGTGGGCCAAGGGTGCATTTGGGTGGGCCACTGCGGGCTCAATTTGTCGCATATATGTCTAGGCAGGCCTGCTTCAGGGCCCTCCTTTATCTCTTCTTAGTCTTACAAGGCCCAGTAAAACGCACTCTTTTCCAAATCTCTTTCTAAATATTATCACTCTCAAAAAGTGTTTTTTCCATGTAATGTTCCTTTGATGGGAAGAGGAGGTTTCTGAGGTGGGAGTATCAGGCAAGTGACACTTCTCGGGCTCCCTCTGTGCGAGCCTTCAGGGAGAATCCCTCTTCAATACTACCTCCACCTGACCCTGGACTCTGCAACGCACTCACTTACAGGCTTGATTATCCACTACTCCTCTCCAGTGCACCTTATCTCACAGCTGACCTTGGGCCCCAGCCCCATATCAGGCACCATCGGGCTCCACTTTCATTTTTCCCGGTAAAAACATTAGTAAAATCACCTTCAAACTTAAAACATTGAATATAGCAGTAATTATAATTAGCACACACTTTAAAGTATGTTCCTCAGTAGCCCTTATGACCCGACTGCTAATTAAATAAACAAAAACAGAAAGGCCATGACCGGGCCGGCTTTAGCGCTGATGCAAAAGTCTTTTTTGGCGCTGCACCACCTCTTTCTCCGTAAATACCTTTACTACCACCTTCCACCAGTGCCCCTCATCCCTCCATGGCCCCCCTATTGACCTCCTCCTTGGATTCCCTCACTGCCACACACCACAAGTGCCCCTCATCTCCCCATAGCCCCTCCCCCTCATGACCTTCTCCTCGGATTCCCTCACTGCCACCCTCCACCAGTGCCCCTCATCTCTCCGTAGCTCCTCCCCCTCATGACCTCCTCCTCAGACTCCCTCACTACCCCCCTCCACCACTGCCCCTCATCTCTCCCTAGCCACCCTATGACCTCTTCCTCTGATTCCCTCACTGCCACCCTCCAACAGTGCCCCTCATCGCTCAATAGCCCCTCCCCTATTGACCTCCTCCTCGGATTCCCTCACTGCCACCCTCCAACAGTGCCCCTCATCTTTACGTAGCCCCTCTCTCATATGCATTTCATTTGTTGTATAGCGCTACTCATATCCGTGTAGTGTGTGTCAGTACTTTACACCACGCACACATTATACAGAGACAACGAATCATACAAGTATGTAAATCAGTCTATAGGGAATGTCACATAAGCCAATGAGGATTACAAGGTGTAGGAATCACATGTCATCCATACTGGTGGGCAGTATATTTTTAGAGGGTTTGGTCTGGAGAAGCACAAACTCAGGATTTAAAGAGTACTCCAGTGGTTGGGGGTTGGCTTTACTGATAAAAATGTATATCTGCCCAAACATACTCATTTTAGCAACATTAGAATAATGAAAGACTGAGGAAGTTCTAACTATATCACAAAACTAAAAAAGAGAAGTTCTAACTATACCATTCATGTTTGTATGCAGCTCTTTGATGACAGTTCATTGGTCACTGTCCTATGTTAGGATTGTAACTTCTGAACTGCAAGTAACACAAGGATCTCTGTGACAAAGGCAGTAACCCACTGAGCTTCCACATAAAATACAGTTCATCTGCATTTAAAAACTACTAACAGACAAATGATTGCTCTCCAGCAGGATCATTAATCACCAGCGTTATCTGGGCATTTTTTATTGTCTTGTTGTCCTGCATCGGCCATGATAATGATACAACTGTTTAAATGAAGCACACACGAAGTATGTGTCCTGCTGGGCCTGCGCAGATTTTAAAAAGAAAAACAAATAGTAACACATTCTCTTACCTACTCCATTAGTTAAACTTTGTGTCACAGCCTGATGTGATAAGCAGCTGCAGGGGTCAGGAAAGGTGAATAGGAATAAACAAACTTCTTTTCTCCTGGCTGCATAGAAAAGGAAATATCCATGCAGCAGAACAGTAGGCAAAGGTTACCTCTGCCAAAGAAAGGATGTGTCGCCTTTCGCCATGCCCCTAGTGGAGATGAAGGGGTGAAAAATAAACAAAGCCTCGTTAACATGTAAATGGTCTTTTAAAGACCTGTGAAATACTCTGGTGCGGCTGCGATAATCTCAAAAACTGTCTGTGTGTGTGTGTGCGCCCGGGAAGCTGTCTCAGCCGGGCTGATACACACGACGGGAGGGGGGGGGGGGGGAACGGGGTGTTGAAGCCTTTTGAGCCCAATGGCGTTGCGCGCCTGCCTTCAAGCCCTCACTGCAAGGGCCAAGGCTCATGTTTGGGTGGGCCAAGGCTCATGTTTGGGTGGGCCTGGCCCACCCGGCCCACCCGCTAGAACCGGGCCTGCCTGATAAACGAACAGGGCGTGGTCTTCTACCTGGTAAGAAATGCCGGATCAGAGCGTGCGGCGCCCTGAGGCCCACCGGTGCAGGGAGTGATGCTAGAAACCGGGTCGCCAGGTGAGGCTTGCGGATATATGGGCTTGGAGGTCATTAAATGGCTTTGCAAAACTTCTTGAAATATATTAGATGAATACATCAAGCTGTTCGAAAGCGAAGTATCACAGCTACAGATTTTACCAGCAGGCAAAGGATGCGAGGTGAACAATGGTCGGAGTGCACCCACCTTTCACCCCCCTTTCACCCACCTTTCACCCACCTTTCACCTAGATTCCATTTCCGATTGCAGAGGGGTATATTAATCTGAGAACAGTATACAATATACTCTGCTGAGACTGAATATATCAATACTCGTGTCTACTAACTCTGGGACTCTGCATGGGCGCTGCTACCTCACGCGCAGGTGTACGAGGTTCTGGAACAGGGTTGTCCCACTCCACCACCCGTAGTTGACAGGAGAACAAGTCAGCCAGAGGGCGGAGAGACGCCTGCGAGTTTACCTTTCCTCCGAGGAAGTAACGGATTTCTTTAGGGGTTCAAAGAATCTACGAGGTATGACCCTACAGCTTTGAGTAACAGCTGTGCTGCAGTAACTCCGTGCCCGTCATTTCCTAAACAAAGGTGGCCCCTCATGGGCCCCTCTTCACAATGGATGTAAGTGGCAGCGGTGCTGTTCAAGGGACATCCGCAGCCAGGGAAGCGCCATGGGTGCCCACAGCCTGGGCCGCTGAATGCACATCCATCCGGGACCACCGGACGCTTCTCAGGCCACCTCTGGGTTAAGGATGGTGCTTATGGCGACTTCCAAATATCACGGCATAGCTAGAAGGAACAGGGGACGACTAGAATAAGGCTTCTCTGTATTTCATTGGCGACCCAGTGAGCACTGGAAGTTTGTTCGGTAATGGTGGCGAATAGTGTGGCGCTCGCTCCCCTGTCCAAGGCCAGGCTGCAGGAGAGAGAGAAGGTGAGACCTCAAGGACAGGCGTGTGCACGCTGGACTAGAGAACACGAGGCCCAGATCAGAACTAGTGCATGACACTACTGTAACAGGACTCTACTCTTGCTAACACCACACTGACTTGGACAAGCGCAACTAACAATAAGCACGTGCAGGCGGTTCCATTATTCTGACTCTACCATGGAACGAGAAGAACAAATTTAACTGAACACATAATACTATACGACACAGAAATCAAACATACTTTATGTCCGATGCCCAATACATACAGTATTCATAAAATGAAACTAGAGCAAATACAAAAATGCTTCATTTCCCTGGTTTCCCTCGTTCACATTTCACCAACCTTTAAAAAAAAAAAAAAAAGCCATTTGCCAATGCTTGTTTAAATGGTCTGCTGCCCTAATGTTGCAGGATGGTTGAACAGATGTGCTAGTCTCTTGCACAGGTCAGGCTGCCTGTTAGCTGCAGAGCTCCGCTCGAGGCACACTGGAGTCTCCAATGCAGCTCTGCTCATTGACCCCATCTTACAAGTTTGCCTTCAGGAGTCCAGCTGCATTCATATTTGATGGCTGTTTTCACAGCTCCAGAACAACTTAGCAAAAATGTATAATTTGCTCAAACTTAATGTGAAAAGCCAACATTTACCACAAGCTGGGGTTTTTGGATTTTGCCATTGTATTTTTCACCCTCTCATGTCACTTTTGCCGCGTTGGCCACAGGGCCTAGACAGCAGTGGGAGTTGTCCATCTGCGGGCATTGGACACAGGTCGCCTGCGTGGGCGCCCTACCCCGAAGGGTTTGTGCACAGCTCACCTACAGTGGCTGATGGCACAGCGCCAGAGGCAGTGTGCAGGAGGGTTGGCCATGGGTGGGAAGTTGGGCACAGGGCCTGGCCGGAGCCCGTGAGCATGATGCGGACATAGAATATGCTAAAAAGGAAACAGACATTTACTGGGGAAAAAAACAACTGGAAGAAAAGATCTAAAGCCATTCGATTGAACTTGGTGTTCCTGTGACTCAGTATAATGTTTAGAGATCCCGTTAATGCTGCCGCAAGAAGAGTGACATTCACTCAAGGTCTGCTCTGACTGATCGAGTGAATTACTGCAACGCCCACATGGGATGGACAGAAGAAACGTGATGGACACTGAGGGTTCTTATCAGTCTTCAGCATAAGAGAAAACTACCAAGGAGGATTGTGGGAGTACTACGCTTTCATTCATTTGGATCGAGTTACCTTGGTTGCCATCATGGAGCCGGGCAGCACATTTTTGGAGTAGTCCGATTTTATTCACTAAGTTCAAGTCACATTGGACTGCAGCTGGATCCTGGGCCTGTGGAGCACACCGCTCGAGTACTATGCTAGTTACTCCACTCATTCACATTCAAGGCCAGCTGGATCATGGACCCGGCCAGCACACCGCTCGAGTACTATGCTATTTACTCCACTCATTCACATTCAAGGCCAGCTGGATCATGGACCCGGCCAGCACACCGCTCGAGTACTATGCTAGTTACTCCACTCATTCACATTCAAGGCCAGCTGGATCATGGACCCGGCCAGCACACCGCTCGAGTACTATGCTAGTTACTCCACTCATTCACATTCAAGGCCAGCTGGATCATGGACCCGGCCAGCACACCGCTCGAGTACTATGCTAGTTACTCCACTCATTCACATTCAAGGCCAGCTGGATCATGGACCCGGCCAGCACACCGCTCGAGTACTATGCTAGTTACTCCACTCATTCACATTCAAGGCCAGCTGGATCATGGACCCGGCCAGCACACAGCTCGAATACTACGCTATTATTTACTCCTCTCAAGCCACATTGGACTGCAGCTGGATCATGGACCCGGCCAGCACACAGCTCGAGTACTAATATTTACTCCACTCAAGTCACACTGGTCTCCAGCTGGATCATGGACCCGGCCAGCACACAGCTCGAGTACTAATATTTACTCCACTCAAGTCACACTGGTCTCCAGCTGGATCATGGACCCGGCCAGCACACAGCTCGAGTACTATGCTATTGTTTACTCCACTCAGGTCACATTGAACTCCAGGTGGACCATGATGCTGGGCAGCACACAGCTTCAGTACTATGCTAATATTTACTCCACTCAAATCACATTGGACACCAGCTGGATAATGGGCCTGAGCAGCGCATAGCTCGAGTACTATGCTATTATTTACTCCAATCAAATCGTATTGAGCACCAGATGGATCATGGAACCGGCCAGCACACAGCTCGAATACTACGCTATTATTTACTCCAATCAAATCGTATTGAGCACCAGATGGATCATGGAACCGGCCAGCACACAGCTCGAATACTACGCTATTATTTACTCCAATCAAATCGTATTGAGCACCAGATGGATCATGGAACCGGCCAGCACACAGCTCGAATACTACGCTATTATTTACTCCTCTCAAGCCACATTGGCCGCCAGCTGGATCATGGAACCGGCCACCACACAACTTGAATATTATGCTATTTACTCCACTCAAGTCACATTGGACTGCAGCTGGATAATGGGCCTGAGCAGCGCATAGCTCGAGTACTATTCTATTTACTCGCCCTCAAGTTACATTGGATTGCAGTTGGATCATGGAACCGGCCACCACAGCTCAATTACTAATATTTACTCCACTCAAGTCACACTGGTCTCCAGTTGGATCATGCACCAGGCCAGCACACAGCTCGAGTACTATTCCATTTACTCCACTCTAGTCACAGTAGATCATGGATCCAGAATAACATTGCTTAAGTACTAAGCTTTGATTCATGCAATTCAAGTCATCATGGATGCCAGCAGGTTCCGAGTCACCTTGGACGCCAGCTGTATCATGCACCCAGCAGCACCTTGTTTGAGGACTACACTTTAATTCACTACATCCAAGTCACTTTGGAAGCCAGCTGGAACATGGATCTAGACGTACACTGCTCAAGTACTTTGATTGTTCATCATAACATTGAAGTCACCTACGGTGGCAGCTGGTTCATGGACCCTGCAGCACACAGTACTACATACACATTTATTTACAGCCTTTAAATCCCCTCGAGCACAAGCGGGATCATGGACTTGGCAGTAAATTGTTGGAGTACCAAGCTTTTATTCATTCCGCTCACATGCCCTTGGAAGTCATCTGGATGATGGAAAAGGCAGCAGATTGCTGGAGTACTATGCTTTTATTCGGTTCAAGTCACCTTGACCATCAGCTGGAACATGGACCTGGCAGGATACTGGTTCAGTACTATGTTTTTGTTCACTTCCATCAAGCCACCTCAGATGGTAGCTGGATCATGAATCCAGCAGCACATTTACAAAGTACTACACGTTCCTCTTGAAAGCCAGCTGGATCATGCAACTGGCAGTACATTGTTGGCGTGCTGTGCATTTATTCACTCCGTTCACGTCCCCTTAGAAGGTAGATGGTTCATGGAACATTCAGCACGCTATTCAAGCACTACTCAATCACTACATTCAGGTCACCTTGGATGCCAGCTAGACGATAGAACAGCAGCACACTTATTGATTTCCACGCTTTTACCGACTACATTCAAGTCGCTTTTCACCTTAGTTGTTCAAGTTACCCCTTTAAGATATTTCAACATCGCTTCAATCCAGATACCCTGGCACGGAGGCCCTTATTTGGACTCATCAGCTATACAGATGACACAGAAATGTTCTTTTGTGAGGCTAGATATCGCACTGCCCCTTTCGAATCTTTCACAATCAATGGAGTTAGAACTATGGGCTCTGAACAACCAATATTTGAGTGAGCATCTAAGCCTGTGACTCTAGCATGACAAAGGTTTGATTGCGCCACGACCAGAGAATCTGTAAAACGTCTTCTGCACTGATCACTCAATCCTCAAAGTAGAGCATGATAGATCTGACACAGGCTGGCATAGCCCCCTTAAAGAGTGTCGTATGGCCAGTCCATTTGTATCAAAGCACAGTCAATGACCACCTTCGGGTGCCAACAAGTAGTGCTTCCACCATACATTTGTGGAGACTGAGGTTCCCAAATCATGAACTGGTGGCTAATAAAAAGATATTAGGGTGTACAGCCCAGCCCCTCTTTAGTGGGCTATTTCTCTGGGATTGGGGTTCTATATTGCAGGAAGCATTTATTGCAGTTCCTGTTATGGCAGGGCCACAAACAACTGTCTGGTAGGAAAGGGAATTCATTTGGCTAAAGTGCAGTGACCTGGCTAGTGGGCAGAGGTTTCACTTAATGATGGATGGTGGATGGATGAGAATGGATGGTGGATGGATGAGAATGGATGGTGGATGGATGAGAATGGATGGTGGATGGATGAGAATGGATGGTGGATGGATGAGAATGGATGGTGGATGGATGAGAATGGATGGAGGATGGATGAGAATGGATGGAGGATGGAGAATGGATGAGAATGGATGGATGATGGACGGGGGAAGGGAAGAAGGGATGGACGGGGGAAGGGAAGGAGGGATGGACGGGGGAAGGGAAGGAGGGATGGACGGGGGAAGGAGGGATGGACTGGGGAAGGGAAGGAGGGATGGACGGGGGAAGGGAAGGAGGGATGGACGGGGGAAGGGAAGGAGGGATGGACGGGGCAAGGGAAGGAGGGATGGACGGGGGAAGGGAAGGAGGGATGGACGGGGGAAGGGAAGGAGGGATGGACGGGGGAAGGGAAGGAGGGATGGACGGGGGAAGGGAAGGAGGGATGGACGGGGAAGGGAAGGAGGGATGGACGGGGAAGGGAAGGAGGGATGGACGGGGAAGGGAAGGAGGGATGGACGGGGAAGGGAAGGAGGGATGGACGGGGAAGGGAAGGAGGGATGGACGGGGAAGGGAAGGAGGGCTGGACGGGGAAGGGAAGGAGGGCTGGACGGGGAAGGGAAGGAGGGCTGGACGGGGAAGGGAAGGAGGGCTGGACGGAGGAAGGGAAGGAGGGCTGGACGGAGGAAGGGAAGGAGGGCTGGACGGAGGAAGGGAAGGAGGGCTGGACGGAGGAAGGGAAGGAGGGCTGGACGGAGGAAGGGAAGGAGGGCTGGACGGAGGAAGGGAAGGAGGGCTGGACGGAGGAAGGGAAGGAGGGCTGGACAGAGGAAGGGAAGGAGGGATGGACAGAGGAAGGGAAGGAGGAAGGGACAGAGGAAGGGAAGGAGGGCTAGACGGAGGAAGGGAAGGAGGGCTGGACGGAGGAAGGGAAGGAGGGCTGGACGGAGGAAGGGAAGGAGGGCTGGACGGAGGAAGGGAAGGAGGGCTGGACGGAGGAAGGGAAGGAGGGCTGGACGGAGGAAGGGAAGGAGGGCTGGACGGAGGAAGGGAAGGAGGGCTGGACGGAGGAAGGGAAGGAGGGCTGGACGGAGGAAGGGAAGGAGGGCTGGACGGAGGAAGGGAAGGAGGGCTGGACGGAGGAAGGGAAGGAGGGCTGGACGGAGGAAGGGAAGGAGGGCTGGATGGAGGAAGGGAAGGAGGGCTGGATGGAGGAAGGGAAGGAGGGCTGGACGGAAGGAGGGATGAGGAGGTGGTCGTGGTGATGGAGGTGA
This sequence comes from Calotriton arnoldi, assembly GCA_963921515.1. Taxonomy (NCBI): domain Eukaryota; kingdom Metazoa; phylum Chordata; class Amphibia; order Caudata; family Salamandridae; genus Calotriton; species Calotriton arnoldi. The sequence goes on along the minus strand of CAWUFW010000236.1, from coordinate 478,994 downwards.
GTGCACCCAACCACCAAGAAAAGCCTGTGCTAAGCCTACATCTTTTCCAAGGGTATGGACTGCCTATGCAGCGAACGACTAATGAGACGGTCTCTGGTGGAACACTGCAGGCCAACTGTGTCCTCACCATATAGCACTATATAGGGGTTCATCGGTCATGCTTCAGGATGAACCCCTGGTCCATACCTTTTGCTGCTGGATTCCAAGCATAGTAGAGCTCTCTGAAAGAAAGCATTCCTAGGCTCACCGGCTTAGCACACTTTTCCTTAAAACCGATCTGGTCTATATGTGTGATGTCATGAGCTATGGTTGATACCTTCACTTGTGAGCGGGAGAATAAAATCTGTGTTTCACCAATTGCACTCAGACACACTGCTAACCGCACAGTGGAGATGCGTGCATTGTTTCACTGGTTGTGTACCCAAGGCTGTCGTTGGACTCTTTCAGAGGAGACATTTTTGCCTTCGAAAATTGCCCCTTTTTCAGTCGTCAGACAGCCCGTGACATCTTTATTCACCGGAACCAGTGGACGCTGTGACAACCTTAAGCTGGCTACGTCCCATGGGGTCTCCCCACTTGACCACACTCATGCACTGAGGGGGAGCCTTCTTTATCTGCTTGGATACGCGGTGATGCCATCTTCTGTTCCTCACCACAAAGCACTGTGGCCAGGCCTTTCTCAAAGAAGGATTGCTCATAAGGGTGGGAGCAGGTAATGTGATGACAATGTACTCCAAAGACACCTGTACACTAAGAGTTCTTTCCATCCTAGTTGGAGAGAGAGGGGGGGGGGTACCATCACAACCAGGCTCGCTCGAGTGCCAACTAGAGGGGGCTGTTACTCTATTCTTTGCCACTCTGTGGCTTGTGCTTCGTAGAACAAGGGTCCCACACAATTAGAATGTTGAAAGAGATATCACAATTTTATAATAAAAATCGGATTTAACAAATGTCTTGATACACAAGTAAGCTATTTAATGAGTAGGTCAATAAAACGTAGAAATAATAAACACGAGAAAAAATAAGTGAGCAAAACGTGACAAGGCAGAGGGAAATCAGCCGATTTCCTTACCACAGGCAAGTGACTTAAAAAAGTAGAGTAATTTCTTTCTCAGACAGTTGGTGATTTTAGAGGTTGAAAATAGGGATAGAGTCAATGTCAGTCATGATGTTAATGTTGATGTCGGTTGCAGAGTTAACGTTTGGAATTCGATGTCTTACCATTGGTAGTACCTCTGGCGTGTTTGTCTGTCTCCTGGTGCGCTGTACCAACGTGGAGGCGGTGGCGTCCCCCGGTTGGTCTGGCGGCCCTGATCTTGTCCTAAAAAATTCGGGTTATTCCCCCTGTTCCTAGATGTGCTAGGACCTTCAGCAGTGTCTGAGTTATCGGATGATTCAGCTGAGGTATCAGAGAACCCTACTATGGTGTTTGTTGAACCTACCCCAGGGACGTGGTGTTCTGGGACCTAAGTATGATCTGTTTGTATAAAAATCTTCAGCTAAGTAAGGGTACGTTCTTTCAATTTTATAGTTTTTCACGTCACGTTTTACTTTGGTAATTTTCTTGTTTTGCTCAATTCTGTGGAATTCAGACAGGGTTTTTTCGACCTTATCTAGAAGTGTTTTGGCGTCTTGGATACTACTATTCTCTTTAATTTGTTTCTCAATGTCTTTGATCTCTATCTCAAGTTTTTTGGCCTCTTCGTTGGCTATATCAATGCCCAAGACCATCCAATGTCTTGAGCATGTAGTACCAATGTGGCTAAAACCTGTGAGGTACTTTTTAATTTCAGTGAAGACTATGCCATAACCTACTTTCAGCCGTACCCACTGGCCACATTCTTGCGTTCCCTTCCTTGCTGCAATTTTGGTTAGTCCCCCTTCTCACTGGTTTACCCCTTGGTCTTTTTTTTATCACTCGTCACCTTCCCTTCGCTATACTTCCTCACCAGTCCCTCGATTCCTACATTGCCTTACTACTACCTCTCTCACTCGCTCATCGCTTCAGCTGACCCTTCTGATACCGACCTTCCCTCTTCCCTCCCTTCTACCCGATTTCCCTTAAACCTGTACACATCCACTAACCCCTTTCCCTCTTAACACAACATCCCCTCCTCCTATTACCCCTCTTACCTTAATTTTACAGGTTTTAATCATTTTACTTCTTCCTCCCTCTTCCCCTTCCCTTCCCCTACACTTATCCAGGCAACTTTTCAGGCACTTGATCTATCCGTTAGTCCTGATGAGATCCTGATACCCTCTCCGGGATTGAAACGTCGTCGACACATACATCTTCAACTCTATACCATTATCTATATTCTACTGTGGAGTATGAGATGTAACCCTAACTGACTTTTGTTTATCCATATTCTCACATACTGAAAAGTCACTTTTTTAAGTCACTTGCCTGTGGTAAGGAAATCGGCTGATTTCCCTCTGCCTTGTCACGTTTTGCTCACTTATTTTTTCTCGTGTTTATTATTTCTACGTTTTATTGACCTACTCATTAAATAGCTTACTTGTGTATCAAGACATTTGTTAAATCCGATTTTTATTATAAAATTGTGATATCTCTTTCAACATTCTAATTGTGTGGGACCCTTGTTCTACGAAGCATAAATCTACCCTTGGTCCCCGCTGACTTCCAGGGTCTCCTTGTTCCCTTCACTGTACTCTGTGGCTTGGGCACAAAACAGGAAAGATGGTTAAGTTCCGATATACATTTCTGGCTTAGTCGGTAGCAATGTCTCAGAGAAAACCTTAATACGCGTACCCTGTGTTTGAAAATAATTTCATCTCTACATAGCTCTAAGTCAAAGCTAGCTTTGAAAATAGAATGCGTTTGTCTGCTTTCCTGTAATTGAAAAACATGATCTCTCCTTTGAAAAAACCAGCTCTGCTTCAGGCGCTTTGAAAATAAGGAAATAAAATTGTCGCATTCTGTTTTTTCATTTAACTACAGCACCTTCCTGTACCCCGCTACTGCAGGGCACAGCTCATCTGCTCGCCTCTTTCTGAAAGGTATGGTGAAGTGTACCCTTGTTCCAGATTTATGCAAGTAAACACGAATAAACGAAATGATGTATAACGATTTCAGAAGAAAGTATTAGAGTAAATATTAGAGTAAATTACCTCAGAGACCCTTAAAACAAAAACGGCTTCCACATCTCAGGACTTAAAACAGAATCCCTCCTGGGACACTGGTTTCACAGAAATTAAAGCAAAGTCATTCCACCACTATCCAATTTCTAAAGTTCCAAAGTTAGATTTCAGATTTTTTTCTACATGGTTTAATAGCATCTCACCTTTAACATATTTTTAAACCTCTGCCCGGCGTATGGCAGTTCAGATCCCTTTCTGCCCACTCCACACTGGGGGTTATACAGTATTCCGACCATGTCCTTTATTAGGTTATCTAAACTGTTTTAAAAAAGACATCTCTTTAATGCTCCAAACCAGGCCTGTGACACTAACAGCCCTGCATTCATTAAGTCAACTTAAAGGGCAGCCATTGCTCAACTTAAGATCATGGCTAAAATGATTAATATTCAAAACAGCACAAATAAAAGAAACTACGCCAAGGTGGTTCAAGGGAGAAGGTGTCTAAAGCGTAGGACAAAGAACAATTACTTATACTCCAATTTCCAAATGCTTCTAATGTTACTTACCAAATTCCCTCCATATAGTCATACCTGGCCGATGCAAAGTACTTTTACTATCTACTAACTTGACAATCCTCGCATCCAACCAAGCCCGCTCTGCAAGTCCCTGCAGTAGGGAAGTTACTTACACCACACATACTCACGTACATCAGTCTTATTTTCATAGACCGTTTTCCATTCAGACCCTGGTCACGGCAAATCCATGAGCATGAAGGATTCCTGGATGGGTCACGCGTGGTCAATGCTGACCAGACCAAATGATTTCTTTTGAAAACAGTTACCAAATAGTGAGCATTTCAATAACAGCCTGAGCCTTTCAAACCCGGACAACACTAGTTAATATTTGAATGTTAATCCTTTCATCTGCCTCGAAGTTCACATTCCCTGGTGCTCAGATCCGACGGTAAGGGCTGTAACCCTGCAGCTGGCCTATTAGAACTATAGTCATTCCAGGTCATCTTACTTCTAAATCTACAGATGCCATGAGAACGTCAGGATCGCGTCACACCACCTTCTTATTGGGCAGAATAGGTTTGGTTGTTGCGATTTTAAGCTAGAACCTACCTCGTGATGCAACCCCCAACCTAAATAACTGGAAGGAGGTGCAAGCAATGTGATCGTATCTGGGGGAGAGAACCATACGTCCATAGTTATCCCACTGAGCTCAAATCTACAGCCCAAAATGGAAGGGCATCACGCTGACTGTCCACCAAAAGCATGGAGGCCCATTGTCAGCGCTATAGAAATGCCATTGCAAGATGGCCAGTCTGGTGTTCCTTCATTAGGATTTTTTGTAACCACCAAAGTCTAACCATGAAAATTCCCAACATGACCAACGAGTGAATTACTCAGCTATGCCCTTGCACTCACGCCCGTACTCCTGTGGCCCGGGGCTTATTTTCCGCACTTGTGCGGCGTACTCCACTACTGCTGAACCGGACTTGGACTGCAGCGTCAATGGCTGAATCCTCCGTTCTTGAATCAGCTGTCCCAGCAGAAAACCCTGGATACTAAAACAAAACGGTGTGGATAGCTCATGCAGAATTCAACACCCGAGTCGCTGACCCTCGATGACAAATATGACTCGTCCCAGACACGAAGAGAAGTGAAAAATTATATGAAAAGCTAAATATTTGCACAATACACTACATACGAACACTGGACGGTTATCAATGGCTTTTTTCCAGCATGGGCAGGCTGATTATTATTTATAGGTTTTATATAGCGCTAGCTAGACCCGAAGGTATCCGAGCACTTTACATAATTGTGAAGACCACAGTAAATCAAGAACCCATTACCATATGAAGCGAGAGTCAATAGATTCTAGTACTCACCAAAGATAAACAAATAAAATGTATTAGGCAATGAGCCTGGGTAACCAAAACAGGTCCAAAGAGCAGTATGTGTTAAGAGAGAGAAGATCTAATAGACAGCAGAAGCGAACAAACAAACAACTTTGGCAGAGGGTGTAGTCCTGTAACATGAGATAATTAACAATGTTCAATAAGATTAAGAGTTAAAGTATTTGTCGAGGAGGAGGAGTTTCAGGTCTCTTTTGAAGCAAGGGAAGGAGAGGTTGCATCATAGATTACTAGGTAGAGAGTTCCGTATGCTGGGTGCATTTCCAGAAAAAGAGCGAGTCTGGGTTGATGTCTTTTTTAGTTTGTTAGCCGTTTGTTCGAACCCAGCACAAGTGATGGACCAGAAGGGTCTTAGGGCAATGTTGGTGGTCGGTCTGATTCCTGCGGACAAGCCTCTCCATCAAACATAGCAGTGAACAAGTACTGAGTCAAAAGTAAAAGAAAATCTCAAAGAAATCCAATTACATTGGACGCTAGCTATGCCCACATTTACCATGCAGGATAGATATTACATGGAAACATATCAGCCAACTACTCTGCTGAATGTCTCCACTTAATGGACTTCAAATCGAGCACCTTAGCCATTAAATGTACAAAAAGATTACACAACACTAAGATTCAAACCTCTCCTTCCAAAAAATCCTTTCTAAAAGTCACTTGGGTAAGACATAGATGAAAACAAGACTGGCTTACAAACGGAGCATGAGAACATGGAACACCTCATTTGCTCACAGCAAGTTTTCTGAAATAACGTAGCTACACAAAAACCACAACTTACTGAAGCTGCTAGAGCACCTCTGGCTTCCTGCCCGACACCTGATTTCTAGCTATGAGTGGCTCAAAAGTATTTCCAAGTAGGCAAACTCTTCACCTCCCCATTAACAACCTCCCTTCCACCAGTTGGCCAGATAGGGACACGTACGAAGGGACTGGCAGTCCGATTAATGCAATCTCTAATTCTGAACCACGTGCTTTACTCCCAGAGGCAGGAGATCATACTTAATAAACCACCTTCTTAAAGGAGGCGATGATGGGCTGCTATCCTGCAGCCATCTTGGGTTGGGAAATATAGCACAAAGGCAATCTTACCTACAATAAAAGTAGCACTCAACGCCAAGCTATAAAAGCACTTCCCAGCTAAGACTCAATGCAATCAAGAAAACAGTTCAGAAGAGCGAGGAAACCTGGATGTTCCAGAGATAGCGAGGCAAAGCGCTGAGCCTGGAACAAACCTGGAAAAACAACCTACATATCAGTAAAAGTACAGCCCAGAGATATGAGTCCGTCTCAGCCAGTGGACCACACGAGAAGATGGAAACCAGGACCACCTACCACAATAGAACTATCTGCCCACACACCATGGTGAATACTCAGCTTGGAATAACAACTAAGCCATACCATCGCAGAGTTATGACTTCACCTAATTGTTGAAGCACCCTCTAGTACTCAAGCGCTAAAATCCACTTTCTGACTGGTGAGATTAATTACTAGGCCCTGCTCACAGATCAAGGCCATAGAAAGGAATGTCTGCCCTCCTCTAACTTTCAACCAGATGATGAAGGGCAGTAACTTTAGCCGTTCAGACGATGCTCCAGGTCTCAATCTGATACAACCCCTGTGCCATCATTAATCAACATATACCAAATGATTCCTGATCATTAATGGGACAGGCATACCACGACTGAAAGGACACGGTGAATGAACTCTGTTGGCAAGGGTAGGACACCGAGACGATGAATACCTCAGTACCACTCAAACAGGTTCGCTATGACTGAAGAGATTTGCTTCAGCGCTGGTCCCCAGAGGCCTAACAGCCTCTTCGGCAGGTCCCAGATGGTAAATCCTCTGAACACTGACATCCTAGAAGGTCAGTGATAGAAAGGATGTACATATTGCAGTGCATGTTAGCCAACAGCACTACGTAATGCCCATATTAGCAGTCATTTAAAGGAGGACTGTAACACAGGCTCTCTGGGTAGCTCTCACTTCCTTTATCTCTACTCAACACCTGTTACCTGCCCCAGACCGTCAGATCTCAGAGCGGATAACCTGCTGTTATAGCCCGTGTAAGACACCCAACAGACTTAAAAACTGCAAACAATCGTGGAACTTGCAGAGCTAACGAGATCCTAGCACCCCACACAACTATACAATGCGGTCTATGGCTCACATTCACTCATCCACCACACCAACATGCGCTACATCCCGTAGCATGAAAACCGCACCTCAGCGGTCATCTCACACAACATGGAAACAATCCTGATAAAGGCTTGAAGAAAGCAAACACCCTTCCAGCCACACACCTGAAACCGCTGCTTGCTATCCTTGGGGTGAGCGCGTCATATAGGGGTCATAAGCACTATACGGATGTTACTATACAATACATGGTGCATGGTGTTCCCATTACTGCATTTCACAGATGTGTCAGCTGGTTTTCCTTTGCGATAAGCCATTGTCTAATACGGTGCTCTAATTTAGCTCCTTACAGAATTAAACACCATGAATGGCCCTTCGCATCTAAATGGAGAAGAGAAAGAGGTCCCCAATAAAGTGGCTCAACAGCACAATATGTAACAGGGAAACCCGGGATCAAACCACAGCTTCCTCGCTAGACCAACAGTAGGATCCTAAACAATTCCTTTATTCCAGGGTGCCTGCTTTTCCTTGATGATCACATTTGAGACCACATTGAATTAATTCAGCTCAGGATGTGTGCGATACTTAACCCAGGTAAACAGACTCGAAAATTGCTCCATCTTTTATATCAATTTTGACCTTATATAGGGGGCACAAAGGTTTCCACAGTCTTAAAAACTACCTCTTCTGATAAATGTCACTTAATGCAGTGATTTAATATAATATACTAAAGTAAGAAACGTATGCTAATGAAATACACTTTTTTGAATTCTGTAGACTCTTTTTCATATCTGTACTTAACATTTGTTGCATGATGTGTGCGCCAAATAATTTACGGGCTTGGTCAGTGGATGGGCTCTTACCACAAAGCCAGACCCTTGACTAGGCTCTTCCCTACCTATTGACTCGCCACTGTGCCTACTGCTAGTAGAGACATTTAGGCAAAAAGTTGTGTATTAAAATTGAACTTTCTATAAGGTTGTGTTGCACCTTGAATTTTAGACACCAATACGTAGCCTTAATTATTTTTTAGATGCAAAACTTTCTCACAAACACTTTGCTGAGAGTATTTTCTTTCTTTTTAATTGTAGAACCTTGGTGTGTTCAGTGTGAGAAGTTGGCCTGGTATTGCTGTCTACTAATTATAGTGGGCACCTTGCACCAGTCCAAACGACCCTTATGATGTATGAGGTCAAAGATAACCTTTATGAAAGCTATCCTAGTGGTAGCTGTGGAGAGCAGCCTTCAGGCTTAATCTTGAAGGGATGTAAAGCAGCTTGTTTTACCAGAATATCACCTCCTGAATGACTAAATGAAAGGAAAACCACACAAGTGTTATGTAAAAATATGTATTTATTACTAAAACACTCTATACTAATCTCTACGTGAGATTAGAACAAAGCACACAATACTTAATCAATAGAACATACGTAAGTAGCAAAATATACAACGGGCTCCAGGGGGAGACCGAACCATATACTAAAAAAATGGTTTAACAACAACGACTTCAATTGACAGTGCCCAGAGCACGTAGAATCGCTGGGACCCCAAGGAACCACCCAAAGCAGTGACACAGGGTGCCCACGGAGGACGGGTGCAGTGAGGAAACACGACCGCGTGCTCCGTGCAACTCTATGGGAAAGTCGCGGTTGGAAAATTACAGTTTAAGGACACTTCTACGAGGACTTCAAGCAAACCCTTTGGAACATAAGAGGTTCCAAGGCCAGCACCCTTGTGAGTACCAAGGTACCAGAGTTACCTATCCCAGAGGAGCCAGGTTCATAGGGGTCAAGTGGTGTCGGAAACCTCCGTCGTTTTCAATGGAGAGCTGCAAGAAAGTACTGCTGCCAGGAAGGCGAAGAGTGTCCGGGGGAATCCAAGCCTGGATCCGAGGTGAGAAGAACCTGAAAGCAGAGGGGACAGAGTCTGGGTCACTTCAGGTGACCAGGGGCTTGGTAGTCTAATGCCCACCGATGTCGGGGGCTTCAGGTGAAGAGAAAGGGTGTTTGTCTCTGCAGCCACGGGGACCAGGAGACACAGACGATGACCAGGGTCCGGAGGTGAGCTGTCCCACGAAGGATGTCGAGAGCGGAGGGGTCAGTGTCTGGCTGGAGCACCAACAAGCCTTGGCAACGGCAACCCACGCAGGCAGAGGAAACAGGTTACGGTGTGGACCAGCAAGGTCCAGGGGACTCTCCAAGCAATGGAGAGTCAGGGCACGTCTGGAGCAACCAGGAAAGCCCAAGAACAAACAAGATGACCCTCGCCAGGACCCACAGGCCAACGGACCAGGGATCACAAGGAGACCTCGAGCGAATTCACAAAGGACCAGCCCACAGAGCACTCGTGGAGTGGAGGCTGGATATCTTCAGTGCAAATGTTGCTCGGAGTCAGGACTACACGTAGTCCAATGCACAAGCTCAGGGATCACCAACAAGCATATGCACTTGCAAATAGACGTGGTGCACAGGGGGTACGGGTTGCACGGCCCCCACGAGGGATACAGGTCTCAGAATCGCTGAGAGGTCAGATCTACCTCGGGGACCTTTGGGAACCCACCTCCTGTGTTGCAGAAATCTTCGGAGTCCGCAGGAGCTCTGGAGAGGCAAGCCAGTCAGATGCGCTTAGGTGCCTGCTGCTGCAGGGGAGTAACTCCTTTACTCCAAGGGAGATTCTTCTGTTGTCCAGCGAAGTGTAGACCGTCGAAGTACTTTGTTTCTTTGCAGAGTCTTGTCCCGGTATAATCTAAAGTCCTGGAATCAGGTTTCCAACTTTATACCCATGGGAAGGGGTTGGACGGAATATGAGGACCCTCCTAGGGGAGGGGCAGGACAGAGGAGTGGCTACACCCATGTCCTTTGTCCAGTTTCACGCCAGAGCAGGAGCCAACGGCACCCAGAACTGGTTCTAGCTGGACTATGCACAGGGACACCAAATATGCCCCCAGTGCAGACTTTCTGGCACTCAGAGTGCACCCACCCAGCCCCAATACACGAAATCCTGTCTGGGAGGTGGTAACACCTCCCTGTGACAGGAAACCTATTGTCAGGCCTTCCTCTGCTCGAGCTTGGCTCAGCAGCAGGAGGGCAGACTCGTGTCTGTGGCTGGCAGCATCCATTTTGTGCTGCCCAGGTCGAGAAAGCTGGTACCGGGTAGACCGGTGACCCACAGTAGTGGTTCTACAAGGGTGGAATCATACCTCCCACACCAGTTACTGGTGTGGAGGTATGATTCCAAGGTGTTGGACACCAAACACGACATGTTTCTAAGCAGCCGTTTTAAAGTTAGCATTTACCGCGAGGTTATAATGCACTTAGACCTATATGTCTGGCTGCATCACAGACAACCCCAGAGAATGGTCCCCGAAGGCTGCAGAGGGGCTCTCACGTAAAACCCAGCACCCTGCCTTCAGGATTGATAAGGCCTGCCATAGGGGTGACTGATGGGTTTTTAAGTGCAGAGATTTAGATAGATATAGTGAACCTATATCTAAGTAAGTGGTGCAAGCACTAGCTTACACAGGCTGCTGTAGCAGACCTGTTGTCTCATTTTGAATGGCCTCTCATGGGTGGCATAATATATGCTTCAGCCCATGGGAGGCCTCTGGTGTACCTATGCCCTGGGTACATGGTGTACATATACTAGGGACTTATAAGGGTACCCCAGAATCCAATCTGGAGTGTACCTAAAGCACATAAACACAACCAGTTTAGGGAGAAAGCAGATAGACTGGGGTCCTGATTAGCAGGATCCCAGTCAGACTAGTCAAAAACCAGCAAAACACCAGGAAAAAAGTGGGGGTAACCATGTAGTCAGATCCTACCTTCCTACATTCAGTATACGCGGAAATGTGACATAGTTGTAGTCTTGCTATAACTGACAGAACATGCGTCCTGACTTAACACAGGAGGATGTTCAGCAGAGCTCGGATACGAAAATGCAGGCATAATGTCACCTCACTGCTTGGCATCAAATGGGACATGCAGATTTTTATACAGGGCAAGTAGATTTGTGAAGAATTCCTTCCCTTGGACAAGCAGACATTTTCCTCACCCCTTTAAGTTCCATTTCTGTTCCCTTGAAATCTTAACACTTCAATCTTTAGGTCCAGCAAGAATCATTTTCCTAGGATGTGCATTAAAATGAAAGAAACGTTGCAATGCCTCTTCCAAGGACATCTGCCTGGTAGGAAGCAATGCACTGTGATATTCTTTGTTGCATCAATATCCCAGCGTCTACCCCGGGACAGGAAGTTCGAGGACATGACTAGATGTTCAGAGTATGAGGGCGCAAACCATCATGGGTCGTAAGACAGGCATTCCACAGCGGTCGAAGCCAGAACCAGCTGTTAGACCCTCACAATGACCAAGTGGGTTACTAGGACTCAAGCCGGCCATGCCTAGTTACCTGACACAAACCATTGTCTCTGCACCCCTAGAATAGACAGGTTCTTCACCAACTGGTAGGGGGTCAGTGGATAGAACTTTGAGTGTGGAGAGGTTTTTGGGCAGATGCATCAGGCCTCATAAAAATACCAGGACCATTAACCAAACTCAAATAAATACTGCAGGTCCTGCTTTGAAGTGCGGCAACCAGAACCTCTGGGATTGAACTGCACGTCCTGCTTCGAAGTGCGGCAGCCAGAACCTCTGGGGTTGAACTGCATGTCCTGCTTTGAAGTGCGGCAACCAGAACCTCTGGGATTGAACTGCAGGTCCTGCTTCGAAGTGCGGCAGCCAGAACCTCTGGGGTTGAACTGCATGTCCTGCTTTGAAGTGCAGCAACCAGAACCTCTGGGATTGAACTGCAGGTCGTCACTTGAAGTGCGGCAGCCAGAACCTTTGGGATTGAACTGCAGGTCGTCACTTGAAGTGCGGCAACCAGAACCTCTGGGATTGAACTGCACGTCCTGCTTTGGCAGCCAGAACCTCTGGGATTGAACTGCAGGTCCTGCATTTAAGTGTGGCAACCAGAACCTCTGGGTTTGAACTGCAGGTCGTCACTTGAAGTGCGGAAGCAGAACCTCTGGGATTGAACTGCGGGTCCTGCTTTGAAGTGCGGCAACCAGAACCTCTGGGATTGAACTGCAGGTCCTGCTTGGAAGTGCGGCAGCCAGAACCTCTGGGACTGAACTGCACGCCCTGCTTTGAAGTGCGGCAACTAGAACCTCTGGGATTGAACTGCAGGTCCTGCTTTGAAGTGCAGCAACCAGAACCTCTAGGATTGAACTGCAGGTCCTGCTTTGAAGTGCGGCAACCAGATCCTCTGGGATTGAACTGCAGGTCCTGCTTTGAAGTGCAGCAACCAGAACCTCTAGGAATGAACTGCAGGTCCTGCTTTGAAGTGCGGCAACCAGATCCTCTGGGATTGAACTGTGGGTTCTGCTTTGAAGTGTGGCAACCAGAACCTCTGGGATTGAACTGCAGGTCCTGCTTGGAAGTGCGGCAACCAGAACCTCTGGGATTGAACTGCAGGTCCTGCTTTCAAGTGCAGCAACCAGAACCTCTGGGATTGAACTGCAGGTCCTGCTTTCAAGTGCAGCAACCAGATCCTCTAAGATTGAACTGCAGGTCCTGCTTTGAAGTGCGGCAACCAGAACCTCTGGGATTGAACTGCAGGTCCTGCTTTCAAGTGCAGCAACCAGAACCTCTGGGATTGAACTGCAGGTCCTGCTTTGAAGTGCGGCAGCCAGAACCTCTGGGATTGAACTGCAGGTCGTCACTTGAAGTGCGGCAGCCAGAACCTCTGGGCTTGAACTGCACGTCCTGCTTCGAAGTGCGGCAGCCAGAACCTTTGGGATTGAACTGCAGGTCGTCACTTGAAGTGCGGCAACCAGAACCTTTGGGATTGAACTGCACATCCTGCTTTGGCAGCCAGAACCTCTGGGATTGAACTGCAGGTCCTGCATTTAAGTGTGGCAACCAGAACCTCTGGGATTGAACTGCAGGTCGTCACTTGAAGTGCGGAAGCAGAACCTCTGGGATTGAACTGCAGGTCCTGCTTTGAAGTGCGGCAACCAGAACCTCTGGGATTGAACTGGAGGTCCTGCTTTGAAGTGCGGCAACCAGAACCTCTGGGATTGAACTGCACATCCTGCTTCGAAGTGCGGCAGCCAGAACCTCTGGGGTTGAACTGCATGTCCTGCTTTGAAGTGCAGCAACCAGAACCTCTGGGATTGAACTGCAGGTCGTCACTTGAAGTGCGGCAACCAGAACCTCTGGGATTGAACTGCAGGTCCTGCTTCGAAGTGCGGCAGCCAGAACCTTTGGGATTGAACTGCAGGTCGTCACTTGAAGTGCGGCAACCAGAACCTTTGGGATTGAACTGCACGTCCTGCATTTAAGTGTGGCAACCAGAACCTCTGGGATTGAACTGCAGGTTGTCACTTGAAGTGCGGAAGCAGAACCTCTGGGATTGAACTGCACGTCCTGCTTTGGCAGCCAGAACCTCTGGGATTGAACTGCAGGTCGTCACTTGAAGTGCGGCAACCAGAACCTCTGGGATTGAACTGCAGGTCCTGCTTTGAAGTGCGGCAGCCAGAACCTCTGGGACTGAACTGCACGCCCTGCTTTGAAGTGCAGCAACCAGAACCTCTAGGATTGAACTGCAGGTCCTGCTTTGAAGTGCGGCAACCAGATCCTCTGGGATTGAACTGCAGGTCCTGCTTTGAAGTGCAGCAACCAGAACCTCTAGGAATGAACTGCAGGTCCTGCTTTGAAGTGCGGCAACCAGAAGCTCTGGGATTGAACTGCAGGTCCTGCTTCGAAGTGCGGCAGCCAGAACCTCTGGGGTTGAACTGCATGTCCTGCTTTGAAGTGCGGCAACCAGAACCTCTGGGATTGAACTGCAGGTCCTGCTTTGAAGTGCGGCAGCCAGAACCTCTGGGACTGAACTGCACGCCCTGCTTTGAAGTGCAGCAACCAGAACCTCTAGGATTGAACTGCAGGTCCTGCTTTGAAGTGCGGCAACCAGATCCTCTGGGATTGAACTGCAGGTCCTGCTTTGAAGTGCAGCAACCAGAACCTCTAGGAATGAACTGCAGGTCCTGCTTTGAAGTGCGGCAACCAGATCCTCTGGGATTGAACTGTGGGTTCTGCTTTGAAGTGTGGCAACCAGAACCTCTGGGATTGAACTGCAGGTCCTGCTTGGAAGTGCGGCAACCAGAACCTCTGGGATTGAACTGCAGGTCCTGCTTTCAAGTGCAGCAACCAGAACCTCTGGGATTGAACTGCAGGTCCTGCTTTCAAGTGCAGCAACCAGATCCTCTAGGATTGAACTGCAGGTCCTGCTTTGAAGTGCGGCAACCAGAACCTCTGGGATTGAACTGCAGGTCCTGTTTTGAAGTGCGGCAGCCAGAACCTCTGGGATTGAACTGCAGGTCGTCACTTGAAGTGCGGCAGCCAGAACCTCTGGGCTTGAACTGCACGTCCTGCTTCGAAGTGCGGCAGCCAGAACCTTTGGGATTGAACTGCACGTCCTGCATTTAAGTGTGGCAACCAGAACCTTTGGGATTGAACTGCACATCCTGCTTTGGCAGCCAGAACCTCTGGGATTGAACTGCAGGTCCTGCATTTAAGTGTGGCAACCAGAACCTCTGGGATTGAACTGCAGGTCGTCACTTGAAGTGCGGCAACCAGAACCTCTGGGATTGAACTGCAGGTCCTGCTTTGAAGTGCGGCAACCAGAACCTTTGGGATTGAACTGCACGTCCTGCATTTAAGTGTGGCAACCAGAACCTCTGGGATTGAACTGCAGGTTGTCACTTGAAGTGCGGAAGCAGAACCTCTGGGATTGAACTGCACGTCCTGCTTTGGCAGCCAGAACCTCTGGGATTGAACTGCAGGTCGTCACTTGAAGTGCGGCAACCAGAACCTCTGGGATTGAACTGCAGGTCCTGCTTCGAAGTGCGGCAGCCAGAACCTCTGGGGTTGAACTGCATGTCCTGCTTTGAAGTGCGGCAACCAGAACCTCTGGGGTTGAACTGCATGTCCTGCTTTGAAGTGCGGCAACCAGAACCTCTGGGATTGAACTGCAGGTCCTGCTTTGAAGTGCGGCAGCCAGAACCTCTGGGATTGAACTGCACGTCCTGCTTCGAAGTGCGGCAGCCAGAACCTTTGGGATTGAACTGCAGGTCGTCACTTGAAGTGCGGCAACCAGAACCTTTGGGATTGAACTGCACGTCCTGCTTTGGCAGCCAGAACCTCTGGGATTGAACTGCAGGTCCTGCATTTAAGTGTGGCAACCAGAACCTCTGGTATTGAACTGCAGGTCTTGCTTGGAAGTGCGGCAACCAGAACCTCTGGGATTGAACTGCAGGTCCTGCTTGGAAGTGCGGCAGCCAGAACCTCTGGGATTGAACTGCAGGTCCTGCTTTGAAGTGCGGCAACCAGATCCTCTGGGATTGAACTGTGGGTTCTGCTTTGAAGTGTGGCAACCAGAACCTCTGGGATTGAACTGCAGGTCCTGCTTTCAAGTGCAGCAACCAGAACCTCTGGGATTGAACTGCAGGTCCTGCTTTTGAAGTGCGGCAACTAGAACCTCTGGGATTGAACTGCACGTCCTGCTTCGAAGTGCGGCAGCCAGAACCTTTGGGATTGAACTGCAGGTCGTCACTTGAAGTGCGGCAACCAGAACCTTTGGGATTGAACTGCACGTCCTGCTTTGGCAGCCAGAACCTCTGGGATTGAACTGCAGGTCCTGCATTTAAGTGTGGCAACCAGAACCTCTGGTATTGAACTGCAGGTCTTGCTTGGAAGTGCGGCAACCAGAACCTCTGGGATTGAACTGCAGGTCCTGCTTGGAAGTGCGGCAGCCAGAACCTCTGGGATTGAACTGCAGGTCCTGCTTTGAAGTGCGGCAACCAGATCCTCTGGGATTGAACTGTGGGTTCTGCTTTGAAGTGTGGCAACCAGAACCTCTGGGATTGAACTGCAGGTCCTGCTTTCAAGTGCAGCAACCAGAACCTCTGGGATTGAACTGCAGGTCCTGCTTTTGAAGTGCGGCAACTAGAACCTCTGGGATTGAACTGCACATCCTGCTTTGAAGTGCGGCAGCCAGAACCTCTGGGATTTCAATTTCAGGTCCTGCTTTTGAAGTGCAGCAACCAGAACCTCTGGGATTTCAATTTCAGGTCCTGCTTTTGAAGTGCGGCAACCAGAACCTCTGGGATTAAACTGCAGGTCCTGCTTTGAAGTGCGGCAACCAGAACCTCTGGGCTTGAACTGCAGGTCCTGCTTTGAAGTGCGGCAACTAGAAACTCTGGGATTTTAATTGCAGGTTCTGCTTTGAAGTGCGGCAACCAGAACCTCTGGGATTGAACTGCAGGTCCTGCTTTGAAGTGCGGCAACCAGAAACTCTGGGATTTTAATTGCAGGTTCTGCTTTGAAGTGCGGCAACCAGAACCTCTGGGATTGAACTGCAGGTCCTGCTTTGAAGTGCGGCAGCCAGAACCTCTGGGATTGAACTGCAGGTCCTGCTTTGAAGTGCGGCAGCCAGAACCTCTGGGATTGAACTGCAGGTCCTGCTTTGAAGTGTAGATACCAGAACCTCTCGAATATTGAACTGTGGGTCCTGCTCTGACGTGTGGAAACAAGAACCTCTGGGATTGAACTGCGGGTTCTGCTTTGAAGAGCAGCAACTAGAACCTCTGGGGTTTTAACTGCAGGTTCTGCTTTGAAGTGCGGCAACCAGAACCTCTGGGATTGAACTGCAGGTCCTGCTTTGAAGTGCGGCAACCAGAACCTCTGGGATTTTAATTGCAGGTCCTGCTTTGAAGTGCGGCAACTAGAACCTCTGGGATTGAACTGCACGACCTGTTTTGATGTGCAGCAACCAGAACCTCTGGGGTTTTAACTGCAGGTTCTGCTTTGAAGTGCAGCAACCAGAACCTCTGGGATTGAACTGCAGGTTCTGCTTTGAAGTGCGGCAACTAGAACCTCTGGGATTGAACTGCACGTCCTGTTTTGATGTGCAGCAACCAGAACCTCTGGGGTTTTAACTGGAGGTCCTGCTTTGAAGTGCGGCAACTAGAACCTCTGGGATTGAACTGCAGGTTCTGCTTTGAAGTGCGGCAACTAGAACCTCTGGGATTGAACTGCACGTCCTGCTTTGAAGTGCAGCAACCAGAACCTCTGGGGTTTTAACTGCAGGTCCTGCTTTGAAGTGCAGCAACCAGAACCTCTGGGGTTTTAACTGCAGGTTCTGCTTTGAAGTGCAGCAACCAGAACCTCTGGGGTTGAACTCCAGATCTTGCTTTGAAGTGCGGCAATCAGAACCTCTGGACTTTGAACAGACAAGGTGAACAACGGAGGTTTATGCCAATGCTCTTTTGGCTACTGGTGACCCAATGTCACATGCTGGCAGACCGTATAAACACCATCCACTGAATAACAGTAGTCACAGGCCTTCACATTTTACAACTCACTGACGCAGCGTGGGGCCAACCCAGTCTTCGGATAGATCTTTGCTCTTCCCAGATTCCTAGTGCCGGTGTTGGATCTTGCCTGCCTTGTGAAAAGGAGCTTCTTTGCTGGTCACTATTTCTTCAGAACCATCACTATTATGAATTTCACTGCATGTAACCAACCATCCAAGATCCAATGTTCCACAAAATCTGCATAAGAGCCCCAGATCAGACTGGTTGCAATTAATTTCTACTCACCCAGCTTTAAAATAAGAAATACAATATATATTTGGAGAGAAAATTCGCTGGCTCAGCCGTTTCTTGGACACCCAGAACTATTCCAACAACTGTTCAACAGAACGACGCCCTCCGCTGTGAATCCAATGGAATAGAAATAGAATACAAGACCCCCCTCTAGACTACACTGCACAATCATTGCAGTATCCGGCGAAAACCACTGCCTTCCTGTGCTTCGATTCCCAGATCTACCACAATCTGAGCACAATTCACTCTTAAACCGGCTCAACGCCAATATGAAGTGGTGCAAGACATCAAAACATTTATGTAGATGTTTTACAAAGTGCCAATTGTCATCTTCTAAAAACCTGGGAGACTGGCATGACTCTGGAGCGATAACTTCGGAATAAGACATTTGGCCCTGACGGAATTTTAGCATTCAAGGTTAGAAAGTCATTTGTAAGTGGTGGGGTTATAAGAAAAATTTACCTTCAGTAATACTAGTTTTGGTGGCTACTCTAACTGCAGATTCCTCACCTTTAGAATATCCCCAGGTGGTAGATTGGATCCGGGAGGTTTTCCAGCACAGCCCCCTTTGCCTCTGTAGGTAACATCAAACTGCTATGCGTGGACTCCTCTTCATCCCCGAAGTGACCGCTACAGCCACATATAGATGCCACCCAAGCATGCTGATGTCATGCTCTCGCTGGACATCAAATTGCTCATGTCAGTAAGCAAATCTCTAAATTGAGAGGTTTTTAGATGAAAGAGCCCACTCCACAGAACAGGGAGGCAAGAGGGTCCATGGATCTCATCCAAGCATGACACCGGAGCACCACGCTAGTTCAGACTACCCTGACTAAACAGTCTGCCATGTCTAGTCCTGACAGTATGACCTACTTGGCCACATACTGGCCATCTTGAATGGTCTGTGCCAAGTTGGCAAGAAAAGTATCTAGAATTGCTGGCAAGATTTCAGCAAAAATGTCCAATAACGCATGGGAGTACCTACCCAGCAAACAGCTGGTGCTGACTGACCTAAGGGCAAGGCTAGGTGAAGAGAACATCCTCTTCCCAAACATGCAAATTCTTTTTGACATTGCTATCTGGCGGCGGGGTCGTAAATAAAGAAGTGAGGTTAACCGTGCTATAAGTTGCCTCAGGAGTCTGATACTGCGACAGGAAGGCAGGGTCTCTGATGTTGGGTCACTGGTCTGTTCACAAGTGGGCAGCAGGAGGGTTTAGCCCAAGTCCCCACAAGGTTTGGTTTTCAGCTCAACAGAATGTCACTACAAATCTAGGACTAAAGCCGCTTGTCTGATGACTACGGCAAGTGAGGCAGACCATTCATGGAATGGCCAGAGGTGAACCTAACCCAGTGTCAGGGGAAGTATCCACTTGCAAGGACAGAATTATCATCATCATCATCATTATATTGTGGGAAAAGGTCATCTCCACTCTCCATCATCACTAAAAGCTGGTTGACTCTGGTCTGAGTCTGATCCGGAAATTTGCAGTAGAGGGTGGATCCTAGGCAAAGGCACTGTCTTATCAGAGTCAAAGAATACTAGGGCCGGGCGCATCAGAACTGTGCCGGGATGCGACTTTGGCCAAGGTTGAGACTGATTCAGTTCCAAGTCAGACAAGACTATGGGATAAGCATCCTCCCCAGGCGTTGGGGCCGGCGTTGATACAGTAGAAGACGGTATAGATTGTGGTTCTGGTTGTGAAGGTAGCTCTGAAATCGGAGCTAAACCTGACGCAGGTTCAGGGGGCACAGAAGCAGCCGAAGGAGGACCATCTAGTAGTAACCCGAATGGAGCCCTCTGCAGATCCACTGAGCTTGGAAGGCACTCCAGGGGGAGCTGGCAGGGTGCAGAAGATTTGAAGTATGGCCCCCTTAAGTGCCTCAATCTCTTACGGCATCATGGATAGCCACAGAAATTCGGAGTGCATCAGAATAGGTGTGTAACTGAGTCTTCAGTAGGGGACCGGAAGCAAGAATGGGGGGGCACCCTGACGTCTTCACAGCTTCTCAGAAGAAGAGTGGCGAGGCTGGGATGAGGCCTGCTTAACTTCTAGTGCTTCTTTTAAGAGTTGGGCTTACCCGAAGGCTTGGACCGCGATGACGACATGTTGCAGGAATGGGTCACACAACTTGTCAACTGATGAGAAGTTAGGAGCTAGCTCCAGATAAGAGCTAGGCTTAATTGGTAAACTTGGGCGCAAATGATTTTTAAACCATTTTACACTGCGCCTATTGCAAGCTGGGGCAGATTTGAATCCTACATTTTCATTTACCACCATCTAAAAGGTAGTGGTACTAATGAGAACAAAAAAGGTGCCATAGCAGACTAAAAGACCACCTGTGCTTTCTATTCCTCTGTGGTAGCAAAAAACTAAACTGTGTGGTTAATCCCGGTGCAAGCTGCATTTTTACCACAGGATTTTATTTCCCACTTCAGAGTAGAGACTAAATGAGGTCCCAAGTCTAACAACAAAGCATAGTAATGAAGGTCCCTCCAGGCCAACAGCTGGCGATGCACAAACCCACTGCTGGGCGACACCAGGGGTCAAAGGGAAGGGTGTGGTGGGAGGTTTGCCCAGCAACAGAAAGGTCAACAGTTTGTGATGGCACACTTTGGCTCAGTTACACAACAAATTTAGTACAAAAAGGAAGTGAGGTGCAACTGGAGCATTCCCAATATATGGTCCAGAAGTATGGAACAAGCTACAACATGCTCTTAGAATCCGTCACAGAAGAGAAGACCCCCTGCTCTCCGCCACATCTCTCCGCCACCAACCACCTTCTCTCTACCCACCACTCATCCACCCACCTGGCCCATGCAAGCCTGGGCCACCCGCCCCAGCCCCTGAATGCCAGGCTCATGTGACAGGTGTTTATAAAGCTGTGTGAAAGCCTGGGGGGCATGGTGGTTACACAAACACCACCCAATAAACCCTCGTCAGCTGAGGACTTTTCTAGCTCATGGCCTGTGACACAAAGTGGACACATCCTCTCTCTCGACGTATTTAATCGATGCTGAAGAGCAAACAAGCCTTGGAGTCCATCTGCTTCAGTCGCACGAGGCGCTGCATCAGTCCCACGAGGCGCTGCTTCAGTCGCACGAGGAGCTGCTTCAGTCGCACGAGGAGCTGCTTCTGGAGATCATTTGTTGTTTCAAATGGCCGCTGGACGGGGAGGCATAGCCAGACCAATTAGGGGCTCACGAAATAACCCTTCCCGAGGGCGGGACCCCCGGGAGCGCGAGGCCAGGAAGCCCACGAAAATGCACACAGGCAATTGGTTGCGTGATTTGAAGCGACCAGTAAGGAAAATACGGGAGTGGCGGTTAAGTGGTCAAATGCCAGGGCGCTGGACCTTCGCCACTGACTGGCGAAGGCTGCAAGGGGGAGCTGCCGCTGGTCAGGGACCCACCGGCAGTGTGGCGGAGACAGTGCATCAAAGACACCTTGAAAGCACAATAGCCAAGGAAAAGAGCTGCTCAAACGGTGTCCTTGGGATGCCCCATGGAAGGGGCACTGGGAGCAGGCGATTGACCAGCAGGGGTCAGTCGCAGACGGACATGGCACTTCAGGCCGGACCTAACAGCCGCCTACACAGATATCGGTAGCAAGGGAAGCCTAGAGGCCACAAACGCTAGACACCTGCAGAAAGGGGTCATGGCGAAAAGGACTGTGTTGGAAGTGCTGTCCTTAAGTAATACAAACCAACAAACATGAACTGATTCATTGACAATAACAGTTGTGTAGAAGGTATATTGAATAACAAACGGAGAGCGCATATGACCCTAAATTGTGAGGTTTATGATCCATGTGTTATGTGACGTAAATAAACTGCGGATGTTGTGCACCAACAGTGGCTCCCCCATTGTGGTTACTAAAACAAGGAGTGAGGGTGCAAGGGGTTGGCCGCAGGAGGAAGGGTGGTCGCTCGCACGTCTGGGAGGGGTTAAGGGTCAGCATTTTATCCGGAAAAAAAGCGAAGGCACAACAGACTCCTGCTGCAGAGGGTACACTCGAAAAGCAAATATTTACATCTGAATTTCATACATTCACGAGAGCGGAATGATTCCTTTTAAGGTAATCCCCCCATCTCTTCAAACTCCAGGACTTCCACTTCCCTATAAAGCCTTAAAATTCATCACATCCTGGCCAAACTGAGCTGGTGTGTGCTGACGAAAACCAGGCCTCAAATGTCCATAGGCAAAAAAGTAAACCAAACTGTCTCACGTAAAAAATGACGCGACATTAACTGATAAGACAAATTCAACTTGACAAATGTCTTTCTAATGAATTACGGTTTCTTCCATTTTTTGTTGTAATAGAAGGTTTACATCCGGCCAACCACGACATTTTACCAATAACTCTCTACGTTGTCCAACTACTTTCTTTCCCCTCATTAGAGGCCCTTCCTACATCTTCCATCCACCCTCCCCACTTCCACACTCTGATTCCCCCGCCCCCTCCACCGCCAGTCAGTGCACTTCAGTCCTTTCCACTGTCCTGGTTAGGCCTCACCTACTGACACGTTTCGCTGTTTGCTGTTGAAAGACATATTGTGGACCACAGTAAAACTTAGACTGGGCTTTGCACTGCCCACTGCTTACCCAGGTTGGCTTTCTAGTTACTCTGATGCACTTGCTTCTTGTTCGATGGCTTTCCTCTTCTTCAGCACAGCTTCTTCGCCATCCTTTTGATTGGATGACTTTAATCTTTCTGCTCCCTAAATTCAGGGAACTACTTTTTTCTCTCAGCACTCCATGGGAGTGCATGTGTTTTCCTGCTCACTCCATCGTTTGCTGCTTCCCCCTTCCAATATCCACCCTTGGTGTGCTCCGGGTTGCTCCATCCTCCACCCTCCATCATGCTCATATGCTGATTTTTAGCTTTTTTTCCCCCCTCATTTCCTTCCTCTCCGCACCCCCCCTGCCTCAAGCTCTTCTGTTGCTCCTCCTCAGTGCATGGCTCTCCACCCACAGGAATGCAGGCCCTACACTTCCACTGTTCTGGGAAGTAGTCCTCATCCGCCACCTTTTGCCACGTCAAACCAGAGGCGTCCTAAATAGATCCTACAGTGCGCTATAATAATGCGTGAGCCAACCTTGAGGGTGAACATCAGTAACATTCGCTCCAGCATTTGCACAATCTTCTTTCACGGTTTGTAATCTCTATTAATTTATTTCTGCAAATTACCCAAAACTCATTTCAAAGATCAAAACCTCTCCTTTTTGGGAAACCGATAGCCCTGTAACCCAACACTACCTACGTTGCTCTTGCTCATCTATTAACCCCACGAAACATCCTCATGAACTCACACATCCGCCTTTTCACTCCGATGATCATGCTGAAATCCTGTTACTTTAATCCACCACCGAGAACCTGGAGTGAGTGCATGGAATGGGTTCATTGAGCGCACTCGACTAATCCCAATAACTAACAGTAAGCCATACACTGGACTAACCACTAATCTTGGGGTCAGGAGCAGAGCACTGCCCGTGTAAACCGCTTCAACGCCTCATGAGTAGTAGTTAGCACTATATAAATGCAATTGTGATTACTTCATGGAGGAAAGTGACAACTACATCTTACAATAGGTCGGCTTCACCTAGTAGTAACTGGGGGTAGAGTCACCTCATATCACAGTTTGGAGGGGATTGGAGGAGACACTGTCTGGGTACATGTTATTTCGGAGTCAGGCCTGGATATTTTCACAAAACATTTACAGATACAAGGGCGCGACCTAGAAGGCAAACGATGCCCACAGTTCTGAACACAGGGATTTCATGAAGAAAAAACAGGATCTGACAGATAGGTGTGGTGTGCACTGTAATACCAAGAGGGACAGCGGGTTGTGGGAAGTAGTCATTCAAGGTCCCCAATACGAATGGGGTGCTCTGCTGAAACGGGTGGGCTCGTGTTGAAATAGTCACCAACACTCGCATGTCCAAGGCTTGTAAGAATGGGGACAGCTTTCTTTGGGTTGGACTCCTAGAGACCAGGATGGCGGGTTGGTTTAAAGAGGAGGCCATGTTGAATGGGTTGGTCCTTCTTTCTGACTTACTGGATGGAGAGTTGGTGCCCACACGGCTGGTGGCACAGGGTGATGGGCATGGGGAGGTCATATCAGTGAGAATGATGAAAGCCACTGCAGTCAGGGTTGTGAGGGTTGGACAGGAATGTATGCACGGTACAGTTTTATCTGAGCTCATACAAATGCTGATTACGTAAAGTTTAGAGGTCTGAAGAGATGAAAGCACAAGTGTCGGAACAGAGTTTTTAAAATGTGCTAGACCAGAATAAAGCTTTACACCTGGGAAGAGAGGCACCGGAAGGAGTGTCAGGTCTAACAAGCCACCCACCCTCCCATATAGCAAGCGAGAAACGTGGGAACTCGAATCTCACCTTCGTTACACAGATTTTGCTGTCAGGGAATCACATTCCACTCCAATGGAAAATCCACCACCACCTTCAAAGCAATCACCCATCAGAGGTGTCATGAGCAGTAGCGATGGCGGCTCTGGACCACTACAGGTCACCGAGGTCCATGATGGAGTACAGAGGAGGGGATCCAGAAGGGGCTTGTGTTCACGCACGCGTGCCCGATGGAGCTGGCTCTCATTCTGGTGCAGTACAGGATCAGAAGGAAAACTTTGAGATATGGACAAAGTCTCTTACGGGTAGGCCACCGCTACCTCCAGACTCCGGCACAATGTACCACAGCCTCATCCAACCGGTCCTTCAAGCATCTGTGGCACCAAGGGAGATGGCTGAAGGCTTAAGACTGGGGCTCTACCACAGTCCTAGCCTACAACTCCCATCCGTACCCATCTTTAGTTCACAAAATTCTTGAAAAGAAAGTTATTCAGGTGACCTTTAACAAAGATCAGCCTCGCTTAAGAAAGTGATGGAAGAATGCTGAATCGAGGAGCAGTTTTTTTTCCCCATGGTGTAGACTATCCACACCCCCCCCCCACGCACCCCTTCTTATGCCACTTAAATGTATTCCCTATCCCCAGTGCTTTAAATGGGCTGGTACTCACAGGTACTGAGTACCGGCACTTTTAATTTTTTGCCTTGTGAGTACCGGAACTTCTCCAGGCCTGAGGAGAGTACCGGTACTCACTTGGGCCTGTCCGGTTTTGGGCAACACTGTCACATGAGCATGCACCTGCACCCCTAGCTACCGTGACCATTTTCCGTGGCGTCGCCCTCGACACTGCAGGGTGGCAGAAACGAAGGGCATCCCTCTAGAGGGAGCTGTTAGCGCCCATGTTGTCCGAAAAGAAAGGACCGCAAACTTCCAGTCAGGACCGCTCGGTAGCAGGGCCATTCTTTGCCCCAAACTGGAAGTGAGGTACGGGTATAAAGGGAAACAGGGGTAACGC
Organism: Calotriton arnoldi; assembly: GCA_963921515.1. NCBI lineage: Eukaryota > Metazoa > Chordata > Amphibia > Caudata > Salamandridae > Calotriton > Calotriton arnoldi. The sequence goes on along the minus strand of CAWUFW010000236.1, from coordinate 453,787 downwards.
CAGAAACTTAAGGAAGGGAACAGGAGCGGAATATAGCCGCCACCTTTGCTAGACAGAAAACACTGGCCATGCTTCTCTTTACGTCTTCTTATTCTGGAACAGCCAAGAGCTTGGAAGTGAAAAACAATTATTGTAAAATTGTCAGGACTGTTTTATTAAATGACAGTTAGCTGTTTGTTTTGTTAATCATTCTGAAACATTTTATACAGCCCTCGAAGACGTTTTGACAGATTTCTTCATTTAGTTGCAGGTTTAGGTTTATGTCTTAGCAGGGAAAAACTATCTTGTTTCTCTGGTTTTCCCAATATTTCTACCGGCCAGCATCTAAAAATGCAGCAAAAACGGCCATGTGGCTCTGGTGCATGGGGCTGGCTCCTATCTTTCTTGTGGAGTAAATTAGGGGGGTCGCTCCAGACCTTCTGGTGAGATCAGGAGACTGGCACCGATTTTCCCTGGTGCAGTGAGATGAGGTGACTTTTTTCTTGCTGGTATAGTGAAATGAAGGGACTGCTCCTATTCCGCCTGGTGCAATAGGACGCTCACTTTACTTAGGAAGGCCAGCAGTCTGCCAAGATCGGTGTATGATGTGCAGGTCTCGCATTCGAATCCTGGAAGAGATGTTTCAGCAGTTAATCCTTCCAAGGTCCATAGACTAGATATCAAGTTCAAATCAGTATTAAGAATTTCATATAATGTTTCATGTAAAGAGTTTAGTGAAAGCGGTATAAAATAAATGATTTTTGTTTTAGCATGTGGAACTGTCCTTCCTTTGTCACAGGCCCACGGAGTAAGATAAAAAAAAAAGGTGCTGTGGGTTAAGAAGAGAGCTGAATTGCCGAATCCCATGAAAAACTCAGGGAGTGTGGACTCTGCGCAGATTTAGGATAACCCCCTTAGTTATCTGCTTAACATGGCATAGCACGCACATCGCTAGAATCTGTTGGACCTCCACATTCCAAAAAGAGATGTAAAGGTATCTCATCCAGGTGGGTGTAAATCTTAAACATACATTAAGAACAATAAAGAGCACTGCCTTGAGGCCGAAACTAGTAAGAAAAGGTGAAAGGTACTGGGGACTTTGAACTCAGATTTGCATTCTCACAGTGGCGAGCATGTTCTGTGTGTTTGTGGAATCCATGTGTGGCACAGTACTTGGGCATCTCTAAAAATGATTTAAAAATTAATTTGATAGGGAAGCTCAGTGCACCCATCTGAAGTAAGCCGCTCTGGGTCAGGCTCCAGTTTGCCCTTTCTCTGTCACCCATCTGAAGTAAGCTGCTCTGGGTCAGGCTCCAGTTTGCCCTTTCTCTGTCACCCATCTGAAGTAAGCCGCTCTGGGTCAGGCTCCAGTTTGCCCTTTCTCTGTCACCCATCTGAAGTAAGCTGCTCTGGGTCAGGCTCCAGTTTGCCCTTTCTCTGTCACCCATCTGAAGTAAGCTGCTCTGGGTCAGGCTCCAGTTTGCCCTTTCCTTGTCACCCATCTGAAGTAAGCCGCTCTGGGTCAGGCTCCAGTTTGCCCTTTCTCTGTCACCCATCTGAAGTAAGCCGCTCTGGGTCAGGCTCCAGTTTGCCCTTTCTCTGTCACCCATCTGAAGTAAGCCGCTCTGGGTCAGGCTCCAGTTTGCCCTTTCTCTGTCACCCATCTGAAGTAAGCTGCTCTGGGTCAGGCTCCAGTTTGCCCTTTCTCTGTCACCCATCTGAAGTAAGCTGCTCTGGGTCAGGCTCCAGTTTGCCCTTTCTCTGTCACCCATCTGAAGTAAGCTGCTCTGGGTCAGGCTCCAGTTTGCCCTTTGTCACCCATCTGAAGTAAGCCGCTCTGGGTCAGGCTCCAGTTTGCCCTTTCTCTGTCACCCATCTGAAGTAAGCTGCTCTGGGTCAGGCTCCAGTTTGCCCTTTCTCTGTCACCCATCTGAAGTAAGATGCTCTGGGTCAGGCTCCAGTTTGCCCATACCTTAAGTCTGCCCTGCGGTCTAGACACACATTTGTGTGTGATTTTATTTGTGTTCTTTTCTTTGAGAATATTCCAGACTGCTTAAAATGGTGAATTCTTTGTTATTACTGGGCATTAACATATACTTGTGAACTCCGAATTGAGAAATGTCAGTCTTACCAACTTGATTAGCAGCGGATTCTTGTGCAGGGGTGTGCCATGTGGTGCAGTCGGGAGGTTGGAATACTTTAGATAGAGTGTAGGCGTTCTTTGGCACCACTCTCTTTAGAACAGCAGACCTAAGGTGTCTGAGGGATGCCAAGAAGGGGCACTTGCGATAAAGTGCCCACTCTCAAAAACCCATTTAGCCCCACAATGTATCCATGTCATCTGCATCTCTTGTATGGTGCGATTCATGGTACCTCTGGGCCTTATAATAAAAAGTTGCCTGGGGAGTTTGTCTTTGATAAATACTCCCTGTTGGAAATGGGGGTCTCTAGTTGGCAGAGGTAGGTACCTTTGTCCAAATAGGGACCCTTCTTCCTAGTCAGGATAAGGGAGTTACACTCCTAATATAACCCCTGCTCACCCCCTTAGTAGCTTGGCACTAGCAATCAGGCTCATCTTAGAGGCAGTGGGTAAAGCATTTGCACAAAACCAACAGTAATACAGTGTAAGCACTACAAAAGGACACCACACCAGTTTAGAAAAATATCCAATATGTTTATATACTTAAGACAACACCAAAAACGATAAAAATCCACAATACAGTACTTAAAAATCTTCAGTTATCAAAATATGCTTGAAAAACAGTTCCTTGATGTCAATAGCTCCGTCCGGGGCTATCACGGAGTTGTGAGCAAACAAATCCAAACAGTTCTGGGTGACCGCGGCGTCTCGGGCCAGCTACGGTGTCTGGAAGACCCGTAAACAGTACCTTTTAGAGATGCAGGGCGTCGGCAACCTCTCATTGAGCTTCCGAAAGCACGGCGTCGGTTCCGGAGGTCGGTGCAGGAGTCGTCGGGGCCCTCGAAGTCACACGCGTTGCAGATCGAACTCCTCTCCGTTGAAGTCAGGAGCGCTGGCATCGGTAGGCGTCGGGTGCTGCGGTGCGAAGTGCAGCGGTGCGGCGTGCGGTGCCGTCAGGTCGCGGTGCGAGCAGCGGCGTCGTCGTTGCTGAAGCGCTGTCGTCGGTTGACGAACTGGAGTCGATGGTGCCTGCATCGGTAGGCCAAGGCTGCGGTGCAGGATGAGGGCGGTGCGTCGTGTAACTTTACGAGCGGTGCCCTCGAACCACGGTGCAAGCAGCGGCGTCGATTTCGGCGTGGAGCGTCGTCGTCGGGGAGGCCAAGGCGTCGTCGTGAAGCGCGTCGGAGCGGAGTGCGGTGCCCACAGGTCGCGATGCGAGCAGCGGCTCGGTGGCGGCGTCAGCAGGTGTCGTCGGTGAGACCAGGGTCGCGTTACGGCGGTGCCCTCTGCGGTGCCGTCAGGACACGGAGTCGGCAGCGTCGTCGTCGGGTTGCTTTTTCCTCTGTTGCAGCACAAAACACAGTTCCCAGTGCTGAGGGCAGAAGAGCTTGAAGTCTTTGCTGTTCCTGAGACTTCTTGAACAGGGGGCAAGCTCTACCTCAAGCCCTTGGAGAAACTCACAAAAGTAGATTGCAGAAAGTTCAGTCCAGTCCTTTCACTGCCCAAGACAGAAGCAGCCACTGCAGGCCAACACAGCAAATCACACAGCAATGTGGTAGTTCCTCCTCACAGCTTCTCCAGCTCTTCTTCTTGCCTGTCTTCTTGGTCCAAAAGAGTTCTAAAAGTCAGGGGTCTGGGCCCCAATATTTATATCCCAAAATCCTTTGATATCTTAGGCAGATAGTGTCTGTGCCCAGCCAGAACCAGTTCTGCCTTCTCTGGTGTGGCTTCCTGGCAGGAGGTGGAGACGGCATTGTCAGAGGCAGACCAGGCCCATTCAGGTGCAAGGAAATCTCCTCCCCCTACTCTAAATGCAGCCCAGGTCTATTCAGCCCTTTCCTGACCCACCTAGACTATCCGGAGCCACTCCTGCTCCCCAGCCCTCTGTCATCCAAAACCCAGACAGTCAATCCACATTCCAGCAGAGGCACACTGGATGACTGAGCAAGAAAATACCTACTTTCTAAAAGTGGTATTTTCAAACACAGAATGTAAAAATCACCTTCACTAAAAGATGCATCTTCTAGATTCGGAGTTCAGGCATACTAAACTTGATTTTCCTACCTAATTCCCCGGGCCAGTTATGTTTATAAGATGTCATAAATAAACTCCCCATTCTGTCCTATGGGGAACAGGTAGCCTTGCAAAGGTGAAAAACGAAATTGGCAGTAATTCACTATCAGGACATGCCACACACACCAGGGCATGTCCTACCTTTCACATACACTGCACCCTGCCCACAGGGGTACCTTGGGCCTACCTTAGGTGTGGCTGACATGTAAGAAAAGGGAAGGTTAGGGCCTGGCAAGTGTGTGCACTTGCCAAGTCGACATGGCAGTACCAGACTGCACACAGGCTCTGCAATGGCAGGCCAGAGTCACATTTACGGGCTGTTTGTGTGGGTGGCACAATCCAGTGGTGCAGCCCACCAACAGCATTTGATTTACAGGCCCTGGCACACGCAGTGCACTTTACTGGGGACTGACACATAAATCAAATATCCAATTATGGAAACACCAATCCATAACACATTTTACCACAGAAGCACTTGCACTTTACCACTGATCAGCAGTGAGAAAAGTGCGCAGAAACACTAAGCCAGCACAAACTGAGTCAAAACCGGGAGGTCAGAGAGCAAAAACTCAGGGGAAACACGCCAAAAGATGCCAAGTCTAACACTCCCTCTGTAACATGCACATTTTTTGAAGCATTGTTTATGAAGCTGTAAATGCCCTACTTATGTAAATTCCCTATGGGACTGTCCCCACCAATTTCCACCACTTCCGATTTCAGGTCTCTCGAGATATGTCTGAGTTGCCTCTAATTACTTCTTGGCCCCAGGTCCGTCTGCATCAGTAGGTGGTGTAATATATCCAGTCTTACAAATGAGGCTTTGTGATCTGGGTGGGTTGAGGGCATGCATTACTGTTCATGGTGGGGTAAGATTTAAAAGCTTTGGAATTAGGATGAAGGCAGCATGACCTTCTCATTGTGCCTGCCAGTGGGACACAAAGGTGCACATCCAATCCTTGGCTGCTCAGCATAGTGCACAGCGCAATAGTTCCATATTTGCCAATTTAAATTATGATTATATAGATAAGTGTGCAAAGGAGGTAGACAGCTGATAAAATATTGACAAAAGAAAATGGTGTGTTTACAGGTGAGGAGAGAGAGACTGAATGAGCACATTTGTGGGTATGAATGAGCACAGTGAAGGGGAGGTGAAGAAAGAATGCTAAGTACAGAATAAAGACATTTGAGAAGACGGATACTGTGAATATTTCAGATAGAAAAAAAGGTTGCAAGTGTCTACCCATAAAAAGGGCAGAATGGGATTGATTGACATTCCAAAGACCAATATTAAAGGTATCCTTTTGCACATGCGAGAGCAACAAGCATACTCTAAAGATAACAGAAATGTCTCTATTATACGCACCAAGAAAATCTGGATCCCATTAAATGTTTGCCTTTAGCTCCACCCCCAAGCCACACCCCCTAGCCCACAGCCTAACTTGGTGAGTACCTGCACTTATTTTTTTCCATTTAAAGCACTGCCTATCCCTGCACTTTAAGCAGTCCAAGGTGTTGTCAAGCTCTATATAAAATGACTAATAATCAGGGCACGAGTCGGGGGTCCACGCGGGTGGACGGCGTCCCCCCACTTCTTTCACAGGGTGGATGCCGTCCACCCTGCCAAGAAGTTGGGCCCCACTAAAAAAGATGCTGAATTCGTCCCGGTGTAATTTCCAAACACCGGGACACATTCAGCAGCGCCTGCACGTTGTTGTCTGCTTTCGATCACAACAACGTGCAGGCGGGGACGGGGCTCTCTTATTTCTGACTCCTGTTGGGATACTCGGCCATAACAAAGGCCGAGTCTCAGGGGTCATCAAGCCTCCTTTGTTGGAGTTTCCTGGCTGGCAGCAGTCAGGAGCCTCACACCTGATGCAAATGCAGCAGAGGGGAAACAAAGCCTCGCACCTTGTTAGCACTTCACACATACTTAGAGAGGCAGCTTTTCACTTTGTTCAGGCTCTGTTTAGGAGATATGCATGCACTGTAAGAATGTCAGATGTGTTGATCTTTCCCAGTATTTGCACTAAATAAATTGCATTTATATACGCTTATTACCCTCGAGGAGGCGTTGTAATGATTTAAATATCACTATTTCTTTTAAAGCACTGTGGCTATAGAAAGCTGAACGCTGACAAAAGGTAACATTGTTTTATGTGTAGCAACAAAAGTGTGAATCTTCTGCCTAAATCAGGAGGGTTTGCAAGTATACTCGAAATGTGCTCAAATGTACACATGATAGACCTGCTAAGCATATATGTGAGGGCTTAAGATCTGATGTCACTTCTTGTGATGCCAGTTCCTGTGATGTCACGCGCTGCGATGCCACGCGCTGTGATGTCACGCGTTGCGATGTCGCGCTGCGATGCCACTTGCATACTGATTAACTAGGTTAGTCCCCCCACTTCTTTTTTTAGGACTTGTGCCCTGCTAATAATAAATAAAGCTATTGGCGGATTCTCCGAGGTTACACTGTAAAGCACAGATTGGCCTGGGCCACTGAGATGAGTCTTCAAAAGCAACGATTCAAAGCGGAGGAGACACTAGAGTGACGACCGCACAGGTAAGTGCCTGTAAGTACCACTTCTACCATCGGGCCACGTGCAGCTGCCACGCTCCGTATATTTACCTCAGAGCGAGTCCCTGACCTGGAACCATTTAAGACCGAGATGGCCCGAGGGTCACACATTACAAGCTGCACTGGTCAGATTCAAAAGCAGATAATCAGGCAACGTACTTCAACTTATTTTTCATATAGCGCTTCATATCTTACTTCTCTTATTTCTAAGTGCTATAATTAACTACCTCGAAAGGATGAAATCCGGAGTCGGCCTTGCCAGGATGCAAATTAATGACCTATCGAGCACCGCAAAGCTCAGCGGCGAGCGTTTAACTGCCAGCTGAAGTAAAAGAGGTGAAGTGCCTGGGGCCTACAGGTAGCAGGGCACCTCGCCCTCGTACAAGTGGAGTAAAGTGCACACATTCCGGGACAGAGACGACGGCTTTGAAGCGGACCCAATGGAGCTTGTTTCGTGCGTCTTCATAAGCTCGCCCGAGGGCGGGACACGCAGCAGACAAGCTTCGAAGAGCCCCTCTCACGGCGGCAGGACCGGCGCCCCCAAGCAGGAGAGCTGGCGGAGAAGCTTCACACACCCGACACGGAGGATACATGCCTCGAAAGTCAACACTAACATTTAGTGCCAAAAACGTTAACCAGCACTTGGCCTATTCGGGGAGATAAGAAACGACAGAAAGATTATCAAATGTTAAAATACGTTGAAACCATTGCAAAGAAAAAGTGAGCGCCTGCTCGTTAAAACAGCCGTGAGCTGCAAGAGTGACTCAGAAAAGAATCCGGGGAAAACCACGAATAAGGCAGATACAAAGGGGATCCCCCGCCAAAGCCATAATATCTCTGCGGTGCTTGGAGAACCGTGGGCATGGAGGCAAGGGGACAGAGCGTAGAGGATTGTGTGGGCACATCCCATCTATCCAACCATGTGCCCACCCGAATCTATCCATCCATCCTTCTCTCCCTGGGCCACATGCACCATCCGGCCTCAGGGTGCGGAGGGCCCCACAGATTGAATCACAATTCACCGAGCTCCCACATCTTGGTGCACTCCGCTCTTGCCTGGTAATCTACAGCTCTCTCTCTGGAGGTTTAAACCCGTTCTTTCTTATGAATCTTCCATCTTTCCATTGTGCTTAGTCAGGGGCGCAGAGGCCAACATCTGTCTGTGCAGGAGACTTACTCAGGAACACGAATACAACATGCCTTCAGAACTTTAACGAAATGCAGACAATGTACTCAACAATCAGGCAACGCTACAAAGCGTGAGCTTTCTTTGAAACCGGCGGAGAATTGCTCAGAACTGAGAAGTAGCGAGTGATGTCACAGTTTTTGGGGAAAAGGGATTTCTTAAAACTACCCAACATGAGTGTCGACTTTTAACAAAAACAAACATCGGCAAACTAAACTTCCTACTGGCTGTGGTGCACTGGAGTAAGACCAGACCTGCAAAGATAGAGAAAACAAGCATTGGAAAAGCCCATAGGTCTTGCTGGCATGGGCTGTCCACTTCCCTTCGCCAATCCACTGTGTAGCTGGGAGAAGGGTCCACCTCTGTTCTACGATCTTCCTTACAGGAGGGTGGACATACTCTCGGTTTCCGATCCACTGTAAAGGCTGGAGGAGAAGTTTACCTTCTTTCACTCAGCCTGCGGCTGGGGGCTATAACTCACGTTCAGGGCCTTTAACAACCAGAATAGCCCTTGGCAGCGGGCTAAACGGCTATATTCGAACATCAGTATGTTGGGAGCTGCACGGAAGACAATGGAGTGGCAGAGGGCCATTAATAGCTTTTAGTGACCCTACATTCAACCCGGACATTACAATACTCGGCCATTCTGAAAGCTCTTCTGGATTTATTTAGAACATTCTCGCCTCAGTTGGTAGAATTTTCTAATAGTGTGAATGTCTTTCTGCCTCAGGCTATATTGCTTGTTACAGAGACCCTACTGGTACATCCCATGGCAGTGAGCTATAAAAGTGAGCCCAATACAGACATCTGCCATAAAAGCCCCTGATAGGTTTCCATTTTTAGGTCGAGTCTAGGCAGCGCATGCGCTGCTCTGCGAGGCATGCTGTATTGAGGTAGGGACTTAAAGCTCTGCCCACTCTACGTCCACATTTTTTATTGGCTTATGTCACGGTCCGCTGTAAACTGTGGCTGTTCACTGGTCATTGGGCATAGTAGTCCCTCCTTAGTACCGCTTTGTCTCATTTTGTACCCTCCCATGGCAACACCCCCGTTACGTGTGTTGTTGCTCGGTAGGCTTTAATTACTGCATCTGAGCACTATTTTCTCAAATAGCTTTGTCCTGCCTGCTGTTGCAGGCAGGACACTCTTTGCGAACGCTTTTTTTGCAATGCAATAGGTCTCACATTTGCGAGAGTTTAAGCTATTGGCATTGTAAATGACAATCTTTTATTGATCGGTTTTAAAAAAAAACAACACAAATAAAAGGCATGGTCATTTACATATGGCTCAAACTCTCACAAATGCGAGACCTATTCCATTGCAAATGCCTGTTGTAAGCAATGCGGGTGTTCAAGAGAGAGCGCCGCTCCCGTCAGTGGAGGGTGACGTCTTCATGGACAGAGCGCTGCACATGCTTGTACAAATGCCTTCTGAACGCGAACACGCCATGTCTCAGCCTGGACACACTGTTCCATTATATTTCTCAGTTTTTTATCAATCCAATTACCCTGATATCTCGGAACAAAAAGTAGGCAGGAGAAAGGGAATAAAGAAGGTAATTGGCAATTAAGGGTCTACAGAAGACGAGGGCCATGTTCGCACGAACCCAGGCGCAGTTATCTGCTCTCGGAAGCTCTGGAGTGAATAGCGTCTGATTTCCCATCTTTTACTTCTGAAACGGAGGCCTCTGCGCCCAAACAGCAGCCACCCGCAACAACCCGAAAGCAGCAGCAGCACGCCTGCAAGGGTGAACCGGACATCAAATACAGGCAGCAGGGTGCCCACAGCATGGACATGGTTTGGGAGACAACATTTTGTCGCAAATGGATTACCAAATATTCGAGCTATTCAATTAGGAATGGAAGAAGGAAAAGATGGGGTACAGAATAAAATCTTCAACCTTTGGGGGATGCCAGAGCAGATGAAATAATGGATCACAAAAAAGGGAATCATTCATTGGTTCTTAGATTTATTTAAACACCGGATTGTTTTCTTCTGACAAGCTTGCTATCAGTTTTATTCCTTAGCATCTCTAAGCTCCTACAATCCGGCTTCAATGAAGGTTCTACGGTTACTATTTCCTTAGAATCACGATCCTCACCAGAGCTGTAGGTTCTCTAGAAGCGCCCCTGCACAAGGCTCGAGCTCTAAGGACACGTCTTCAAGCAGGCGAGGCCCAAGTAGTCAGCACAATTATATGAACTTTCTCTACAAATCTTACTCCAACAGTCAGACACCTCAGAGCACAGATTCACACAACCACATGACCTTCCTGTTGCACACATCTGAAAGGATGCTTACTTCTTAGCATTACTGGTGTGTAGCTAATTCTTTGAATATAATATCATTAAACCTTGAGATAAACTGACAGCATGCTGAGTTACCTATTTTTGGGACTGACACCAACAGCCCCAATAGGGTGTCCGGGGGCGGTGGGACAAATATCTGATGGACTATCCTAAAAGCAATCTCAGATCAGTCAGTAGATACCAAAGGGAAGCGAAGACAACCAGAGCTACACTCTATAGAGCAAACCTAAAACAATCCCGAAACAGAATCAAAGGAAGGCACCAACACCCAGATCTGACCCTGCCAGATCCCACCAAGGAAGGCATTCCAACGAGGCTCCACAGACGTGAGCCCACGCATCACTTTTCCAAAGCAGAGTTAGGTAGACCATGGAAGCCAGGGTAGAAGACCAGAGAGCAGACACCGTGATGTGAGAGAAGTATCCGAAAGCAGAGAGGACCTCTGCCCAGAAAGCCCCTGTAAGACAGTGAGGTCAACAACATAATCCCTACCTACACTGATGGGATTCAAACACCTGAGACATGATGAGAGGAATGCTTGCAGGTAGCCCTTAATTTGAGCCAGCGGTTTCCGGTGCTCAGCACAGCACTTATGACAGTCTGCCACATGGTGGCGCAGTTTTCTAATTTAGAGACAAGCACAGCACCAGTTGTTGATTAATTCGATATATATTAAAAAGGACTAATACCTGCAGCCAAAGTCATTCTTATAGCTTGGGCCTGGAATAGTCTGAATCATCTCATTTGTAGAAGTGTGATGGTTAGTAGCTGTGTTGATACTGTAATTGGCAGCGCAGACAGTGGCAATGGGTGGTGCAAGCAGAAGTGGCCTCCTTTTGAGGGCCCTGGCACTTCTATTTTTACAAATCAAGCACTGGTTAGTCTAAGTCAGAAGAGAAAAGAAGCAACCCCAGACTGGTTTCACCCATTTACGCCTTGCCTGTGCGGTATAGCTTGGATGCTATGGCACAGTGAGCAAGGGAGCTAAAGTTTGGGCATACCTTTCCCCACTTAGGATAGTACATCAAACGCACAAAAGGTGGCGGGAGGAATGTTTGCAAATAATCTAAACCACTGGCAATCACACAGGGTAGCATTTCAACAGGTCATTTTTCAACCATTGTAGCACTCTAGACAGAGGCTCACCTTATCCAAATCAGTATTGACCCTGGTCCTGAAGGGAACAGCTCATCCCAAACTGCCAGACAATGCCCACTCCAGAAAGGAACACAAGCAGCCCCAGACTGGTGTCAGCCCGATGAAACCTCATCAGTGAGAACACAAGACTGGTGTCAAGCCGGACGATGCCTCATCAGTGAAAGCCCCAGACGGGTGTCAGCCCGATGATGCCTCATCAGTGAGAACCCCAGACTGGCTTCAGCCTGACGATGCTTCATCAGTGAGAGCCCCAGACTGGTGTCAGCACTGATGATCCCTCATCAGTGAGAGCCCCAGACTGGTGTCAGCACTGATGATCCCTCATCAGTGAGAGCCCCAGACTGGTGACAGCACTGATGACGCCTCATCAGTGAGAACCCCAGACTGGTGTCAGCCTGACCATGCCTCGTCAGTGAGAACCCCAGACTGGTTTCAGCCCAATGATGCATCATCAGTGAGAACCCCAGACTGGTTTCAGCCTGATGTCTCAGTGAGAACCCCAGACTGGCGTCAGTCTGAGGATGCCTCATCAGGGACGTGTAACTTGGATCACACACACAAGAGGGGACATCGCCTACAAGTTCAGAATTAAGTGTTCTCATGAGGAGCAGTCAGGATTGATCTGCATAAGGCTGGCTTCTGTTGAGAGTAGTACCGTGGGCAAATACTGATGGTTTGGGATACTAACCTGAGCGACTGTCACTGGTCAGACTATTGGCAAGCATCCTCCCATCACCTTTTGTGTACAGTCCTCAGGATTACTATTTCTAGATCAGCCTCGAATTGCCCTAAACAGACATTCCTGCTCAGGGACAGGCCCTGGCAAATACTCGGCATCGTAAGTGCAAGGAATTATCATTGTCAACTATAAGACAATTTCGAAACGGATCAGGGCTAATCTTCCTCAATAATCTAAGGCAAGGTATTCAGTGAAAGGTGGAAATTATAAACTTTAACCATTCCAGTGATTTGTCTAGTCCGGAACCTATTAGCCAGATGTACGCAGTGTTGTCAGCAGATACAGGCTATTTGCAAATAACTAGGGGTACACCCAACCCAAATTAGAATTAATTCCTTTTTGGCTGCGTAAACAACGTGTTTATACCGCAATCCACACCTCGGCGCATCTGAATGTAGCATTTAGCAGGTGTTACTATTGTTTGAGCTTGCTTTGGCAGGATCGCCGACACAGGACGTGTAGCACTTGTAAGCTGCAAGTTTTTAACTTACCGAACCATCTAAATGGCTTAGTTCATTGTCAACCTCCCCTGCCACGAACACCAAACAGTGAGAAATTACCTCCTCCAGCGCCTACTCTAGCGTCTGTCACTACTGTCCATGTGGAACTCCAGCTTGTACTTGCAACCCAATGCACAGATGTCAAACACTGCTGGAGAAAAGGCTCTTCTGATGGGCTCCACATTAGGTGCATCATCATTCTTCTTCCTGGAGGGAACCCCAAGTGTGCCTGGACCAGTGACCCCTTTCACTGCCTCTAATACATACACAGTGCAGGTCAGCTCTACCAAAGGCGTTAACCGATCCTGTAGCAAGACTGCTGGTGGAGCCCAAACTACACAAGCCCACCACCAAGACAGATCCTGTAGCAAGACTACTGGCGGAGCCCAAACCACACAATCCCACCACCAAGACAGATCCTGTAGCAAGACTGCTGGCGGAGCGCAAACCACACCAGCCCACCACCAAGAAAGATCCTGTAGCAAGACTGCTGGAGGAGCCCAAACCACACCAGCCCCCACCAAGACAAATCCTGTAGCAAGACTAATGGCGGAGCCCAAACCACACCAGCCCACCACCAAGACCGATCCTGTAGCAAGACTGCTGGCGGAGCCCAAACCACACAAGCCTCCACCAACACAGAACCTGTAGCAAGACTAATGGCGGAGCCCAAACCACACAAGCCCACCACCAAGACAGATCCTGTAGCAAGACTGCTGGCGGTGCCCAAATCACACAAGCCCACCACCAAGACAGATCCTGTAGCAAGACTGCTGGTGGACCCTAAACCACACAAGCCCACCACCAAGACAGATCCTGTAGCAAGACTGCTGGTGGACCCTAAACCACACAAGCCCACCACCAAGACAGATCCTGTAGCAAGACTGCTGGTGAAGCCCAAGGCACATCCTGTAGCAAGACTGTTGGCGGAGCCCAAGACGAATCCTGTAGCAAGACTGCTGGCGGAGCCCAAACCACACAAGCCCACCACCAAGACAGATCCTGTAGCAAGACTGCTGGTGGACCCTAAACCACACAAGCCCACCACCAAGACAGATCCTGTAGCAAGACTGCTGGTGGAGCCCAAGGCACATCCTGTAGCAAGACTGTTGGCGGAGCCCAAGACGGATCCTGTAGCAAGACTGCTGGCGGAGCCCAAACCACACAAGCCCACCACCAAGACAGATCCTGTAGCAAGACTGCTGGTGGAGCCCAAGGCACATCCTGTAGCAAGACTGTTGGCGGAGCCCAAGACGGATCCTGTAGCAAGACTGCTGGCGGAGCCCAAACCACACAAGCCCACCACCAAGACAGATCCTGTAGCAAGACTGCTGGTGGACCCTAAACCACACAAGCCCACCACCAAGACCGATCCTGTAGCAAGACTGCTGGCGGAGCCCAAACCACACAAGCCCACCACCAACACAGATCCTGTAGCAAGACTAATGGCGGAGCCCAAACCACACAAGCCCACCACCAAGACAGATCCTGTAGCAAGACTGCTGGCGGTGCCCAAATCACACAAGCCCACCACCAAGACAGATCCTGTAGCAAGACTGCTGGTGGACCCTAAACCACACAAGCCCACCACCAAGACAGATCCTGTAGCAAGACTGCTGGTGGACCCTAAACCACACAAGCCCACCACCAAGACAGATCCTGTAGCAAGACTGCTGGTGGAGCCCAAGGCACATCCTGTAGCAAGACTGTTGGCGGAGCCCAAGACGGATCCTGTAGCAAGACTGCTGGCGGAGCCCAAACCACACAAGCCCACCACCAAGACAGATCCTGTAGCAAGACTGCTGGTGGACCCTAAACCACACAAGCCCACCACCAAGACAGATCCTGTAGCAAGACTGCTGGTGGAGCCCAAGGCACATCCTGTAGCAAGACTGTTGGCGGAGCCCAAGACGGATCCTGTAGCAAGACTGCTGGCGGAGCCCAAACCACACAAGCCCACCACCAAGACAGATCCTGTAGCAAGACTGCTGGTGGACCCTAAACCACACAAGCCCACCACCAAGACAGATCCTGTAGCAAGACTGCTGGTGGAGCCCAAGACACATCCTGTAGCAAGACTGTTGGCGGAGCCCAAATCACACAAGCCCACCACCAAGACAGATCCTGTAGCAAGACTGCTGGTGGAGCCCAAACCATACAAGCCCACCACCAAGACAGATCCTGTAGCAAGACTAATGGCGGAGCCCAAACCACACCAGCTCACCACCAAGACAGATCCTGTAGCAAGACTGCTGGCGGAGCCCAAACCACACAAGCCCACCACCAAGACAGATCCTGTAGCAAGACTGCTGGCGGAGCCCAAACCACACAAGCCCACCACCAAGACAGATCCTGTAGCAAGACTGCTGGCGGTGCCCAAACCACACAAGCCCACCACCAAGACAGAACTCAGATTCTAGACTATTCACAAGCAGGTGGCACATTAGATGCCCTTGCAGTTGTTTGCACAGTACAGCTTCTATCACCGTACTGATGAAAGCCAAACTGGAGACCCAGTGATAACTCCCGGGCTCAAAAATAGGGAACATGACCTTCGGTAAGCTTGCCACCACCTTCATTTATTGGCAAAGAAATGCACCCCATGGAATTGTCATAAATTATACCACCATTCAGCTAATGAAAATGTACCACCAATTTAAATTCCACTACTCCATTGTTGCAATTATTCCCAGGATTCATGCTCGATAGACACGTTTATGAAAACTGGGTACTTCTACTACAACACTAATCAATGTGCAAGGAAGCTCTCTTTTGCAATGGTGGTTACACAAGACATTTCTCCTTTAAACAAGTCACCCACAAAAATATGGGCTTCTAAAACAAAAAACAACCCATGCGACAAAGTCCAAACAAAAAAAGCAAACACCCCTGAATCAAGGAGGCCCTTTTGCTGTATACAGGTGTTAGATATTGGTTTTTGCTTGATGGGGGTAAGAACCCTTATCAATCAGAAACCACTCAAATAATAAACACAATCCTTGACAGGGTGAACCACAAAAGTCACTAAATTAACCTGTGCTGAACCCTCTTGTAGCTTGGCACAAAAGCTTAACTCACAGGAAATGTGTAAAGTATTCTTGCAGCTCACAAGCAGTAATAAAGTGGAAACACACCAATTTGGAAAAACAGAACATGTAATAAATAATTTGAGACCAAAACGACAAAAAATCAACTAGTAGACCTGAAGTTATGGATTTTTACATTTAAAGTGAAAAATAGCACCAAAAAGAACCCCAAAACAAAGCACCAACTGCTGGCATCTAGTCAGACGAGACCAGGGTAAAATCTAAAGTTATGACCAACCACAATGGAGTGCGGTTCAGATACACAAGGTGGATAGGGCTCGGTCTCAGCTTACCTTCAGACTTAAGACATTTTGAAGAAAAATGTCTCAGAAGCTACAGTGCAGCAGGGCAAAGCAGCTTGTATTGTCTGTGGAGGAGGAGGTGTAATCAAGTAGCCACTGGATGAAGTGCGGTGAAGATTTCTACATACGGATTTTGTCACTATTTTGGAAGTCGAAAATCTACAACTGGGTGAAGCTGCAGGCTGTAGGCAAAGAGGGCTTCATGAGGTCTGATACTACGTCTGAGAGGAGCCGCAGATCAGGATTTAGTGCTGCAGAGAAGAATGCAGCAGGAGCTACCGTTAAGTGAGGCCGACCGACGATGCACTTTGAGCGGATTGGCAAACAGGTAAGTGGGTCCCTTGCTCACTTTGCCACTGGATTCAAGATAGCCTGGCTGATGACGGCTGTAAGCCAGAAACCGGTCCCAGGATGCTTGTTTCCGGTCCAGGGAAGACATGGCTTGACAGTTCGGGCTGGACTGTTCCCATGAGGCACAGGGTCAGACTGATTTGCATATGGCCATGTCTGAACTGGGGTGGCGGAGTGAGCTAAAGAATGATGATGGATTAAACCCAGATCAGTTGACTGGGGGCGAGTGCTTGCAATGTTCAACACTCCGTCCATCATCCCCTTTGGTTTTACGAGGTTTATTTTGCCTGATCGAATTGACAGTTTAAAATAGCACACCAGCTGCAATGGCAGACCTGAGACATGTTTTAAAGGGCTACTTAAGTGGGTGGCACAATAAGTGCCGCAGGTCCACTAGTACAATTTGATTTACAGGCCGTGGGTACGTGTTGTATCACTTTACTATGGACTTCTAAGTAAATTAATGTGCCAATCATGTGTAGGTCACTTTTACCATGTTTTAAGTGAGCACAAGCACTTTAGCACTGGCTAGCAGTGGTAAAGAGCACAGAGTCCTAAAAGCCAACAAAAATGTATTCAGAAAATAGGAGAGGTAAAGGCAAAATGTTTGGTGGAGAACCTACAGAGAAGGCAAAATCCAAACAACAACAAAACAACAACAGGGGTTACCGATGGCATGAGAATTCCTATAGATCAATTTAAAGTTACTTATTTTAAGACATTAATAACAGTGGGCAAATATATGTGGGTTCAATAGCATGGTGGTTATGCGGACATACCCAATATGAGGGCATGACAGTTCATGAATTCACTCATGTTAATAAATTAAATTTTTTATAATCTTTCCTGAAATCCAACCTCTCAATGGTGCACCACAGACAAGAGTAGCAAAGACTCAAACACCAACTCGACCTACATCAATTGCACATTCCTCCACAATCAGTCTCAATAACTCATCACAAACCCGGCGCAATGGATTATAGACTCCACACTATTGTGGTCAAAGTTTCTCTTACACTATTCTAAGTTGTACAACCACTCTGAGCTGCCTTCCTGTAGGAGCATTTATCTGTCCTCATCCGTTTACACTGATTTCTTGTAAATGAAAAAACACTGAAAACCAGTGGGGACCAACCCACAATTCGGCACTAAGGAATGGTCTAGCCATCCTTCCATGACTCGCGGGAGCACCGGGATTAGTTACATATTGAGAGAGCACTTTCCAGGGTTTACTAGTTATGTAAATATTCCAGAAAATGTACCAGTGTCGGTCAGAGCTGAAGCATCCAGTGATGTCATCACTAGACTGTTAGGACTGCTTCTGATGTGGAGTTGAATGAGACTCAGAAGAAAGGCTGGAGAGAGACAAACTAAGTACGGTTCAAGTTCCTCCAGCATCTAGAGGTTGAGGCCTGTAGCTGTATCTTTCTCAGTGCCCTTTAACATGCCTTTAGGCAGTTAGTGTTCTAAACTCAAGAGCTACCACAAGGACTATCTTTAGCCTCTAGGAGACCAGGCAGTGGATGACAGAGGATGTGTCAGTGAATCAACTCTCTACCTTTTCAGCTGAGAGCTGAACCATGTGGTAAACACTGTAGGTGAACTACCTGAAATCCACCATTAGCATTACTGAGGAATGCAGCCCTTCCCCCGACGTTCACGCAAGACATGGCAGACAAGACTAAGAGCAAAGAATGACTAGGAAAATGGAATGCTTGTTGAGAATCAGGAACATATTTAGTGCTAGCTATAAAATAAAGTAGGGAAAGATGCTGACTCCTCCAGGAAACGACTGACAGCCAAGAATGTATTTGGATTTAGTTAAGTTTAGGTTTCGACGTCTCAAGGTGAAGGAACATATGAACGAGAGTGTGGGATTCTCACGAGGTTTTAGGCGATGTGGAGTGTATTGTTCATATTCTCTTGTGTGTTACCATGCAGTAGGTAGGTTGAACGTGTTACATAAGGGTAACTTAAAATGGTCGAAAGAAGCATAACTGGGATGCTTTAGTGTTCACGAGCAAATGTAATTCAACATAGTTGTAATAGTTTTCTTATCACCCCTTCAGTCTATTGCTTCACTTTTCAATTAGTTAACAAGAACCACAGGCTAGGGGTTTTGCAAAATCCTCCACATTTTGTAAGGCAAAAAATATAATGCTTCATATCAAACATCATATTCCAAAATACACAACTGACAGACAAGTTGTATATGTTCAAGTTGTTCTCCCACATTGCCACATCAGAAATAATCAGTCAGGAAAAAATTAAAGTGCACAGTAAGCACAATAACTCCTCCACCCAATAAAACATGAGGCAATAGTCTTGACATCTATCTTCAGCTTTGGAATCCGCCACTGGTCATCTCCTAGTCCACTAGACTGGTCAAGAACTTGAGTTTATTGGCAGACAATGACCTCTTGCTAGATCCAAAAGCCACAGCTACTGCTCCTGCTCCCTCAACAAAGCTGTGCAAAGATAGCCATAGTCCGTAACATTCCAACTTGGTGACCAGGACGTACCTTGAGCTACCTCAATGCTTTCATCGGCAGAAAGTAGCTCTCGGAAGGCATTCTGACAGGACGGTCACTCCGAGCATGTACTCATGCACAGCCTGTTCTTGGGTGTGATATGACAGAGGGCAGATCAGAAAATCAACTTTATGGGTCCAAACATCCTGCATGTGGAAACCTATCTGTACCAGCTCACGCTTGCCATTAGAAAGGCAGGCGTTAGGAAGCAGGAGGAGAGGTAACCTGGGACCTCCACAGCTGTTGTATGGCCAAACACGAAGCTCTTCAGGAGAGCCTTGAAGCTCCCTTGTTCCCGATGGAGACAGCTGGTTATATTTAATGCTGCCCCTGGCACCTCCCCTCACGCTCGCTTATCGTACCAGGTACAATCTGGACCCCTTACGCCTTGCTGAGAATTATCCCACAAGAGATCAGGCCAGCAAAGCGTCTCCCAACATTGGCAGTAGATGTCACAGCTCAGGTGGGCAGCGTCTTTACAGTTCTAAAAAGAGGAATCATCTGTAGTGCCCAAACAGTGTTGAATTCAAATTTTTGTAAGGAGGGAGATCAGTTAATGAACACTTAGACCGAACTTAATGCTAACACTGGGAGCCTTTGCAGGCCACTAACGGGGGCGGGCTTTGCCTGCAGGGTTCTGCTCTCGCCCACATACAGTTGTACATTATAATCAGACATGTCCGAATGTCTCCTCTCGGCCCGCCTTCTCTGAGCTGTACATAATGATCTGCCAGCTCTGGTGACGTGGCCGTCCCCACGCTCAGAGTACAAGGGCGAAGGAGGATAAGGCTGAGGATACAAGTAGCTGTGTATCATTCATTCCACGGCTGGTCTCCAAGGTTATGTAACATTACAATTTACTGGTGGCATCCTTTATGGACAGGCAACGCAGTATGAGTTTATTACAGCAGCATCCCTGAGCAGACAAGGTGAGCCTGGTCAGACAGTCTCCTCCAAAGACAAGAAGTGGACGTAAATACAAGCAGCACAGTGGACCATATACAACACCACAGTCTGACAGACCATTTCACAGACCGCCGCTCATCACAGAACCATCTCAGCAGCATGTATAACGAAATAAAAACAAAGACCAACAAATGTGGTCTGCCTTTTTCCACTCCCATAATTTTTTACATTGTTCCGAGGGAAAAAAAGAAAATTTCCAATTTGTTTTCGATATCTGAAACTACATCAAGTGTTTTCATGAAAAGATGGTGCAAGCTGCCAGAGACAGTATTGGGCTGTTGGAGCTACAGGACTATATTATAATAACCTTATGCTGTGACTGTGCATGGCTAAAACTGAATTCTGTATTGGCATGACCACAGAGGATCTATTCACACCCAAATCAATGCTACTTCTCATCATGAGCCAGTCCTGCTGGCATTTGAAACTATGAGCTACAGATGTCTGACACCTATGAAGAACAAGTTATTTATCTTTTTAAGCTCTTTCAGCTGGATACAGTATCTAGCTGCAGATTTCCTGACCTTTAGATCACACCCCAGGCTGGATCTGGAAGCTTTTTCAGCAATATTCTGGTGCGCCTCTATGTGGTGCTGTGCGGCTCTGTACAGCACCAAAAATGACTGAGCGGAGCAGCAGATAAGCACCACCCCTACACGCCAATGTCAGTTTCTTGGGATTCTTTCTGCACCCTCAGACATGGAGCATAAAACAATTGTTGGTACCAGTGTGCAGATCTCCAACTTTGGAGTTTTTTTTAAATGGAAAAAGAGGCCATGCTACAGAACAGGGAGGGGGGAGGGCAGTAAGGAATCTGTAATTAGTGTATCCACGAGGGAAGGCATTAAGGAAGAGAAGTAACTTGTTCTTCTGATGGATAATTCTAACCAAAGATTCTTCACACTTAAAATAGATACAAAAGCAGTATCTCAAAAACGTGGAGGGTCTGTGGGGTGGAATCAGATCAAAAAGTCTTAAAGGACCAACAAGCCAAAATGCCAATCCCGTCGGACCAGTTTATCAAGTCAGTATTGTTTCATCAGTGTGTGCACCAATATACACATCACAGCCTGGTAGATGTCAAAGACAGGCACTCTTAAGCCTATGCAGTTGTAGCACCTTTAGCCCTAGCGTAATGAAATCTTATTCCTCCCTGAGGCTGATTTTTGGCAAGTGCGTAACAGAGGCCTATTCACCACAACAGTCCTCTTCTGCACAATCTTTGCTATCTTTGTCCCCTAGAACCACAAAAAACGCTGTTTGTCCTTCCGGTGGTCATTGAACGATTGAAGCAAAAGGCTAGGGTCCAATTGATGGAGTCTCTCCTCGTCGTTCAAGAACTAAAGAGGGACAAAGAATGCTTGGAGAGTGATGGATTGCCCAACATGGAAAGGAGTGATAACTCTTGGCAAGAAAGCCACCTGAATCCTCCGTGCCGGTTTGTCCACAAAAATGACTAGATGAAGTGATCGCAATGAGGAAGACAGTTTTAAGGTCAGAAGATGCAATGAGAAGCTGTGCATCATCTCAAAGGGTGTACACATGGGAAAAGTCAAGACCAAGCTAAGGTCCCACTGTAGCATCACAAATGATTTGGGAGACGGCATGTATGTCAAACATGGGAAAACAAAAAAAAAACATTATAACAGGTGATTTAAACAAGGTCAGTTAGTCCGGCAAATGCAAAAAGCTAAACCAGCCGACAGGTAACCTTTAGTACTGGGCCTACTGCAAGACATTGCGGGGCTAAAGACAAAATAATAAAACATTCAACAGTTTGGCTTGTAAATGGACTGTCTTTCGAACTCTATATCAAGCTAGAAATTTGTCCCAGCACAAGGCGTAAATGGAGTTCGGGGAAGGGTGCCTGGCAGCAAGGATTACATTCACAACTTCAAGTGGCAGATCAAACACAATCAACTGCTGCCACTCAATCTCCAGGCATGGAGGTTTAGATAGTGCAGGTTGGGTTGAAGAACCCTGCCCCCCGCTGTTCCAACCCTGCCCCCCGCTGTTCCAACCCTGCCCCCCGCTGGTCCAACCCCGCCCCCCGCTGGTCCAACCCCGCCCCCCGCTGGTCCAACCCCGCCCCCCGCTGGTCCAACCCCACCCCCCGCTGTTCCAGCCCCACCCCCCGCTGTTGTGACAGAAGATCCTCCTGAAGTGGTAGCCTGATTCTAAGACAGATGCTCATGCCCAGAATTTCTCAGTACCACTCTGTTGTGGCACAATTCAGAGCCACGAGGATTATTTGGGCCCAGTTCCTGATCTTTTTCAGAACTTAGGGCAGAAGAGGAAGTGGTGGAAAGGAGTACAGGAGTCCGGTCTTCCATTCCAGCCAGAATGCATCTCCAAGCAAGTGGCTTTGGTTAAACGCCAACTACCAAAACTTCTGAAACTGCCTGTTCTCAAAGGTGGCAAAAATATCTAGCCAGGGTTCTTCCAAATGCTGGAAGATGCCATGTGACACCTCAGGATCTAGACACCATAGTGATCTTCCAGATGCCGCCAGCTGAGCTCATCTGCCCTGGCATTCAAGAATCCCACCAGGTGGTTCACAATCAAGGAAATGTCCTGACTCTCCAACTATCTCCTGAGGCGCAGAGCCATTTGGCACAGGACCCAGAAACCCTGACCCCACTCCGCCCTACTTGTTGCAGTACCACATGGCAGGGTGCTGCCCATGAATACCTAAACCAGACTCCTTAGTCGATGGCAGAAAGGACCTCAGTGCCAGATGAATGGTACCAAACTCCAAAAGATTAATATGGGTTTCCACCGGAACCCAAAGTCTTCTGATTTCCACCTCCCCCAGATGAGATCCCTATCCCAGCAGTGACACATCCATCACCTCTGGGTGGAGAAAGGAGAGAGACCTGCCGCCAGTGCAACTGCGGTCGAGCAGCCACCACTGCAGCTCGGATGCAGTTTCTCCCGAAAGCTAAATGGCATCTGACGGGCATCCTTGGTGCTGGGCTCACTGGAACTTCAGTTTCCAATGCAGACCCCACACATGCCATCTAGCACAGACAATAAGGAGGCTGCAGGAGGCTAAAAGGACATGAAGCCTCAGGGCTGTTCTCACTCACATCCAGGACAGAGGATGAAATATCAGGATCATAGCTAAAATGTCCTGGACTCTTGCAATGGAGGAAAGGCCATGAAGTGTACCGTGTCCAGGACAGCTCCAATGAAAGGAAGTCTTTACGAAGGAGTAAAGTGCAACTTCAGCTCGTTGATCGTTAACAGCAATTATGAAAGAAAGGTTCCCGCTATATGGAGGTGGTCTATGACTGACTTCGACAAGTCCGCCTTCAACAGCCAGTCATCAAGGTAGGGGAAGATGGGTATCCCTGACCTAAGAAGATGGGTGGCAAGCACCGCCATCATTTTCATTACCACTGAGGGACACTGGTGAGGCCGAAGAGGAACACCGCAAACTGAAAATGCTACTGCCCTACCTTGAACCACAGTCAAATGTTTGTGGGACTTAAAGAAGGGTTTTAATACAAAATAAAAAAAAGTTACTAACAAGCCTAAGGACACCATCCAGTTGCCTGGGTCAACGGCGTGAATTCTAAATTTGTCCTTCCAATCCAAGATGGACCGAAGGCCTTCATCCTTCTTCGCACAAGCTAGAGTAGCAACATGTTCCTATTTCAGAGCCTGTGAACCTCTCAAAGGCTTCTTAAGAGAGTAAAGCTCACACCGCTTGCAACAGAATGAACAGGTACTCCTTAGAGTTGCTCTGAGGTGTGGACAGGAATCGGTGGAGTGGAAAGAAAGGATAGGGCATAGCCATACTTACAATTTGGAGGGCCCATCTGAGGGCGTGATGGATCGTTACCCTGGAAGAAAGTGCTGGATCCTGTCTCCCACAGGGTGGTTGTGCACTACTAATGGTAAGCTACAGCTGTTTAGTAGGATTTACCGCAGGGCAAGCGAACTGGGAGGACCGTGCTCTTGGTGTGCCTGCCAGATCTGTATCCCCAGACTCGAATTGACTGGGTGATTGCAGCAGAGACTTAGGACACAGATATTGCCGATTAGCCAGCCCCCTAGAGTAGCTTGGGAATTTCCTAAACTGCTGAGGGAACTGTTTGGCAGAGGTCCAGTGGCTCAAAGTGTGCTTGAGCAACCAAAAGGCATATCCATGAGAGGCCTGTACGTCTCCAGAGAATCCCGAGGAGCGCATTCACGCATGTGGCGGAGCATCACACTTGCGCCAACAGCCATTCCCAGATCAGTAGTATGAAGCCCAGCACAAATCACGTATTTAGCAACATCTAGTTCATTCTCAATGTTTGAGCCAGTGAGGTCCTATAGTCTTCTGAACTGCCAATAAGATTTCACTGGCCAAAACCCAGAGGGCATGCATACATCAGGCCAATAAACAAACTCCATTGATCGATCTCAGTGTGAGGCTAGCCAAAGAAAACATATGGTTTCTGAACAGCTCAAACCTTTCGGACTTCCCATCCGTGGGAGCCTTGCGGAAGGACTTGGGGTTCACCTTGTTGGTTGAAGGTTGTATAACCAGACTCTCTGGAGTAGGATGCTTATTGAAGAAATCAGTGCCGCCAGGTGCCTGTTTGTGAGGTCTGGCCACCTGCCTACTCACTGAAAGGCAAGAAAAGGGCTGTGACCAGGTGCACTCAAGGTGTCAGTGAGGGCTTCACGGAATGGAAGCAAGGGGCTCAGCTGGCTTGTGCTGTAAGTTTTCCAGAAGGACGTTTTTCTAATCCTCAAAAAAAGGCAACGGTAGGTCCTCAGGTGCTCATCGAATTACTACTGCAAATGAAGCACTCTAATCCACTGGAGGACCAAACGGGGAGCTCAACCCTCTATCTGGAGAAAGAATCATGTATCAAGTACACTGGCCACTTTTAAGTCCATGTAAAACTTGTCAGCATCATATTGGGGGGGGGGGGGGTCACCCTGGGTGGTGGCAAGCCTTGGTCAGGATCAGAGCCAAGGAGATAATGTAGCCTCAAGGCCACGCCTGTTCAAGTGGAGAAAGATGATTGGAATCGGGTTGTATGCTGACTGCCAGCACTTTAGTAATTTCGTAGAGCAACATCTTTTGTGATTTTGCTGAATCGGTTCGGGGTTAGACAACAGAACTAGTACTGGACCCTCCGTTGGAGTAGATACTGGGGTCGATGACTGAGGGACCGAAGAAGGTTGTGGAGCAATGGTAGTCTGTCTGTACCAGAGCTGGCATGGAGCCCGTGACAGCTCCAAGGGGGTCAGATGGCATTGAGAACAGATACGTTGGCAGTAACCCAACTGAGGGCCCCAGCAGATCCTGAGGGCCCCAGCGGATCCTGAGGGCCAGAAGGCATGCCAGAGGGAGCTGGAAGACTTCCAAATATCTGCAACATAGCCTCCCTTAAAGGCTTTGATCTGCTGCTGCATTGCCAATGGCCCAGGACATTAGGACGAACTGCAGAATCGGTTCCGCAACGGAAGACCTTGAGGGAGACCGACTGATACCATAATGCCTTTGCACCTCTTTAGCGAGAGAGTGGCTGGGTGGGGTTAAGATCAGCTCTGCCTTTTTGTGTTTACATATAGACTTCGACTTCCTGGAGTAGTTCGATCGCAAAGTTGACCTGTTGCAGGAGCGAGTCCGCACACTCGCCTTGAAGTGGGACTTACTCGAGGTCTGTAGCTTTTAGTGTTCAGTGATTTACAGTTTCACTTTTCGGTCACAGATCGCCTTCGGGTGTCTATGGGCGCCAACTTGTCACAGTACTTCGAGTCATGCCCAGAGCGAGAAAAAAAAAACAGACACCTTGTGCAGCTCTGCGACTGACATCTCCTTTTTACAGCCGCAGCAGTGTTTGAAACTTGTAGTCTTAGAAGTAGACATCGTTCCTTGGCAGACTGGAGGTCTTGATTTAAGAGTCAGAGGAGCCCAATGAAAGTGGAAGTGGAGCTGTAAAATAGCACCTTAAGGCGCTGAAAGAATAGAGATGGACATCGGGTGCATCTTATATGGGGGCCCGCTTTGTCATTTACAGGGCGGCACGGAGCAAGAGCAGAGCTGCATTACACCACCTATGAGCATGCGGGAGCATTGCTGAAAGATTCAGATCCAGTCTGGCCCCTGGGGAATATTCTACAAGTGAGTTATCTGTCGTTGAAGTATCCATCTGAAGTATATATTTTTCTATTCCAATTCCACGCCCACTTGCAAAAAAGGGGTATGTTGTGCTAAAGTACCAAGGTAAATATTTCTGCATCTCAGGTTAGAAAAAACACTTAAAAGGCCAAACTGTTTTATCCGTGACAGAGAGCTGCTCATAGTACCCTCGATGCTCACAGATGAGGACCGGTCACATTGGTCTGACTGATGCATGCAGGAACACACAGATATGCTTAATCGACAATTCATGTAAAAATTGCAGGATGTATTCTGAAAAGAAGTGATCCTGATTCCCTGAGGTTTGAAGTTTTTAAAAAACTCATTCTATCGCAAAATCACCCCAGGTTTCAACTGGCTTTTAATGGTGAAACCAACAGGCTCGATTTTATATGCCATTGTTCCAAGAGATGCTAAAGAAACTGAAACACAAGCTGGGAGCTTTGACCATTGTACAAATATTCTGGTGGATCCCAGAGAGAGGCATGGCATTTTATCTTGCAGCAAATTTAGAAATTAATGTTTGCAGATTTGCTTTATGAATTTTAAAACTGGAAGAATTCAGGTAACAAATATATCACGGTCAAATTCTTCGAACGCTGCTAATAGGCATTATAAGTTTTTGTACTTGTCCAATTCAAGATGTGACGCACTTGTCTGTCCTGGCCTATGTCACACGTCAATAGGACATATTGACACCGTATGGTTTTGCAACATGATCGGAATCAATTACCTTGCTTTATTCTCTTGAGCCTTAATATTCCTCATCGATTATTTACATTTTTAAAACGTTTTTATTTTAAAAATTGTATTTTCCATGTTATACTAAATATTAAATGAAGGAGGTTTACTGAGACTTTCCCATCACCATGGTGTGTGTGGGGGGGGGAGGGGGAGCACACATTTAGGCTTGAGGATTCAGGTGTAAACTGACCGCACGCAGCACACGCTGCAACAGCTCTTTTAGGTCTCGCCTAGCGTTGCAGCGCATGCGCTGCTCGCTCTGCGAGCTCTATTGTCGTCGGTTTTCTGTCGGGTTTCTTTGGAAGTGGGGTGGAAGCTCCACCCAGCCTGGCTTTCTATTGAAGGTGATGCTTTAGTGTTCCCTCCCAGTCTCCTTTAGGCCCCGCCCATCTGGACTCCTACATGAGCACGCTCTCCACTCTGCTGACGAGCTGTGGCGCGGCACCACAGGCCCGGGCTGCCGTCAAGCAGGAGCCCGAGTGGAGCGACAGCGACCTCTCCTCGTTAT
Organism: Calotriton arnoldi; assembly: GCA_963921515.1. Lineage (NCBI taxonomy): Eukaryota > Metazoa > Chordata > Amphibia > Caudata > Salamandridae > Calotriton > Calotriton arnoldi. The sequence goes on along the minus strand of CAWUFW010000236.1, from coordinate 426,489 downwards.
TCCGTGCAGCGCACAGCACCCCCGTGGACATGCCTAGCCGAGGACAGAATGAAGACCGGGACAACGGCATCGCGCGCTCAGGTACTCAGTCGGCGCTCTCTTGATTGTCGCCGCAGGTTGTTTTTAAATGGTCGAGCTCTGCAGCTGTGCCTGGAAGGGTCGGGCTCTGTGTGACCCACAAATGGGGTAATCATTAAAAGGAAAGGCATGGAAACCTTATAAAACATTCACCCCATAAAAATACAGCCCTTGCTTTATGAATTAGCAGTGCTCGGTGCTCTTGTTAAGCATGTATACCACGCAAGAGACAAACACATTTGATTAACTTCAGTGTAGTGTATCGCAACTAAGGTAACGTTTCAATAGCGAGCATTCTAAGTTGGAAGAAACCAAACCTGGCTGTTGACGCCGGGCGGAGCCAACCTTAAGATGTCCCATATATATTCAAAACCACCATCTCAATGTGTTCTACTCGCTTATTTGACCTCACCAACATGGCCGCGCGCCTGAGCCTTCCTAGTTACGTAAGCAGGGAGGCCCCTGTCTGGACGAGTCTTGTTTCTCAGAATGGATTTTAGCAAGTCCGAGTGCGTCTGCGCTGTTGCCGGCGGTGGCCTGGAGTGCGGCGAGTGGGGCTAAGGCGGTGTGAGGGGCCCGCGTACACTTACCACTTACTCTTACCGGCGTTGTCTGGGGCACGGGCTGCCAAAAGTTTACACACCCGAATCCCGCCCACTTCCCCTTTCCCCAGTGAAGCATAACCGAGCCTCACTCAGCGCTGCTGCTGCGGAGGCAGTTGGCAGGTAAGGGGCGAGAATGAAAGGGAGCAGTGACAGTCGTGGTGACAGCAAAGTCCCAGATATAAAAGTGAGGGCTGCAACCAGTTTCCTCCGGCACACTCTGTTTCACCTACATAGAACACTTATAATACTCTAGCCTGTCATCCTGTGACCTAACAAGTCAGGAAAGGGAGAAATGTGTTTGTCTTCTATCCAAACTGGGACGTTGATAAATGTGGCCACCAGCGTCTCCTTCCCTGGGAGGACTGTTACATATGGTTCCTGGTGTCTTCTTTCTCTACAGGGCTGTTCAAGACAGCACCCGGCGCCCTTTTGTATAATAACACTAATAAATGATCTCGGACCTAAGAGGGGTGTTGTGTTTGACACAGTTTCCTGTGCCTTTAAGGGGTTCACTGCCCCTCCCCAAAGTCCGATTCCTGAGGGTCGGCGCCCTCTAAATCTAATAAGGATGGGGAAAGCGGTGAGTACCGTGTGTGTTTGTTTTTGATGTAATTTCTTCTAAAACGCTCTTTTGGTTTTCTTATTAAAAATTATAACACTTACGGAATTAGCAAACATTGGCCGCCGTCTGTTCAAATGACTGGGAAAGTTCTTCGATTTCGGTGGCACCACTGGGTCGCAGGTTCAAACCTAGGTCGGGCGACTCAGCCGGTCATCCTGCCGAGGCCGAAAACATGTTTTCCCTAAAGTTGGTACTAAGCAAGGCCGATGTATATACATGGTTAAGCTCCAAAAAATATCTCGCTAAACTATAACTTCATCAATGAGTTGTGATTAATTGCCTGACCACCACCTCTTTGAGTTTAAGGAATTCAAACACTGCACAGCTCTACAAGTAAATTTTCACTACACACCACATACACTCCATAACACATGGATAAAAGACATTGTCATTTACAACGCCATTAGCTGTAACTTAAGCAAATGTGAGACCTTGTTCGTGGAAAATATGTTTTGCAGCTTTATTTCGATTCCACTTTCACAACCTGCAATGCTGCGTTATCCTCTAGATCATAGTGTCTATGCTGTGGTATACCAGTTGTTGGCTCTCCATGGCGCATGTCGGTAACCCAACCTGAGTGTTTCATTTTTTTTTTAGACACATGCAAAATTGTAATTACAATGCCAATAACTAACTCTAACTGATGCGAGACCTGTTGCATTGCAAATGCTTGTTTCCACTTGGTATTTAAAAAGCTGCATTTTTCCAAGAGCCGGGACAGTGGTGAAGATCTCCTTGTAAGGACTTAAAGGGTCCCATTTATTTATGGTGTTCTCTGCGAATCCCGATAAGCATTCGGGGGCAACGGGGGGTGCCTGAGCTGCAGCAGACCTGTGCTTCAGAGCCTCAGACCCAAACCCTGCTGGTGCCCTGGCCTCCACCGTGCCATGGCTAGTGCCCTCGGATGGGCAGCTGGTACATTAGGAAGGTGAAAGGGTCTCAGAAACAAACCCTACAGATGCCCTGGGCTGGCCCCCAGCGTGCCATGGCTGGCTCTCCTGGATGGGCAGCTGCTGCTCTAGAGACGCGACAGGGTCTCAGACACAAACCCTGCGATGCCCTGGCCCTCGGCGTGCCACGGCTGGTGTCCTCGGATGGGCAGCTGGCACCCTAGGGAGGCAACAAGGTCTCAGACACATACTTTGCGAATGCCCTGGGCCTCAGGGTGCCATAGCTGGTGCCCTCGAATGGGCAGCTGGCACCCTAGGAAGGCAACAAGGTCTCAGAAACACACAACTTGCGAATGCCCTGGGCCTCAGCGTGCCATGGCTAGTGCCCTCGGATGGGCAGCTGGTACCTTAGGAAGGTGAAAGGGTCTCAGACACCAACCCTACAGATGCCCTGGGCTGGCTCCCAGCGTGCCATGGCTGGCTCTCCTGGATGGGCAGCTGCTGCTCTAGAGAGACGGCATGTTCTCAGACACAAACCCTGCGATGCCCTGGCTCTCAGTGTGCCATGGCTGGTGCCCTCGGATGGACAGCTGGCATCCTAGGAAGGCAACAAGGTCTCAGACACACAACTTGCGAATGCCCTGGGCCTCAGCGTGCCATGGCTAGTGCCCTCGGATGGGCAGCTGGCACCCAAGGGAGGAGACAGGGTCTCAAACCCTGCGGATGCCCTGGCCCCCATCGTACCATGGCTGGTGCCCTTGGAAGGGCAGCTGCTACTCTAGGGTGGCGAGAGGGTCTCAGTTACAAACCCTGTGGATGCCCTGGCCCCCAGCGTGCAATGGCTGGTTCTCCCGGATGGGCAGCTGGTACTCTAGGGAGACAAAGCCTTTGGACCCCGGCTAGAGCCCAGTCACTGAAGCGGAGCTTCACCTCAGGGCGGAGGTAGCTGAGCACCGGAGGCTGGCATCCACCTGCCAGAGGTCAGTTAGAAACAGAAGGTGCACTTGTACAGGAATAGAAAACACATACCAGGCTCTTATTGGTCATTTGCAGAGAAATACTCACCTCAAACCAGGACAGAGGTCGACATATTGTACTAAGTGAGAAGCAAGGAGGACTAACAAGCAGGCATCAGACCTGTAGGAGGCGCGAAGCCTCTCACTGAGCCCACTTCACTCACTGCTCGGCTATCTGCCCTACCCTGCACACCACCTACATCATGATGCTCCTTCTCTACCACTCATCTCCACCACCTCCCCTCTCACTTCCTTTATTCTCAACCCATCCCACCTCTCCCTTTCACCCTTTCCTCCTTCCTTGCACTCCTCTTGCTCTCTTCCTCCATTCTTGAATCTTTACTCTTCCTATTCTCAAACTATCCTCTTCCAAAACCCTATCCTCTTCCCGCATCCTCCCATCAGTCTGCGTTGCTCTCATTTGTCCGTTCCTCCCTCTTCCCCTTTCGTTCTTGCTTGGCCTCTTCCAGTTTTAATTCTACTCATGTCTCCTCATTCACCACTCCAATTCTCCTATTGCTTTTCTCCGCCCTCCTTTCTTGCTCTCCTAACCTCTCTCCTCCTTGCCCACTTCTTTCTTGCACTGTGGTCTCCTCTTTCTTTCACTCTGCCTTCAATTCTCCTTCTCATCAGAAATCATATAAAAAACAGTGATGGAACGCTTCAAATGTTCTCAGCCACTGGTAATCTTTCAGGCCGTATTCCAATCCATAGTTCTTTTGAAAGCCATGTCGCCTCACTTTAGACCCACACATATGCAAATCAGTCTTGACCCAGTTCCAATGGGAACAGTCCAGCTCGAATTGCCAGGCCAGGTCTTCCCTGAACCGGAACACAAGCATACTGGGACCGGTTTCGCCCTTATGGTCTCATCAGCCGGGGATAGCTTGGTTTCAGTGACTGTAAGTGGGACCCACGTCTAGACATACCTGTCCCACTTAGGAGGACACACTAAAGTATACAATAAAAAGATGGATGGAATGTTTGAATTAATCTCAGTCGCTGGTAATTACTCAGGATGCATCCCAGCCCATTATTATATTGCAAGCTATGCCCCCTCAGTTTGGACCCAGCCATATGCAAATCAGTCAATGGGAACAGTCTAGCATGAACTGCCAGGTTCTCACTGATCCGAAACACAAGCAACCCAAGACCGTTTTCACCCTTGTTATGGGGTTATCAGCCAGGTATAGCTTGGTTCCAGTGACAGTGTGCATGGGACCCACTTCTGGGCATACCCGTCCCACTTATGGTGTCACACTGAAGTATACAAAAATTGATGGATGGAATGATTGAATTAATCTCACCACTGGTAATTACTACTACACATGACAGGATAATAAAATACAGAAGATGTCACAATATCCAGATGCATTCTAAGTCCCCACACGGCCACTGTGCACCACATGGTAACAGTTTCTCGAAATATACATCAAAAGAATATAAATAAAATACATAAATATAAAATAGAAGTGAAATATAAAATAAAATATAAACCTATAATTCAAAATATAAATAAATACTACATGAAAGAGGAAAGTCTTGTTGCTCTGTAATGGAGCCCGATAGAGGCAGCCAACACCTTAATAAGATGTTAGATTGAAGAGCTGGGTCTGGACCTTTCTAGGAAAGTACAAGGGAGAGGGTTTTTCACTGGGGTCCAGAGAGGGAGATTCAAGGTTTGGAAGCAGGCATCAGAAATGAGCATCCTCCCCTCTAGACAACTTGAAAGATGGAAGGATGCAGACTCTCTATGAACACGAGTGAAGACGGATGCAGAAGGGGACTCTCGAAAGCGACATCCTGCGAAAGCTGGAAGGTTTCCATGAAGAAGGCAGTGCATAATACAAGCCGCTTTGAAAGACTCTTTTAGGGAGGGTGTCAGAGAAGAGATCTGATTTTGCTGGAGACATTCAAGTTTCTTCTACCAGTAGAGAAGTCTGTTAACGCGGTTTTGAACGTTTTGGAGTCAGGACAATAATTTGGCTGAAATATCTAGTTGAATGATATAGTTAAGTCAAGTTGGGTGTGTACCTAAACATTTACTATTGTGACCCACATAGAGCTATTTAAAAAGGTAAATTACTAGGGAGGCAGCTCTGATGGAAAAAAACCAGGGACAGTTTCTCTTCGAGGGTGGAAGAGCGTTGCCCCACTTGCTGCGAGGGCAGCGGTAAACACAGAACAATAAAATGGTCATTACCATTTCATCATTCTGTTTGCTGACAGCCATAGCGAGTGGATGGTGGGGGCGGGCAGATTCCTGCAGACTGCAGGATGGTGTTGTAGGTGCTCAGTACGCATGTCAGATTGGCCAGCTGCCTACAGACAGCAAATCTGACATGCGCACTTCAAAGCCAGTAATCCCAGCACTATAAAACATCCGAGGGATTGCAGGCACAGGCCCCCCAGCCTCAAAAATAAGCTCTGGGTTAGCCTGCTCCAACGAATCCTGGAGCTGCTCTGCAACTCCAGGATTGGTTGGACTCAAGTTGCACAAGGAGGTAAGTCCTTCCTTTTCCTTCCTGCTCCTCATCACCCCCAGAATCGGTGCGGGAAGAGTAGCATCGGTTTGGAGTGCCCGACGGCCATCAGCATGTATGGTGAGCATCTCACCATTAATTAATGTTGCTACCCGCCACTGGAAAAAACACAGTTTAATGACAGCGCAGAACTGAGAGGTCTTCAGCACTTTGTTGGAAGAAGCTATGCTAGGACATGCGGCGAGAGAGAGGTGCTTTTCCTTTGAGCCGTGCCCTGAGCCATCAGCTGCAGAGATATTCCTCAAGAAGGCCTCTCTCAACACAGGGAGTGGCCAGGCTAGCTGCCGCCCTGGCTGGGTGGTTAAAAGAGACACCTGCTCAACAAAAGGCGGACTCCACCGAGCACATGGTGCAAGGGTCACCAACAGAAGCTGAAGGTAGACGTGAAGTTCAGCGTGTCCCAAGGCTGAACACACCCTGATGTTGTAGGTGAGTGACTGTGGCAAAGAGTCACATGCGAGTCCTGCTGTATAACCAGGCGAGTCCAAGGGGAACATGCAGACACCGTTGTGAAGTTAAAACTGTTCCCTCACCCCCACACAGGAGCCTGTTACCATGAGGCATTCAGAGCTACAACCATCAGGTGGCCGTGGACACCGTGAAGGACACATTTCATGAAAACGGCCCAACACTTCTGGCAAGACGACCAAATAAAACATGCCAATACATTAAACGGAGGCATAGTGGCCTTTCGGTTTCAAAGCAATGCCCGGGAACAAACAACCATGAGTTCTGGCATTTAGAATAGGTCTCACGTTGTATCTCTCAGCCTAATTATTACTGACTGTACATGAATAAAGTTTTCAATTACCACAGAGACAGTTTCTTCTGTCCAAGGCGCCCACAGTCTTCATCCTCATCTTCTTCTTACAGAAGCCTCACTAACCCTACTTCTTTTCATTGGCATCACTTCCTTTTGCTCCTCGCAAGGTTAAGAGCATTCTCTCAGTGGGGTGGTGGGGGATGCACTTGAGGAGCCAGCCTATTACACTGCTTTGGAGGACTTCGCCCGCCATGATCACCAACTTAGCCTCTTCCATGAGCACCAAGACAAGAGTCTGGAAGCGATTGAGTGAGCTCACTGTGAGCTCTTCATGAAACTGAAGCTCTACAATACTGCACTCACGCTGAACAGCACGGCGGCACTTAAGAGCCATGTACAAGTGCACGTCCTGCTCGAGACTGGCCTCCCCAAACACCACTCATCCTAGGAAAACAAACTGAAAACACGACTGTGCCAACATTACAGCCCACACAGCCGTCAAAATCACAGCCAGGAAGTAACCATAGGAAGGAAGAAAAAACAACAAAAAGCCAGCCTTGGTAAAAAATGCTCAAACAAGCACCACGCTGCACCGTCCAAGGGAGCGTCGCATAAAACCTGTCCCTCTCCTAAGGATTTGGGCAGTCACCGTGGCTGCAATTTTGCCCATCCTTTACACGTCAAAAATACGTCACATTTCCTAACTGATACACTTAGCACGTTTCTTGTGTGCCCTAATTGTATTAATGTGAAGTGTTGCACTTGGCATTCATAATAAAAGTTCATTCACTGTAGAATTAAAGAAATCATGTATTCTCTGTATACATTAATCACATTAATTTTCATATTAGAAATCTGCAGAAGAACCGTCCTCATGCTATTTTGTTTAGGAGATTGAATAAAGTCATTCTTACTTCGTACAAAATGTAATTATAAAGATTAAACTTTAATAATGGCCGTTTTATTTTTTTTACCTTGAATGAAATTTTTTGATTAACAAAATAAATGGAAACCATATTCGTATATGTAGAATGTGAATTGACAAAGCGATAAAATATTACGTAATGTGTGCATTAATACTTCACATATTTGATTTCATTGTATATACACCATTATTTTAAAGATTTACTGAATGTCATATGTAATGTGAATCTAATGCACTAAAATGTATATTAATTTGTGTTTAAATGTGCACATGCATATTAAATGTGCACCACTGAGTTGATTCTTTAACTTGTCCTGACTAGGCCTGTACTTCACCACGCTGTATACATTTTTGTTTTCCATTTCTGCTAACCTGATATTTCTTATTCACACGCATTTTTAGTTTAAGAATAGATAAATTACTGTACTAGTGATAGAGAGAAAGAGCCTGAGAAGAAGACCTTGACAAAAGAACATGGAGTCAAAGCGCTGACTGAAAGGCCTACGCGTCAATGTTTCTACTTGGGTGTAAGACGACGATGTTGTTCCCATGTCTGGTCTGGGATATTTGGTAAATCTTGCAGTCGGCAACATGGGAATAAAAGACAATGGATCCCTGATGTCACGTATCAAGGGGTGTTGCCCAAAGATTTTGCAAGTTATTATAACAGTTGTACCTCGGCACTCCTATTATTTATCATCACATTTATACTCGTAATACGAGCATCCGTTTTGCATACATTTTAGGCAGCTCCAATCACAGGAAAGAGATCTTTGCATTCGAAATTACCATACGTATTTTTTTTTAAATAATACGGACCATTATATGACAGTGCATTTTTAAATTAAACAAGTTGTGAACATTTGTACATGTAGGAACAGCATGGTCCGGAGTATGAGAGACACACACACACACACACACACACACACACACACACACACACACACACACACACACACACACACACACACACACACACACACACACACACACGCCGACACGTGTTTCATTACAAAGGTAACTTTTTCAAGGCTTGAAGCGAAAATCTATAGCTCCTCCAAAATTTCGATGGTCCATCGAAGTTCAGAACAAAGCGTAAGTCCTATGTATTGTTGTGGTACCCGAAAGGCCTGGAGGAACTAAAAATAAAGCCTGGTATTTGCTGAAGTTTCTTCACGACGCGACCAACCAGTCCCAGGAAAAGGGATGTATATATAAGTAATTCAGGGTATTTTATCAAATGAAAAAAGAGAGCCGGGAAGTGGGCTTATCTGAGGCTGTAAATAGACGTCCTTTCCATATATTTTGACTAATGCATCACGTAGAGCTGTAGATGAGGCCAATAGGTCTGCCCATTTATCAAAGGACTATGGTAAGCCTTGAATTTCCAAGTATTATCGTGAGTAACTTCAGGGCTATGTCTAAGCCACTGGCAAAATATTGCCGTGAGCCGAATCCCCACTTCCCTCTGGTCCGCGTAACTTACTGTTTACAACGCCTGGAGATTCAGATACCTTTTTGGATTCTATGCAGACTGCTTTCCAGATTCTCTTCAGACCCCTTCTAGACTTCTCCTACAGAGCACTTCCCTACAGACTTTGAGGACTTGGACCTCTATGATTATTGGGTTCCTAATCGGGGCTTAGGCTAACACTTTTCTGTGACCCAAAGAAGACTCTTGACCGAGCTTCTGAAATGTCGACACCTTCCCATACTGCCTATTTTTCTTGTTTTCCCATTTTTCTTATTTTTATTGTCCTGTGCTAATTTCTCCTTTATGGAACTTCTTGGATTTGAGACTCTTTAGAGTTACAGAACCATCCTTTAGTTTGGACTTAGATTTAGGTCATCTATATTGCTGATGTAGAGACACGAGAACTTGAGGCTTTTCTCTGAATATCAACTTCTTTTACTATTCTGTATTGTTGCGACGGAATTTCGTGTTTGCTTGTTGGTGTCCGCCTCAAGTTCTTTAGGAGGTTGGGATTTCCGGTTGATACTCTCTACCTTTATAGTATGGTGCTAAGAGTGATTTACCTTAATGGGATTGTTAACTTGTAATAAACCTTAACTATAGTTACCGATTTTTGGTCCTTATTGGTTAGTCCTATGGGTGACACTGTTAATTGATATTGATTTGTGAAACACTACCTCTGCTCACCCCTCGGTGCGTATAAGAAAGGTCCATCGGAGGACCAATGGTAAGAGGGTAGGCCCACAAAACGCTGGATCAACTTCAAGGGTGATTTTAGAAAAAAAAAACGCATCTTACCTAAAATACTGCAGCACATTTTACCAAAATATGGATAAAAAAAAAAAAGCTATGCAGGTATGTCTGACTTTGCCACAGTACCCATCAGAAACACTTCTACACAGCAGAAAATCATGTGCCTATAAAGGGATGGTGTCTTATACAAAAGAGTGGATGCAAAGCAGACAGACGTATGCCATGGAAGAGGCAGCAAATATCGGACACATTTATTTCTCAGTAAATGCCATGTGATCTCTTGTACTGAGAGGAATTTAGGTTTTAAACTTTGCACCAGAATATAATGCCCACTGCTGCTCGTGTGCCAGTTAAGAGCTCCTTAAAATATTTTGGATGCGAATAATGCAGTGCCAGCCTATGAGGGATGCTGTTCACATATACCCGAGTGCTGCTCAACACGCCGGCCCTGCCAGGGGTGATCACTGGTGCTGCTCTCCATGTCAATGACTGGCTTGAGCAGCCCAGCGTGCCAGGGGTGCTGCTCAGAGTGATGGCATTTGTGTCCAGGTTGACACGTCACACAGTAGCAGCCGGTGTCACAGGAGAGAGGAAGGGCGGGTGGGAGAGACGACAAACAACGAAAAAGAGAAAAAAAAAAAATGTACCTGCTGCCCGCCGCATTGCAGTCTTCTGCTCCTCTCATGGCTCCCCTGTGGCCAATCCTGAAGCTGCTCTCACACGAGAACAGCTTCAGGATTGGCCTGAGCGCCGATGATTTGCGCTCCCAGGGAGAGTGGGAGCCTATGCTTTCCTGTCTCCAACGCAGCTGGGTTGGAGCAGTGGCGTAGCTAGACCTACCACCCGGGGTAGACCCCAAGTTTGCCGCCCGGTGCAGGTAAGAGTGGAGGGGGGTGGCATCCGACTCCAGGGGGAGGGGGGGGGGGGGGAGGGCTGGCGGTGCTGACGGACAACTTGTTCTCAGGGGGCGGGGATGGTAGTCAACAGACACGACTTGCGCACCTCTGCTGCCCCCAAAACCAGTGCGCCCATCTACCCCTAGCTATGCCACTGGGTAGGAGACCACTTCAGTGTGCATGACAGTTTGGCCGGACAAACACTCATGCACACTGATAGAGCAACCACTCCCAGTTGGTGCCTGTCATTCCCCTGGCCCCGCCCACAAGACTCATCTGGGAAACGAGATAAAACGATAAACCCGGGATTATCATTTTTTTTTTTTCCATGCTGTTGGCAGGGGGGTGGGAGGGATGCTCCTCCGCCATAGCGGATTATCCGCCCCATACCTCCCATTAGCATTGACACAAGGTTACACGTTCTATTGCGATGCTGGTGTCCAAGCTGATATGTAAAATGAAAAACAGACAATGACATAGCAGCTCCCACGTTGCCCCACATGTAAAGCCCACTTTGCAAGCAGTAGCAATGCCAATCCCTAGTGCTGAACACAACTGTCAAGTGAGAATCAGATTTCCTAGGTAGATACAGCCCAACTTTTCATGCCACACTATGTTTCTCTGGTAAGTAAAGCACCATTGATGCAAGCATGATATCAAGGATTTACCCGAGGACCCTACGAGAACCTTTCTCCTTAACGATCGACAAAAATTGGATGTTTAATACACTGTTCTATTACAAACCTGAAAATGCACAGACTAATCGTTGATACTATGATGTTGGATTGTAACGACTAGCCTTGAGAAAGCCTTGGCCCTAACTGCCCCATAGGGCGAAACACGTGTCGGCTGTTCATTTTCCCTCACACTTTATTTTATGAAAAATCACAAATGAGTGAAACGGACATAATGTGGTGAATAAAAAGAATCTTTTTCACTCAAACCAACCTGGATTATTGTGTTGATTTCAAGCAAGGAATTATCCTTTTGATACGAATATTACGCTGGAAAGGAGGAACACCTGCTCACAACCCCTCCTGCAAGCATGCATATTACCCTGCTCTGTACTGCACCATGCCCAAATCACCATGAACAGTGTCATGCTCAATATATGAAGCCCTGGTGCAGCGCGCAGTATGCAGATGGCTTCTTCTTCTGCTGTGCTTCTGCTCTTGCAGGGAGTCAGAGTCGGTATTCTGCTTGGAGCATGCATAGATGAAACCTGCAGTGCACATGTGCCAGACACCACCTACAGGTTGCTTGTTCTGGCCCACGAACATTATCTACCTACATGCAAGGGGTGCAGTTATTGTCAGGGAAAAACTTTTGTATCCTCCCAGGAGCAACGAAAGAAACACCAGGCACAGCAATTGCTTAGGAACAAAATGAAATGTATTTGTTGGTACCAATGCTTGTTGGCAGTTTTGATTCAGGAACAAGTGGCACTTGCACAGCAAGGGGTCACAAGCGCCTTCAGGATTTGATGATGGCAGCCCGCCCACTCTAAAAACTGGATCTTAGCTCAAGGACACTGGGAAATACCAAGGTCCCCAGTTTGGCCTTATCCATCACGAGTCAGGTCAGCGGGTAGTGAAGGTTTACTGGACAGCTGAACTATATAATATGAAGGTTCAAGCAAATTGCAGTCCATAAAACAGCTCAAAATGCAATCCTGCAGCTCAGAGGACGCGTTGGTGTCTTACCAAACCTGTACAAAAAGTGAACACTACAGAAAAAGATAAGTGAACACTACTTAAGATGTTAGGAACGTAAATACAGAACATGGGTCACAGGTTCTTGAACAGTCCTTACTTCTAGATCGTGACGGGGGCTATGGGAGGGGTGGCAGGGTAGGAGGAACCAATAGACAGGATATGCAGAATGCTTAAAGTGCATCCAGAACACATTTTGTTCATTTGTTTTTGCACTAGAGGCTAGAAAAACGATTTCCTGGAAATTGAGAATGACCGTTTCAATTATGTGAAGAATACAGAGGCTAGGATTATGCAAACACTCCTTTTTATTAAGCTCAGCTGCCATTTCAAAACCAACATTAATGAGAATTAATGAAACTACATTTCCTATGGATCCATAAAATTAGAGAGGTCAAGTGAAACATCAGCCAATCAGTTTCTTAGAGGAAAGGCTTCATTTCCTCTTTTTTCGCACCAAGCTCAACTCATTATGCAGTTTCCCAAGGTCTAATTTCTTTGCTTTGAAACTAGCAACCAAAAGGGAAGACACAATATAGTCAATATTCAATGATGAAGCCAGTTCCAGACACCAATGTGGCTGTCGTCGGGAGGGAGGTTTTATAGTGATGAGTCCTACCACCCACGCTTTTCACATGGAAGAGAAGGCTAGAATGTTAAGAACAAAACACAATCATGAACATTCTGCGCCATCTTGTCTGATGAAAGTTCCTATGTGCACATAAACTACAGTCATTCTGATTTACCACAGCCATTTTGTACTCTGTTGGTCACCTTCATTTCACCCTGTCCTCTAGCAGCCTTCTGACTCTCTGACCAAACCTGATATGTGTGCTGGGGGCTATAAACTATTTCCACGACAAACATCATCACCTGCTGCCTCAAACTCGTCTTTCCTCTCATCCCTGCACAAACGGGTTACAAATACCAAACAGACTCTTGCAAACATGGTTTATTGCACTACACACAGCAAGACTGGTTTTTTGCCAACAATGGGACCTGTTCTTATCAACAGAACGGACTCTTAGATCTGGCCGGTCTCACTCGTTTTTAGACCCCGAAGCAAGGTCCAGCTGCAATTAAATTGCCTGTTTTTGACCTGGGTGGGAGGAGAGTTAATGTTGGGCTTGTGTAACCATGTTGATAAAACAATGTCAGGCTTGTGTGACAACCTGCCCGGGGCGGAGACTCCAAGCTTGTAACCATGATAAAAGAAACAAATACATTGTGTAAAACTGTATAAAAGGAAGAGTCAGAAGCATTGCCAGTAGAACACCTCCCTGAAGACATCCTGGTGTCAGCAGTTGACGTGGTCTCTTCTAAGAGTAATAAACCTTTTTCTTGCCTTCCAGCTTCCAGCGCCTGCCTCGTTATTTTAGATAGTGAATCCAAAGTGGATTAAAGGTGACTTTGCGCCGGGCAGCATTGGGGATCCCAGGAGACTCGCTGCTTTTCACAAATTGGCGACCCAACGGGGGGCCCATCAGAGACACGTGGGTCCAGTAGAGAGGTCCTAACGACGGAGTGAACGACTAAATGATTGGAGTGCACCTGCCTGAAAGAGACCCTCGTCTGGCTGCCAATCGACTGAACTTCACCGGTTCCGAACGGACCTCTCTCGAGTGACCTGCGGTCCTGACTGGGGCCTTACAGGAACGCCGCATTGATTGTTGGAGTAAGAGGACAACCAGGCATTGGAAGGGGAATACGAAGAACTGTCCATACGGTCCGGGTAAGGTCGTGAGAAAACATGACAAATTGATTGATTGATAGAAATACTAGTATTCCTTTTTGAGTTATTTGAGACATTCCCTGCTTGCAAACAACGTAGAATAGGAATATTCTCTCTTTGCAGACAGCCAAGGACAGGTAGTGCAGACTTTTGTCTAACATTAATTGAGATATTCATTTTGACCGCTAAATACGTCATGCCTGTTTTCTCTAGATTGTTTGATTGTTTTGGACCGGACCGTTTGTTAGAGGTCAGTCATCCGGCACCGCCGGAAGGCACCCCTAACAAGGACATGTACGTAAAATATGGATTAGCCACCGTAGCTTATAGCAAACTATGGCATAAGTACACTAGGAAGGACCGGGTAAATCAGTGGCCACTGACGGGATCTTTTGATCCCGCTAAAATAGAAACTTTAGAATTAGCTCTCCACAAAAAGAAAGCTAGACCAGCCATGTTTGATAGTTTTGGTTTATGGCGAAAAGAAGCAGCTCAACGAAAGAAAAGAGACGAAGCTAGACAAGATAAAGAAACGCGAAAATCAGCTTACCAAGCCTGTAAAAAGTTAGAAGAACTAAAAGAAAAGGAAATCAATAAAAAGGAACAGGAATCAAAAATATCAGGTCAATGCCCTGTTAGAACGCCCTTAACTCTTTACCCCGAGTTACCAGCAAAACAGGGGGTAGATGATGATTTATTGTTAGGTCCCCCAATGATATACATGCCACCCCCTTATGCCCCTACTCATCCCGTAGTACAACGCCAGGACCCCCAAAGTATAGCTGGAGATGGCACGATCGCCTCAGTCTCCACCACCTCTGCTCCCACCGAGCCACCCACACCAAATGCCTCATCAAAGGAGGCAGTAGTAGAGGTAGGAATCAAGGAAATAGGAGCGCCCAGGGTCCCGCGATTAAGTAAAAATGAGCGAGCAGGCATTGATAAAATAGTTAAAACCCTCATAGATAGGAAAGAAACAGAAGAACACGTAACAGACATATGCGACTCCTATGTTGAAAACCGCAAACGATACTTTATTGTACGTCTGTTACCACACCCTTACTGCATATGAAGAGAAGTACCAAAACGTAGGGCCCGAGCGATTAGTGGCTCTCTACAGGAAGGTAGACATCGGAGATGAATGCGACAACGATGTTGCAGAACTATTTTCATCCACACTAGAAGTATTGCGTCACCTCATAGAACAAGGACAGATAGATGGGGACAGGACAACTAAGGTAGCAGGACCCCCAGTGGAAAAAACAGATAGCATGATGCCAATAAAAGAAGCTGCCCCTTACTGGGTACCTCCTAGAGGACAAGGGACTAATGACGATATAAACCATCAAGACGCTAGAGGAAGGGTGGTCTACAATTGGGTGTATCAGCCATGGGACAGACAGGACATCCTGACCTTCCGTAAATCTTTGCCGGATTTACGAAAGAACCCCACCGCCTTTTACGCCGAGCTAGGTACCGCTCTGGGATCAACAATAATGACACTTGCCGACATAGACTTGTTCTTCGGGTTATGTTTGCCAGCAGATGTGTGGAAACAGGTTAAGAAAGTAAACCATACCGAACTGTTTGGTCATACCTGGGAACAACTCGACACACTAGATAAACAGCGGAACCCTGGTCAAAAACCAGTTAAAGCAATATTAGACCTCCCTGACAAAATAGTGCAGAAAGTGAAAACGCTGATCCCAGAGAAAAAGATAGACTGGTCCATAGTAACCGCATGCCGCCAGAAACCACAAGAGGACGTCTCAGAGTACTTCTCCAGATTTGAAACTGTGTTCTCTGATTACAGTGGACAAGACATGTCCACCGCAACCGGACACCACTTATTTGTGCAGAACTACGTCAAAGGATTACTGCCAGATGTATCCCAGAAACTACAAGCCAGCGAAAGTAGTTGGGCAGCATCTAAACCGACGGCCATTCTCCAAATGGCCCAGTATTACGAGCATCAGAGAAACGAAAATGACAGGGCTACAGAAAGGAAAAAGAAGGACTTGAAGGAAAGGGTAATGATAGCACAACTCCAGGGGGCGAATACAGGAGGGGAGCAATATAGGGGAGGAAACCAGCAGAATACCCCTAGAGTACAGCCACCTAGGAACAATCCATCTACATCATATGTAGAACGCCAAGACCTAGGACATGATCAATGTGCATTTTGCAAAAAATATGGACACTGGAAATCCCAATGCCCGGCTTTGTTAGGAGCTGCTAGGGGCAGAGGGGCGAGGGAAATAGCAAGTGGACAG
Organism: Calotriton arnoldi; assembly: GCA_963921515.1. Classification (NCBI taxonomy): domain Eukaryota; kingdom Metazoa; phylum Chordata; class Amphibia; order Caudata; family Salamandridae; genus Calotriton; species Calotriton arnoldi. The sequence goes on along the minus strand of CAWUFW010000236.1, from coordinate 410,207 downwards.
AGAGGAAGAGGACGTGGGAGAGGGTACGCGAGTGAAGCAAGCGAGGAAAGGCCAGGAAGAGTGAACGCATTTGACCATCCCAGACAGAATCAGTACCAACAGACAGATTATGACAATACGTACGACTTTGCATAGGACAGCCAGGGGCAAGGGAGGGATCCAGTCGAGCTCTGCGTTGATCAGCAAGGCCCTTATGTTACAGCTGAGGTCCTGGGCACAAGGTCGCCATTTTTGGTAGACACAGGAGCAACACGTAGTGCACTATCCAAACGACTGATTCCAAGGACACCCTTGTCAGGCTCACATGTGACCTCAATAGGATTTGACGGTACGCCCTCCACCAACCCTTTGTCCCGACCCATCCCTTTTAATCTTGACAACAATGGCGTCGAAACGACATTCCTCCTCTCATCTAACACCCCAGACGCCATTATGGGCCTCGACCTTTTCAAACACTTCCATGCGACTATCAGATGCTCACCAGACGGAGTGCGTGCCATCCTGTATGACAACCCCCAACGCCATAGAGAGAACCCTTTTCAGCACATGTTTTCCATCTCTGAGCCTGACACATCCCTACTGGACACTTTGCCATCACACTTATGGGCTAGGGCTGATTCAGACGTAGGACGAATGATGATTGACCCAGTACACGTAACAATACGACAGGACGCAACCCTACCGAAGGTACCTCAGTACAAAATATCGCCAGAGGGTGAGAAAGCACTAACAGAGATCATACACTCTTTGGTAGAGGCAGGGGTGGTAGAGGAAGTAGTGAGCAACATTTGTAACAGTCCCATACTACCGATTTTAAAGAGACAGGGAGAGGGAGATGGGAAAGCCTACCGCTTCATCATTGACCTGCGGGAGGTAAACAAAATCGTAGTACCACAATACCCAGTAGTTTCCGACATCACGACAATTTTGACTTTAATCCCCTCCACTGCCACCACCTTCACTGTGATCGACCTCAAGAACGCCTTCTTTTCCATACCTATACACGAGGACAGCCGCTATCTTTTTGGATTTACCCTAAATTCCCGTTCGTATAGATTTTGTAGAGCACCTCAGGGGTACACTGAGAGCCCAAGTATCTATAGCCAGGCGCTTAAAAGACAGTTGGACGCCATACAATTGCCAGATGGAGTGGCACTAATACAATATGTAGACGACATCCTTCTAGCAGCAGACACCATACCAAGAGCCGTCACAGCCACCATCAAACTACTCCATTTCCTTGCTGAGAATGGTCACAAGGTCTCCCGAAAGAAACTGCAGTTCTGTAAATCACAAGTGACCTATTTGGGTCACCTTTTATCAAAAGAAGGGAGAAAACTCACGCCTGACAGGATCCAGACAATTCTAGACACCCCTGTCCCCAAAAATCAGAAGCAAGTCCGCTCTTTGATAGGCCTCACCTCGTTTTGCAGACAGTGGTTACAGAACTTTAGCCTCATTGTCAAACCCCTTCTCTCCCTCCTAGCTAAGGACATCCCCTCACCTCTCCCTGGACCCCCAAATGCCAGACAGCCTTTAAAGAACTACGCAATACCCTTTGCTCAGCACCAGTCCTAGGAACCCCAGATTACTCCAAACCATTCTTCCTCTACACACACGAAAGGGAGGGATGTGCATTGTCTGTCCTAACACAATCAATTGGTCACAAACAACGCCCTTGTGCATATTTTTCTGCCACCCTCGATCCAGTAGCCAGAGCACTACCAGCGTGCCTGCGCGCTGTGGCAGCTGCAGCGGTATCAATACGCCAGAGCGAAGGAATAGTGCTCTCCAATCCAGTCACTGTTTTAGTACCCCATGCAGTCGACACTACTGAACCAGACCAAAACCCAACACTTGACTAGCGCCCGACTGACAGGATATGAGTTGACCCTGCTAGCACCGCACATTACCCTAAAGCGATGCACCACCCTCAATCCAGCCACACTGTTACCCCTACCCGAGAACGATTCAAATGTGGCTCCACTACACGACTGTGTGACACTAACCGATGAACAAACATAAAGTAGAGTAGACCTCAGAGACACCGCCTTTCTAGAGCCAGATGGAGAACTATGGGTGGATGGTTCGTGCATCAAACTCCCCGACGGCACCACCTCAGCTGCATACGCTGTCACCACAGCCTGAACCATTCTAGAAACAGCCCGTATTGCCCAACGTTCCGCCCAGGCAGCAGAACTCATTGCCCTCACACGAGCATGTATTTTAGCAGCTGGCACGACAGTTAACATATACACCGACAGCCAATACGCCTTCGGGGTGGTTCACCATTTCGGGATTCTATGGAAAGAAAGAGGGTTCCTGACTTCACACGGTACACCCATCCTGCATGGAGATTTAGTCTCCGCCTTGACGGAAGCAGTCCTCCTCCCCAAAAAGCTAGCAGTGATAAAATGCCAAGCACATAGGAAAGTGACAGATCTCATTGGACAGGGAAATGCGCTAGCAGACGTTACTGCCCGAGCCACAGCAGAAGACAGAACCATGACACGAATGTATGTGACCAGGTCACAAGCTGAACAATGGACTGATGCTAGGACCACTGTAAGGGACATACAGACTACAGGCACACAAGACGAATTGACCGAGTGGGAAAAGGTGGGACTAAAAGACGAGGAAAATTGCTGGAGAACTAAAGACGGAAATAAATGGCTGTTACCCAATGCCTACCTCATCCCCATATTGGCCATGGAACATTTACCAGCACACATAGGCTCCACCCCCATGATTGAACTAATCACAAGAGTATGGCATAACGTCAAGATAACAGAATCTGCAAAGCGCCTAGTACAACAATGTATAGTATGCCTACAACACAACCCAGGGAAAGGGACAGTAGTACCACGGGGAGGGTTTGGAGTCCCTGATCACCCCTTTGAAGTCCTTCAAATGGATTACATCCAACTAGAGAGATGCCATGGTCTAAAATATGTCCTGGTGGTTGTGTGCGCTTTTAGCAAATGGGTGGAGGCATATCCCACCCGCGACAATACTGCCATAGCCACTGCAAAAGTATTGTTGAAAGAATTCTTCCCCGGTACGTCCTTTGCAGAATTTTATGGAGCGACAACGGCCCACACTTCGTAGCCGAAGTGATACAGAACATACTGAAAGGGTTGGGGGTAAAACAAAAATTCCATGCCGTCTTCCACCCCCAATCAGCGGGCCTGGTAGAGAGACACAATGCAACATTGAAACTAAAGCTAGCCAAAATAGTTGCCACAACCGCGTTGAAATGGCCCGACGCCCTTCCATTGGCATTGCTATCAATGCGCTCCACCCCGACCAAACACAGACTGACCCCGTATGAAGTGGTCTTCGGCAGGCCTATGAACATTTGGGCGGCACCAAGACCCACCTCCATTAACGATGTCCCGAACATATTAATGTCAGACTATCTGCATAAATTGACAAACGAGCTAACAATTATCCACCAACAGGTGCAGCAAGCCTTGCCTGACATATCCAGGGGCCCAGGACATGTGATAAAGCCTGGGGACTTCATCCTAGTTCGCAACTTCCAAAGAACGAAGAATCTGGAGCCCAGGTGGACGGGCCCCTGGCAAGTCTTGATCACCACTCTAACTGCCCTCCGAGTGGAATGAAAAAAAAATTGGCTGCACGCCCACCGCTGCAAGAAAGTCCCTCCAACGCTGGCAACCTGTGAAGAGGTGGAGGTGCAAGAGGAAGTACTCGCAAAAGACCGACCAGCTCTGAGTTGCTACCCACAAGAAGACACCCTCCAACTGTCTGAATTTCCCGACCCCACGGTGCCATCCAGGGAAGGGTACAACCTTAGATCGACGAAAAGGGGGGAGCTCCAACAACCAGGCCACTAACTGAGTCAGAGTCGCAGATCGGTAGCACAGCCAAACGACGCTACCAGGAAAAACACCAGACAAATGTCTGTGGTCCTAACAGTTGGTGAGCTCCTCGAAGATGATGGAAGAAACGGAACACCTGCAAAGCCACCGCAAAGACACCAAGACTTTTGAACTGCACAGTACAAAGACAATTGCACTTGTAGCTGCATTTCTCACCTGCCTCCTGCTGATGGTCACACTCTGGATCATTGAAGAGAATGCACCTGCATACAGAACATTGTCACCAACCATGCAACCAATCACAAAGAAAGAACACTACCTGGTATCACTACCGCCACATCTCCGAGAACGACGCAAAGAATTCTGGAATAATTCTTTCGTACAGATGCTGCACCAGCACAATCTTGCCACCAATGCCACTAACTGTTGGGTCTGTGGGCTGCTACCACATGCCACTGAACATTCCATCCCTTTCATCCCTTCACCCTTTTCTGTTCATGGATCTTGCCTTGCCTGGATGATGCTCCTACAGGAAAGTTGCAAAGACAATGCCACTTCCGATGGGACAATCGCTCAGTTCTACAACGAATTCTGGCTAAACCAAACAGGAAGAACAGCAGCTCCCTTTTGCCCTCACACCTCCAATACGACATTCCCAATGAGTGTCCCCTCCAAAGAACGAGTGGAAATACAGGTGTTCGGTGATCCTGTCAGAGCCACATTTTCCTACCTGAAGAAAAGAACTGCTGCAGCACTGACTGTGGCCCTATCTGTGGTGAACGTCTCTGGCCTTGTATGCATTGAAGGCCGTGGGACTAAGAATGTGGGTCACAGCACTTGTGACATTGTGGGGACTTTGAACACTGCCAATACTCCAGCATTTGTTGCATCACCCAATGTGTACTTTGTCTGTGGAGCCAAAGCCTACACCTGGCTCCCAAGAAACTGGGGGGGCACGTGCTACATCGCCTTTGTTTTGCCACCGACCTACACAGCCCCTGCAGAGCATCATCGAGAAAAGCGTTCTAAAGACACTGATCAAGCAGACTCTGCCGCATCACAGTTCGTTGACGCAGCAAAAGGGCTCGTCCCGCTATGGGGTCCGATGGCAAACAGCCGAGCCATCAGACATCTGTCTCAAGCGGTAGAAACCGCCCTGAACGTCACAGCTGGCATCCTCACCAACAACACTGCCGAGCTTCAAGCGGTCCGTCTGGTGGCCCTACAAAACCGCATGGTCCTGGACGTGGTACTAGCGGATCGTGGAGGAGCATGTCGCATCATTGGTGCCAGTTGCTGCATATACATCCCTGATAATTCACCCTCTGTCTATGAAGCAATCGAACATCTCCACGGACTGTCTTCAGAAATTCATCAAGGATCGGAGACTTGGACAATTGGAAGTTGGCTTTGGGGCATCTTAAGGGACTGGGGTTGGAAAATATCAATGTTTCTCTTGGTCCCAGTATTGGCAATATGTGGTTGCTGTTTGGGTGTACACTGTATACCACCTTTGTGTTCTCTTTGCATAAGTGCCTTGCGCCCTAAGACTATGGACACTCAGTTAACAAAAATGAGAGTAATGTATGAACAAGAAATACAGGACATTATGGAGATCGAAATAGACTGACAAGATGGCTAGTTATGTTCAAAGGGGCGACTGTTAAGAACAAAACACAATCATGAACATTCTGCGCCATCTTGTCTGATGAAAGTTCCTACGTGCACATAAACTACAGTCATTCTGATTTACCACAGCCATTTTGTACTCTGTTGGTCACCTTCATTTCACCCTGTCCTCTAGCAGCCTTCTGACTCTCTGACCAAACCGGATATGTGTGCTGGGGGCTATAAACTATTTCCACGACAAACATCAACATCACCTGCTGCCTCAAACTCGTCTTTCCTCTCATCCCTGCACAAACGGGTTACAAATACCAAACAGACTCTTGCAAACATGGTTTATTGCACTACACACAGCAAGACTGGTTTTTGCCAACAATGGGACCTGTTCTTATCAACAGAACGGACTCTTAGATCTGGCCGGTCTCACTCGCTTTTAGACCCTGAAGCAAGGTCCAGCTGCAATTAAATTGTCTGTTTTTGACCTGGGTGGGAGGAGAGTTAATGTTGGGCTTGTGTAACCATGTTGATAAAACAATGTCAGGCTTGTGTGACAACCTGCCCGGGGCGGAGACTCCAAGCTTGTAACCATGATAAAAGAAACAAATACATTGTGTAAAACTGTATAAAAGGAAGAGTCAGAAGCATTGCCAGTAGAACACCTCCCTGAAGACATCCTGGTGTCAGCAGTTGACGTGGTCTCCTCTAAGAGTAATAAACCTTTTTCTTGCCTTCCAGCTTCCAGCGCCTGCCTCGTTATTTTAGATAGTGAATCCAAAGTGGATTAAAGGTGACTTTGCACCGGGCAGCATTGGGGATCCCAGGAGACTCGCTGCTTTTCACAAGAAACCCTGGGACTCTCCAACAGCTCCTGTAATTTTCCAGATCAGGAGACACAAAAAGCCTTCATTCACCAACTGAGGTGACTTGCCCCGATGTTCTCGAATAAGACTCGGACAATCCTAAGAAAGGTTCAGATAAAAATAGAGTTCATACAGGTAATCTCCACAGTGGAATGACAAGAACCAAATTTGTCTCAAGCCATCACCCGAGTGATTACAAACTGAGGCCAGACACGGATGCAGTGGTTGTGTATACGTTCTTACAGGATTGAGTGACAGATCAACTACGCCTTTCCCCAAACTGAAATATTTTGGAATCCAGGCGTTGAGCTTGGAGGTAAAGAGATCCGTCCCCCATTTGTCCATCAGAGCCAAAAATATCCTTGGATCAAGGTTTCAGTCCTTTAATCCTGCCGGTCTGGAATGATAATCCTCAACACAGTTCTGTTCGCTCAAGCCATACTTGTGACAGATATCTGTCTGTCCAATCAAAAGTGTCAAAATCCTTGGCCAGTTGCATAAGTATCCTTGATCGAGCCCTCCCCTCCCCCAAGCAAGTTGATGTAAAGCGCTGAAGAGATATTGCTCTTCTTCAAACATATACTGCATGTTACATGGTTCTTGGTTGGGCATTCACTACGCACGAACCAACCAGGGCTCCAGGCCGTTGATATGAAGCTTCAGTTCCTATACTGGCAGACTTTGTCCTGTAGCTAACTTCCCACATTCAGCCACACCAGCCCAGACGACTGGCGTTATATTTGATTATCAGATAAAGTGTGGCACCAAAAACTGGCAGTCTGTTCCATGCTTCCATGTGAAGCAGCTACTGCTGGATTTCTGTCTAGGCTTCACCTGAAAGCGCCACATTCGCTTCAGCTGGGAGTCCTTCAGATTTTGAAGGGCCCTGAAGTGAAACGGGTTGGGGTAGATCACCTGGGTTGAGGATGAGAAATCTCAACAATCCTTGTTAAGTGCCATAAGAAAAATCCGATCCTTAAGGATGGCCTTTAACTAGTTCCGGATGTTCATTACATTCTTCTTGGATAAATTGAGCACGAGTAAACTTCAGCATGAGTAAATCGATATGTAAGCTCAAGAATTGCTGCATCCACTGGTGCAGAGGAAAACTGATATGGGTCCGGTCTAGATAAACCATTCTGTTGCCTGTGCACAAGACATTCTACAGTAGATGGATATGGCTCGGTCATGAAATGACGGTGGATTGCCCACCCGCTGAAGCCCCTCAGGAAAACAAAAGGAAGATGATCTTTGTTCGGAAAAGGAGAAGGGTCGGGGTCACCTTGTAGCATTACACAACCCTTTGTGAAAACCCAACAAGGTCTGTAGTAACCATGCTTTCACCATCGGTTCTAGTCATCAGTGCATGAGGCAGGCCGACTCCCCCTAGTAGATTGCAAGGGAAAAGGGAGTAATCTTTAACTGAATATTTTGTAGGGGCATTGGTAGCACCCTGGAAGGAATCTGACGAGCCAGCTTCAAATGCTGGGGGAAAAAACATGAATCACTTTTGGTGGTCTTGCCACTGACCAATGTTATAGCTTTGGCCTCACTGGGAAGCTTGGTTAGTGAAGCAGTCAGTTGAGCATCCCCTTCTTCAATCAACACTATCAAAAAGCTTAAGGTCGGTCGAACACCTTCTTGATAGAAGGCTATGCTTATCGAGTGAAATAAACGTCCCAAATTCCCTAATGTAAAGTTTACTAAAGAGGTTGAGCTGTGAGTGCCTTCGATGTTGCCAAGTTGCCCGCTTAGGGTACATCTTATTAAGGAGTCTCATCACCACAGACAGGGAACAATATGGTTTCCCTAAAAGAGGACAGCTCAATGGCACATCCAGATTAAGGTCTCTGTTAAAATCAGGCTGCCAGACTGCTTGGTATTCTCAGCCAGGTTCGTCTTAGTATGGAGGGCCACATCCAGGAGCTTGTTCTAGCAGGCCTTCTAGGAACCAATCTATATCCTATTATATTAGGCTAATTTTGCTAAGATGGTTGCTATCTCCCTATTAAATTCTAAGATAAGGCCACCTTCCTTCTCTAGCAAAGGATGGGGACATTCCAACCTCAGCTGTCCCTGGATCTCGGTCTAAGGGTTTGCTAACCATACTGCTCCACTTTGGTCAGCCAAGGTGAACTGAGATCTTCGTGTGGTAAATGTCCTCAGAGTCCAGCATGTCTGTGATTGAGATCCCGATACAGTATCGGAGTCCTGGCCTTCCCAAAGGCAGCCAAGACTTGCTTCATCTCCAGATATGCCCAGGGAGCTCACAACATTGGTCTCATAACCAATGCCATGTGCCTCCATTGGAGAAGGGCCATTATTAGGAGCAAACAAGTTGCCATCATCTCTGTAATTCCAAGCATCCCAGGTGAAGAGTAGCAATCATAAGGGGAGGGGGGATACCTCTATGAGACTTTCAAAAGCATCAAGGTAGTCAGGTGCATCAATTTTTCTTTTCACTTTCATGGGCTTGGCTGCCTCCCGAGGACCCAGAAGTTCAGCAGTCATGAAGATGTATGGCTCTTCTTCACTCAGGAGGGCTTCAAGGGGGTGTGATGCCAAAGTAGAAGAAATAGCCTGCTGAATACGCATCTTTAGCCTTCAGGAAGCCCAGACTAACAGGGAATAAACACCTGCTCCTCCTCAAATGTCCTCTGATTACTCAAGACCCAAGGTCTCTTTTTGTACAGATGGCAAGATGTTAAACTCTTCCCTCTAATCAAAGACTCATTGCCAGGAAAGTTCAACAGCTAAGGTTCCACTGCCCATGTGATGTCCCATCTCTGAAAAACGACATCACTACCAGACCCAATCTAGGGAATCACACAGATCGCCTGGATGCAGCAACTCCAAGCAGGAAGAAAAAATCAGCTATGGACCCGCAGACACCATACACCATCTTTCTCATTCTAGTGTGTACTGTTCACCAATGCACATAATATCCCAGTCGCATGGCAGCCACAGACTATGGTGCCACGGGCTAGAACAGAGAACGAAGAATCTCAGTACAACTGTATCACTGACTGAAAGAGCACCACTGGAGAAGACCTCCAAGGAATTGCTAAGGTAAGAGGTAGTGGGCCACAAGACCTGCAGTTTAATATTCTTAGCCATGTTGCCTGAATGTGGTAATAGCTCAAGAATGGACCGGGAGGAAGCAGAGATGGAGGGTAGACAGTCAATAGGAGTTACATCCCTGGCACAGTAGTCCTGTGTTCAAAATCGGGTACACACAGTGATGACCCTTTTAGGTTGCTTGACTACCATATCCAGGCCAGGACAAGATGAACGGTTTGTGGTAGTTGATTAACAGTCATGGGGTACTGGTCTTCTTACCTCCACCCTAGTGGGGAGACGGACTACCCTTCCCCCCCCCCCCACACACACACATGCACACAATTTCAATGAAACAGAGAAAGATCATTTGTGCTCCTCGGACTGCTTTACCTCAGTTTAGACAGCTCAGCCTGTGGCCTATAAAGAAGTTATGCTATGTGTATTTGTAAAGAGCACCATCACCCACAAGGGTATCCTAGCCTTCCAAAGGTCTCTTCGGAGTGACACCAGTGGTTAGAATTCAATACAATACAATGGCCAAAGGCAGGGCCACTGCTAACACCAAACAAAATAGAAGCTGTGTGCACATCTCCTCTGTTTAGCTCTAGCAGAAGAGGGCTAAAACCCAGCAACAAGTACCAGATTTGTTGAAAACATGCCAGAGTAGAGTTCCACAGGCTTTAATATGTGATATCTGCCATCACCATGGAATAGAACTGTGAGAATAATTTGGGATGGGTTTTAGCAAACTTAACTCTGAGCAAGATGCACTTGAACCGAATTAGACATCCTGGAAAATTCAAAGTCCAGTAGCAGTTGTGTGTGGCTGGTTGGTTTCCCAAATAGGCAATGCCTGATAACAAACTGTCCCGGTGATACAGAAACATTTGCTCACCATTGACACCAGCAGAAGTTCTTCCAAGTCAGAAGAAAGATTGCACAAGGAACAACATATCTGGCTGTCTTAATACGAGTCAAGACCAGACATGACTGACTGTGGAAATGGCACTGTGAACTAAAGGAGAGCAAGAGGTGGGCTGTCCTCTGTGCTGGGAATTGGCCCTGTAAATGCAAGAACAAAGGACCTGCTGTCTGAGTGCAGCTATGAGGATCACTGCATGGAGTGTGAACTGCTCCTGAGATTGGAAATGTTTGCCTCTGCTCATCCCAACCACAAGGACGACTTTACAAAATGTGGACCTCTCAATATCACATTTGCAGGTGTGGAGGTTCATTGAGTCTGGTACGACAAATGAGAAGGGAGCAGTCAGGGTCATCCTTGGTAAATATATGTGCTTTGGGTCTTGCCCAAGGCACTTCTACCTATCGAAGACCAGCGTCTATGCGGAACCTTAGTGCTACCGGCCATTCCCGGAAGCACAAAACCGCCAGACTGCAAAGGTCTGGTCATTCTCTGATGCCAACACACACACAGCCATCGTGCTACAAGAGGTGCCAGAGGAGCCCCGTACGCCAAGGACAGCTGCAGATTAAAATACCAGCAGGACTGGTTCACTCAGTTACCTTACCACACACACATCTCCTGATATCCGCTCATTCAGAAATCATACTGTGTGCAGCAGCGACAACACGGTTTCCACCAGCACCAATAAATACACTGATGTGGGCTCAACCAAACTAATAATAAAGCTTTACTTACACATGAACTCAGCTTGCTGAATTCTACGTCTGCACTGGTGTGATGTGGTGGAAAGCGTTCCTGAATCCTGCAAATGTGTTTGACACACAGTCACTTTGCACAGCTGGGAAAGGTAACACTGTCCACAGTGAAGTGAACTCACCATACCTCATCTGTCTGAGCAGGGGCTAAGTGGCACGTTGTCGCTAAGCTTCAGAACATCTGAATGCAAAGAAGGTTTGGATCTCATATGCATCCTGTATTCTCTGTGCAATGTTCTAGTGTTAACTATGACTGGGCATGGTGTCCCACCACACCCGTCAAGAGGAAACCATGACTGTGCATCTTCAGTACCTTGAGATTCAAAGCCAAACTGGGGAAGACTTGGCATTCAGTGAGCTCGCTGCAGTATAGTATTCATCTGTATCCAGGAACAACAGGCGACTACTGTTACATGGATGGCTAAAATGCCCCCCAGTTCTCTCGGACCCAAGGAACCAGTGCGGCAATGGTAGTTTAGAGACAGTATTACCTTAGAGTTAGCCTCAAATCAAAACGTATCCAAAGGAAGAGGCAGATTTGGTGACTGGTATGTGGTATATGGTGTCCCCAGACAAGGCCGGAATGTGTTTGAGGGCTTTATGTGTTATGCACAGGCACCGGAGATGGTCCATCCCACAAGGTTAGTTCCAGATGTGTGGAACCCATGAAACATTGTTTGGGGTCAAGGATAACAAGTTTTAGGTTTATTTTGCTCACTGAATAACTCGGCCCAACCCACCGAAGTACAAACCCCTCGACAGCAGCTTACAGAACCACAGTATGGATCTCTGAAAGAGGCCTGGCCACCGCAGAGGCAAGATGTATATCCATATGTAAACATTTTTAAAAACTTATTGAAACGATTTATTAATGCAAAAGCCTTTACTATTCGAGCGAGTGCTGAAAGGAAAGGCTCGGAGAAAGAGTCCATCACGGACTGTGGTTCCAGTAAAAATAGGTGCACATATGTTCACAAAATTTAACAATCTGAGGCTAGTTTTACTCCGATTACTCACTGATAATATGGAAATACTAAAAAGATTAACTTGGAAACAAGTTTTGCCTAAATATTACTGAGACATCATTTAGTGAAAGGTGTTTGATGCATGAAAAGTTTACAAAACAATAATGGGGAATCTGTGTAAAACTTCATGGGCATCATGAAAATTACTTACGTGCCCAATTCTTAAAGAAAGCCACAAAAGTGCACCCATGTGCAAATGTCCTTGTACTAGTGCAGATGTGAGACTTTCAAAAATTCACAAGAGTTTACAGAAGTAGGCCTGGAAACTGAACGCCTAGCAAACTTTTGTGATTTCCATTTTGCCATCAGCAAATGTACACGTATCTGTCTTGTGGAAATCTGAAGAGCAACTGCAAATTCCCTTTCCCTACAACCCCATTTACCACCCATGAAAACATTTCTATCCCTTGCCTTTGTCAGGAGTACATTTCAAACGTGGAAAGGTCATCTGCAATTAAGACGATGAAAGGGATCTGCTGGTCTCCTCCCAGCACAACATTAGTTTGAAGTTGGTCCTAAGCTTCAGACAGGTCGCAGCTCCTGCTACCCAGCAGGTTTCCAAGGGGTCATGGGTTGCTCCCCCAACCTACAAGACTTCATCGTGATGCTCTAGTAAAGTAATCAACTCTGGCATGAACACAGACTCTACACCTTCCGCAATTATCTTATTCCATGGCAGGGCCTAGCGGTGATCAGCTTTCTCCTGGAGAACAGTGATGGTGCACACTGCTTCCAATGCTCATTTTCCCACCAACATGACATGTAATGATCTGCCTTCTAATGTTCTGCGTAGTTCGGCTACTGTTCAATATAGGTTATTAAACCTACTTGCCCTATGTAGCTATTACGCCTGAGTGGTGAACTCCACTCTGTTCGCAGAATTTTCCGAACTCCATGGGGAACGTGGAGTTCCGAAAAACCCCACTTCGAGTTTTTTCCTCTCTCACACTTGCCAAAGTTAAGTTAGCGAGCACGAGTGAGGAAAATGAAATGCTAGACCACCTCCCAGCGTGATTTCTCAACACGGGCAGTCGCAGATGGTAGCAACTGCTCACTCTGTGAAACCATCCGTTCACGTTGAGGAAGCTGCCGCTCGAGTCAAAAATCTACTCGAGCAGCAGAAAGAAGCAGCGCCCTCTTGCACTGCGCATGGTGCAATTCATGCTGTTTTTTTAGGAGTATACAAAAAAACAGGGGTTTTCGTCCAAATACCGCCAGGTAGGACGTATCAAATATGTGAAAAAAGAGGGGAACCTGGCTGTTTGTTTTTCAAGGCTGCACTTTATTTTAAGCGGTCAAAAATGCGAGACTTTCTTGCACTTTTAGGTGTCTTAATCACAGTTATTTATAATGTAATCACACTTTTTGCAACGCATTTTAAACATCTGTGTTGAATACATATCTAATACACAAAAGCTATAATACATATAAAGTGCATACAAATTTATAAATATCAAAAAAATAATGACCATGTGATTATACTAAACACAACCATACAAAATAATTTTTGCAGAAATATATACAATTACACCAACAATTCATTTGTGCCAATTATGTATAGGCAGTTCCTTGCATTATATTTTTTATGAAACTTTGGGAACTGCTGCCAAAAGGGGAAAAAATTATATAAATATAATGTGCTACTCTGTGGGGTCTATTTTATTCTCAAAACCTCCTCAGAGGACATTTAATACCCATCATGGCATGTTGATGCGAAACAATGCCGACGCGTTTCCAATCCCAATTTTAATTCTCGGGATTTTCGTCAGGGCTAAGGCACGGTGTAACCTGTAGATTGCGACAAAATGAAATAAAAACTAATTACCTAACTTGTTCTACCCTTTTATTTGGACTTAGCTCTTCATATCTCCAAGAAAAATGAAATACCTGAACTTCTTTTGATGCACTCTTTGTGCTTCTCAACTATCACGTGTTGTGGGACCTGAAAAACCAGGGATATCTAAATAAGTATAGTTTAGTTGAGCATTGTGTTCAACATTTTGTATAATGAATTTAAACACAACTTGCATCTGATCCACGACTGGAGACCGGAAAATGAAAGCCTCGATTCTGTTTGCCTCATTAGTAAAGCTTTTCATAATGGTGGCATCCTAACCGCACTTGCTGTTACAAAAAAGATTGGGCGCTTTTAAGTTTCAATCCGAATTGATAAAAAGTAACCGTTTATAATTTCTCCGTAAACAATGTTACACTTACGTGATGCAGGGCCGCTTTTGCTAACGCGGTGTTCGAAATGCTCCCTATCTGGTTTTTTAACGAGTCACAATTACAATTCTGAAAAGACAAGGGATTATACTTAGTCCTTTTCTAATGCGTTTTTGACAGAAAACAAGAAATACCGAACGGGAAAAAGGGCTCACTTACTGAACAAGTTTCGGAGTTCTCTTTGTATGTTTTCCCATCGCCCATTCGAGTCTATCATAGAGTGGAAAGAAACCTCCAAATTGGTCTATATCCTGTTGCTACCGAAAGTGATAGTTTATCGCTTTTTACTGATGCATTTTGGGATTTGCAGTGTATATAATATATTTATGACAATTCTAACACAAGATGAATCATTTGCGTTCTTTTTGTGTCACGATCTCCTGCGTGGATCAGATTTAAAAACTTCTCGTAATAAAACCGGGAAGGTTTCAAATAAGACTTTATTGCTACTTAACAGACGCTCTTTAGAGCAATAATTTTCATCGTTTAGATGAACTGCAATGCAAATTTGAAAACTGTACAAATTCTAAAGACAATATTTATAATAAAAAAATATAAGAAAAATAGGGGATACCTTCAACTATGTGCAACTATCACTTGGTTATCTTAACAGAGGACTCAGTGCAATATTTAATGTAATTCTGACATTTCATTTAGACCACTTGTAACACAATTATATTTTAAAATAAGGTAGGCTTCTCTCTTTTGGAGCAATGTTTCTACATTACCACCTCTTTGTGGTGTTTTAATTCCTGACAGGACTGTCCAAACAAAATCCTTTTCGGAATGTTCCTTTTCAATGAAATGAGGTACCAACGGTGCTGTCCAAACTTTCTGTTTTATTCGTGAGCGATGTTGGACAATTCTTTGATTAATCTGTTGTATTGTTTTACCAATATACAACTTAGGGCAAGGACACAATGGCATAAACTATGTTTTTAGTTTTGCAATTTGTAAATTCGCTATGCACCCATTTGATCAAGTTATACAAAAATTCTTTACCTTCTACAGTGTTGTTACAAGCAGAGCAATTACCACATTTGTGGTGTCCTTCTACTGGTTGCATCTTCCATAGGGCTCTTAAATCTAAGTTGTTCCTAGTTTTGCGCAGGTCTGCCCGTATAATTTGTTGCCCTATGCTTTTGTTCTTTTTCATCGCGAATAATGGTCTTTCCATGGGGCATTCAAGGTTTGTAAGCAAGTGCCAATTATTCAAAATGACCTTGCGAAATTGATGCGTGTGTGGGGCAAATGTGGACACACATACCAGTTTGTCCAATGGCTCTTTGATTTTCTTAGTCAATAGATCTTCACGAGGTGTATACCACGCTCGTTGTATTGCAGGTTTCAACATTTGTTTGGGGTACCCTCTTTCTTTTAATTGTTCACAGAAGACTTCCGCATGAAGCATAAAGTCTTCTTTGCGGGCACAATTCCGCCTGATTCTCAGTAGTTGACTGAAAAGCGCCCAATCTTTTTTGTAACAGCAAGTGCAGTTAGGATGCCACCATTATGAAAAGCTTTACTAATGAGGCAAACAGAATCGAGGCTTTCATTTTCCGGTCTCCAGTCGTGGATCGGATGTAAGTTGTGTTTAAATTCATTATACAAAATGTTGAACACAATGCTCAACTAAACTATACTTATGTAAATATCCCTGATTTTTCAGGTCCCACAATACGTGATAGTTGAGAAGCACAAAGAGTGCATCAAAAGAAGTTCAGGTATTTCATTTTTCTTGGAGATATGAAGAGCTAAGTCCAAATAAAAGGGTAGAACAAGTTAGGTAATTAGTTTTTATTTCATTTTGTCGCAATCTGCAGGTTACACCGTGCCTTAGCACTGACGAAAATCCAGAGAATTAAAATTGGGATTGGAAACGCGTCGGCATTGTTTCGCATCAACATGCCATGATGGGTATTAAATGTCCTCTGAGGAGGTTTTGAGAATAAAATAGACCCCACAGAGTAGCACATTATATTTATATAATTTTTTCCCCTTTTGGCAGCAGTTCCCAAAGTTTCATAAAAAATATAATGCAAGGAACTGCCTATACATAATTGGCACAAATGAATTGTTGGTGTAATTGTATATATTTCTGCAAAAATTATTTTGTATGGTTGTGTTTAGTATAATCACGGTCATTTTTTTGATATTATTTATAAATTTGTATGCACTTTATATGTATTATAGCTTTTGTGTATTAGATATGTATTTAACACAGATATGTTTAAAATGCGTTGCAAAAAGTGTGATTACATTATAAATAACTGATTAAGACACCTAAAAAAGTGCAAGAACTTTGAGTCTCGCATTTTTGACCGCTTAAAATAAAGTGCGGCCTTGAAAAACAAACAGCCAGGTTCCCCTCTTTTTCACATATTTTTTTTTTTTTTTTTTTTTTTTTAAGGAGTGGCACAATCACCCGGCGCTAAAAATCAACGCAAACTGCGCAACCTAACGCACTCCGCTGCTTGCGGAACTCTGCGTAGCGCTGCAGAGTTTTTTAGTCACTTCGCGAAGTTCCAAGTAGGGGAACTCCGCCAATTCTGCCCAGGCCAGTAGCTATCTACTTTGCTAACTTTTTCTTCCTGAGGGATGCGAATATTGAAGCGTTAACTGGATTTTAAACATCAACTTCTTACACTGTGACTGTCATTGAAGCACTTATCCAAAGGGTCAAGAAGAAGAGATTCATCCATGGACCTTCTTTGCATTATTGTTGACATTGTTGTTCTTTTGAACATGTGCATTTTTCTCACTTTTTTGCACGTTCAATCCACTTGAGCACTGCACCTTCACCTTATTACCAATTGCAGCACCCTATTTGGTACTTTTAAAAAAATATACTGAATTGCTTTTTCTGTCAAATACAATAATGATGCATTCAATTTGTATTCTGGACCTATTTTATCTCCCTGGTGTGTCCTTCATACATTATAAGTAGGGTTTCCGGTTTCCTGCTAAAGCCGATTATAACTGATAAACCACCACCAAAGAATATTTGATTTGCATTGAAACTGCAAAACACTGCACTTTGCTGCTCTTATACTAGTTTGGCACCATCTGGTGTTAAACAGTATAAATGCAGCCTCTCCCGCTAAGCACTATGCTCCCACTAGGAGGCAATTGGGCCAAGCAAAGCCACTTAATATGCACTTCTTTTATTTGCAAGGTCCCTGGACCCATAGGACTAACTTCCACTCCTTTGTTGGGAGCTTGGTTTACATCAAATGGCGTCAGGCCACTGTTTATTCCATGTTGCTGCAAAGTGGTCAACATCTTTACAGCTGAACTCTTAGTGTCTCGGTCCAGATTAGTTTTGTTTTCTGAAAGTTCAGGTAAGAGGAGAGAGGCAAAAAGATCACTGTACATATAGAAGGTGCCAGAATCAATGCCCTCCCATAAAACATTACAACCAGCACTCCTGTTCTTAATTTTACATTGGGATGGTTAAAATGCAAGCCTTTAGGAGTTGAATCCTTTCATATAGAAAGATCAGGGGCCATATCAAACGTGTTGAGCATCCATGTGTGGAAACGTGTAATATTTTGCGTTAGCATAAGCAACAGCCATTTTTGGCTGTGGTGTCCATTTCGCTACCTTCGTAATTCTTTCGTCCTCTGCTGTTCGCCTTTTCACCCTGCTTGTGTCATCAACTTTAGTTGACCTCTTTCGACATGGCTAAGCAATGTACATGCTGGGGGGTTTGTAGCTGCCGGTGCACCTGGTCTTAGAGGCCATCTATTGACCGTTTACTGCTGCCATAAACATTCCTGCTCCCCTTTCTTATTTGCTGACCAAGTGGTCATCCATCTGCCCTGGTTTGCTGATAGCTATTTTCTGTGTCTAAACTCGCTCTTTCCATTTCTGTCCATATGCTTGCATTGCAACAAAATTGTATACAAGGACGATGGTTTGTGAATTCAGTGTACCTCTTCCTACAATACTTGAGTGTTGTGTGGACGTGGTCCCGCTCATGAGTGATTAATAAACTTGTTGTTTTACTTCAACTCCAGTGCCGATCTCTTTTTGTTAGTCTTTGGACCCGTGGACGAGAGGGTGACCCTGCACCAGTGTGCTCACTTTTGGGTACATTTCCACAGTTGGCGCCCAGCACGTGGGGCCCCATCAGAGACGCGGCCGTCCGAAGGAGTGGTCTCGACGGAGGATCGAAATATTACTGAGGATGCGCAATGCATGACGAGACGCTGGTCTTTGCAGGCCAACGTGACTTTTAAGGTTTTCCCGATTTGACCCTCCGGGTGGTGGCCGGTCTCGACTGGGGCTTTCTTTGGCATATTCTGCAGTGACCATTAGGTCGACCAGAGATCGGCAGGTGGGAGTTGGAGACTTCTGTTTGGTAAGGTCGCTGAAGCAGCCCTCTTGATTTGCTTGGTTTGGTTTGGTTTTGGATTTCATTCTTTGCAAAGACTGAAGGCAGGTAATGGAGATTTTTCTCCTTTTGGAATATTTGTTTGGAGTAGTAATATTTTACATATACTTGTGAAAACATGCCTGTTCTCAGCACACACCGTAAGTGTTGTTGCTGCTCTTGTGGTACCAAGAATGCTTTAGAACAAAGTCAGCCGGCTCCTCCATAAGGGACGCCAAATAGAGAGATGTATATTAAATATGGTATTTGTCCCATAATGTACGGTTCATTGTGGAACAAATACACAAAGAAAGAGTCCGATTTACAATGGCCAGTGAATGGGTCATTCGATTCTAAAAAAGTTCAGTATGTAGAACAGTGTTTATTTAAAAGAAAGAGTAGACAGGATATGTTTGATTGTGTATGTATGTGGGATAAAGAAGTGAAAGAAAGAGCAAAGAGAGCGGAAGCTATAGCAGAGAAACAGCAGCGAAAGACGATATATCAAAAAGGGGTGGAATTAAAAGACAAAGAAATGAAGGAAAGAATAGAAAAGGAAGATAGAGAACGTCGATTAGCGATAAATGGCCAGTATCCTATTAGGCGCCCTATCTATCCACTACTTAATATGCCTCAGGATGATTGCATCCTATTAGAACGACCCCCACCCCCGTATAAATTTCCCGCTCCAAGTGCCCCTGAGGATGAGGCTTCTGATGAGGAGCTCTCTTCCTCAGAGGATAAAGATAAAGACAAGTAAGTTGGGCGACAGACTCGCTCTACTTTGACTAAAGCAGAAAAAGATACATTAAAAAGCACTGCTAAAGAAGAAGCTTGTCGGACTACTACAGCGACGATCCTCAAATATGGTTCAACCTTGGAAAGATATAGACCAGTTATATTTCGTCTAAAAATTCTGTTGGGAGGTAATATATGGTTGGCGGCAGATTTCTGACGAAACAGAACCAGCTGATCTGAACGTTGATTATAAGCGGTTAGTAGATGGGACTTACCTTTTTTCAGATATACCCGATACGATTAGACGAATAGTTAAATTACTAAATGAAACATTACATTTACGTAAGGAGCAAGAATTAGCTAGAAAGAGCAAAGTAGTAGAAGCAGTTCAATCCCAGGCAGAGAAAACAGATGTTCTGGTGAAAGAAGGCAATTCCGGCAGTAATAAAGTTACTATGAAACCAATGCGTGAAGCCGCACCCCTGTATGTTCCCCCGAAGGGTGCAGGAACAAATGATGATAAAACTTCGGATGATGCAAAGGGATATTTTATATATAATTGGGTTTACACTCCTTGGAGTAGAGCAGATGTTATGGCTCTTAAGGCTGCTTTGCCCGACCCCCAGAAAAATTCCGCCGCCTTCTATGAGGAGGTGGAAGGAGCCATCAGCTCCTGCACTATGACCTTGCCAGATATCGATATGTTCTTCGGGCTTATTTTGCCCCCTGATATGTGGAGAACAATACGTAAAATAGATGACAATGTGGCATTTGGTGATACCTGGGAACATTTAGAAGAAACAAATGCGGAAAGGGAGCCTGCGCAGAAGCCTCAGAAGGAGATATTAGATCTTCCTAAAGCTATTGTGACTAAGTTGAAGACTCTCATACCCCCTAAGAAAATAGATTGGACTACGTTAGCGTCCTGTAAACAGAAAAAGGATGAGTCCGTTTCGGATTTCTTTCCTAGATTTGAGGAGACATTCCATGATTTTAGTGGCCAGTCACTGGCCGATGACACGGGTAAACATTTGTTTGTCGACAAATTTGTCGCTAATATGTTACCGGAAATAGCTAGTCGCCTTAAGGCCAGTGAGAGTTCTTGGACCATGTCTTCCCCAGTTTCCATTTTGACCATGGCCCAATATTATGAGCGACAGGAACAGGAAGTGAAAGGCAGGGAGGATAAGAAGGTTAAAGACTTAAAAGACAAAAGTTATGATGGCTCAAGTATATGGTCCACCATATAGGGGAGGTGGAAGAGGAGGACGTGCAATATATACACCCGGAGCGCTCCCTCTTCCTCGAGCAAATTTGTCTCCTGATCGGTGTGCCTATTGTAAAGAGACTGGGCATTGGCGTTCTGAGTGCCCTCTTTTGCGAGGTCAGCAGTACCAGCGGGGAAGGGGAAGTATGAGAGGACGCCCAGGGAATTCAGGAAACCGGGGAGGTGTAGGAGCTCGTCCCAGGTCTGAGGCAGTTGAACAAGGACCAAATTACTCTAATACTTTTGATAGACGAAATCAATACCAAATGTCTGATTATTCTGCTGATGCCCTTGCAGATTCCGATTACGCATAAGGGACCGGTTGAGGTGCCAGTAGATCAAATGGGTCCTTATGTTGACGCAAATGTCTTGGGATCTACTGATCGGTTTCTGGTTGATACAGGGGCTACCCGTAGTGCTCTGTCTAAAAGATTGGTTCCTAGGGCTCCCCTGTCCGGCACAATGATAACATCGATAGGGTTCGATGGAACACCTACACCTAGCCCGCTTTCACAGCCACTTGAATTCGGACTTGACAAATTCACTGCAGCATGTCCATTTTTGCTTTCCCCTAACACGCCGGACAACATTGTGGGTATCGATATGCTTAAATATTTTCGTGCTACAATACGTTGTTCTCCGGAAGATGTGCGTGTTATTTTGAATGACAATTATCCAATAGTTGAGAGATCCTGTCTTAACATAACACGTGTATTTGTAAAGCGCACGTTCACCCAGAGGTAACTTGGCGCTGAATAACAGATGTTTATTGTTACCCAACTCAATGGTACTCATTGTATCGACCTCAGATGGATGAAAGGCTGAGTGGACCCACCAGGATTTGAACCTGTGACCATGAGGTCGAACACAGGCCCCTGCAGTGGACGCATTAGTCCACTGAGCCACCAGACCCGGCTATCAATAAGGATGCCGCTCTGGCGTCCCTACCTTGTGGGCTAGATCAGATACTGATGTGGGTCAAATGGTTATTCCACCAGTGCAAATCCAAGTAAGGGAAGGTGTTTCATTGCCTCGACTGCCCCAATACAAAATATCCCGAGAAGGTGAAGAAGCATTAGCAAACATTGTCCAGGATTTGATCAAAGTGGGGGTAGTGGAAGAAGTCCCCTATAATACTTGCAATATCCCTATCCTTCCTATTTTGAAAAAACACACTGACACTAAAATTTACAGATTCATTATTGATTTGCGGGAGGTTAATAAAATTGTAGTGCCCCAATATCCGGTAGTTTCTGATATCACAACCCTTCTCACTATGGTCCCTCCCACTGCCACTACATTTTTGGTGATCGACTTGAAAAACGCATTTTTCTCAATACCCATTCACCCTGAAAGCCGTTATCCGTTTGGATTCACATTGAAAAATAGATCCTTCCGGTTCTGCAGAGCTCCACAGGGATATGCAGAGAGTCCTAGCATTTACAGTCAGGCATTAAAAAGACAGCTTGATTCCTTTCCTGTACCAAAAGGGGTGGCCCTTATCCAGTACGTCGACGACATCTTGTTAGCTGCAGATACCCCTGAGCAGTGTGAAGGAACACTTATTTTTATCATTTCTTGCCTCCCATAATCACAAAGTCTCGCGAAAGAAACTGCAATATTGTAGACAACAGGTTACCTATTTAGGTCACCTCCTGTCTAAGGAGGGACGTGCACTCACACCAGATCGCATTCAGACCATTTTAGATACTCCTGTGCCCCATACTCAGAAGGATGTCCGTGCACTGATTGGCCTTACTTCTTTTTGTAGGCAGTGGATCCCCAGTTTTTCACACATTATTAAACCTTTGTTGGCCCTTTTGACTAAAAACACTCCGATGCCCCTCCCATGGACTGCTGAATATCAGAATGCCTTCCAACAGTTACGCCAAGCTCTTTGCTCTGCACCAGTATTAGGAACTCCAGACTAAGTGTAGTGCACACAAGAAAGTGACTGATAAAATAGGAGCAGGTAATGCCTTTGCGGATCACACAGCCCGTGAGACCGCAATGCAGTGAAGCACCACATCTATGTATGTGGCTAAGTCACAAGCTGAACGTTGGCATGATGCCAGGCAGGAAGTGCTGGACATGCAACAATCTGCCTCTGCTGACTAACTAGACCAATGGTCTAAGGAGGGAACACTGGATGATGAGGGCTGCTGGAGGAATAAAGATATGACCAAATGGAGGTTACCCACAGCATACTTATACCCCTTGATTCACATGGCACATGGGCCGGCACATGTTGGTGCATCCTCAATGGCAAAACAACTCATGCAAGTTTGGGATCATCCTGATATTGCCGGCACTGCTAAAAAGATAGTCCAGTCTTGTCTGGTCTGTCTCCAGTATAATCCTGGAAAGGGAACGTGAACTCCAACAGGAGGGTTTGCGACACCATCTGCACCTTTTGAGGTCCTGCAAATGGACTACATTCAGTTTGAGCGCTGTAATAATTATTGGGCAAGTTGTAGAATATGTCATGAAAGGGTTGGGGATTAAGCAGAAATTTCATGCTGCTTTCCACCCACTGTCAGCAGGCCTGGTGGAGCGTTACAACTCCACCCTGAAACTGAAATTGGCTAAAATACAGGCTTCCACGTCTTTGAAATGGCCCGATGCACTGCCCCTAGCCTTGCTTTCTATCAGATCGATACCACATACACGATCTGGCCTTATGCCACATGAGATCGTCTTTGGGAGGCCCATGAATATTTGGGGGTCCCTAAGCCTCGCCCTATACATGATGTTCCCCACATGTTGATGAGGGACTATTTGTCCCAGTTAACTGACAGCTTGTCTTCTATTTATCAGCAGGTGCGGGAAGCTCTTCCAGACAGGTCGCAGGGTGATGGTCATGATCTGCGGCCTGGAGATTTTGTCCTTACGAAATCGTTTCAACAGACAAGTTGCTTGGCACCTCGCTGGCGTGGCCCAGAGCAGGTCCTCCTTGCTACCAGAACTGCAGTGCGAGTGACCAACAGGAAGAACTGGGTACACGCCAGCCACTGCCGAAAGATTCCGCATACCTTCGTGAGCCCTGCTGTACTGACAGATCATCGCGACATTCTGGTCACCGAGAGAGGACGAGCTGCATCACCTGAAGGGCCTGAGGAAGTTTTCCCGGACCATACGATCCCTGGTGCATCTAGATATCTGCTTCGATCCAGAAAGAAAGACACTTCATCGCAAAAAGAGACTGTTTGAGCCACTGTCCTGGGTGGTTAAAGACGGACTACAAAGGGGGGTAGCCTTTTAGTGACTAATCTCAACGTTAGTGAAGAAACCAACGCCTGCCCAGGACCTTAGGGCATCATCTATTTTGTTGTTTGTCGACGAGATGAACATGCCTGAGGAGAAGAAATCAAATGCTGCAAAGATCTGTAGCGGCTGCACAATGTTTATTACTGGATTAACTTTGACTGCTGTCATCATTGCTGTGGTAATGTGGGTTGTGGAGGAAGTAACTCCAGCTCAAAACTTATTGCCTGCTACTACTCCTGTCCCCACGGAACATTATTACTTCACTCTTCCCTATCATGAAAAGAAGCATCGAATGTCATATCTCAATAACACTTTCATACAAATGTTGTATCATACTCCTAATGCTACGAATACTACCAACTGCTGGGTATGTCGAATGATGCCAGCCCATCAGAAGAAGGGAGGAACGCCTCTCATTCCCCTGCCATTTTCACACAATGGCTCTTGTAGAGCGTGGTTCGCACTTTTGTGGGCCTCTGAGGTTAGTAATATTGCTCCAGCTGATGTAGGAGGACTTAATACACAGTTAAATAAAGTTTGTTACCTTGATGATGAAGACCTCCCACAAGCCAAAGGAACTATATGGGAAATGGAGGAGTATCGCAAAGGAAATTCCTCCGCAAGCTACATTTTCCCCAACACTCGAACAGCCAAGGGTAACGGGCCTCCTGTTATCGCTGTTACTAGAGCCCAAGCAAATCTTTGTGTGAGCAGTTTTGGCAGTATCCCTGTGGGAAAAAGTGACTGTACTACACTATTGAATATCACTGGAACGAATAGCAGTTTTCTATCCTCACATAACACTTATTTCATTTGTGGAAGTAAAGGTTACTATTATCTACCAATTGGATGGTCTGGAATATGCTGTGTGTCCTTCTTGCTTTCCCCTGTGTTCTTAGCACCTGCATCTTATCATAAAGATCAAAAATTGTTTAATGACATTTCCTTGAACAGATTCAAAAGAACTATAAATAATGATGAAGTGGATCAAACTGACACTGCATTACAGCAATATGTTGACTTTAATTTGGGACTCTTTTTCTTTGTTGGTGCGGCCTTGAATAGTAGAAAAATAAGACGCTTGACCCGAGTGGTAGAGGCAGTGACTAATCAAACAGCGATGTCTCTTGGAAATATTACAGAAGAACTCCAAAATCACAAGAATTGTGACTTTGCAAAATAGAATGGTTTAGATGTAATATTAGCTGATCGTGATGGAGCATGTCGCATTATCGGGAGTAGCTGTTGTGTGTTTATCCCTGACCACGCCCCTTCTGTTTATGATGCCATTTCCAAACTGCATAAAATAGCCACTGAGATACATCAAGATCCAGGAACATGGACTTGGACTGGATGGTTATGGAACTTATTTTCTGTATGGGGTCTGAAAGTATTGTCGGCCCAATTCATAATTATTGCAATTATCTTCTCTTGTTGTTTATGCATACAATGTGGACCAATGCTCTGTTCCCTCTGTATTTCCACTTGTACTACTTGTGTACCATCTAAAACGAATGTCCAAAATGCAAATGCCCGTTTAGCAATGGAACGAGAAATTTGTGAAATTATGTTAATTGATATTCACGATGTAGATCATACCCCTTAGAAGGGACAAGAAAATGTCTTAGCTTATGCTAAAAGGGTCGTCTGTGGAAACATGTAATATTTTACGTTAGCATAAGCGACATCCATTTTTGAATGTGGTGTCCATTTCGTTTCCTTCGTAATTCTTTCGTCCTCTGCTGTTCGCCTTTTCACCCTGCTTGTGTCATCAACTTTAGTTGACCTCTTTCGACATGGCTAAGCAATGTACGTGCTGGGGGTTTGTAGCTGCCGGTGCACCTGGTCTTAGAGGCTATCTATTGACCGTTTACTGCTGCCATAAACATTCCTGCTCCCCTTTCTTATTTGCTGACCAAGTGGTCATCCATCTGCCCTGGTTTGCTGATAGCTATTTTCTGTGTCTAAACTCGCTCTTTCCATTTCTGTCCATATGCTTGCATTGCAACAAAATTGTATATAAGGACGATGGTTTGTGAATTCAGTGTACCTCCTCCTACAATACGAGAGTGTTGTGTGGACGTGGTCCCACTCATGAGTGATTAATAAACTTGTTGTTTTACTTCAACTCCAGTGCCGATCTCTTTTTGTTAGTCTTTGGACCCGTGGACGAGAGGGTGTCCCTGCACCAGTGTGCTCACTTTTGGGTACATTTCCACACATGCACCATGGAAAGAGTTCCATGACCTAGTTCTTGTGAAACTGCACTGCTTTCAGTGCAATCACTACCTCAGAAACTCTGAATTAGTTTATAAGCTGTAGATAGTACAGCTATTAGTTTCCTAGTATGTGATGCAGATGTTTTCAGCAAAAAACAGGTGCATGCACCGGTCACGTGCATGAACACTAATGTAGATACAATCCCAAAATAACCAAGTTCCCATGTCAAAAAGAACTTATGGTGCCATAACAAAGGTGAACGCTTGACAACATTCCCCGTGCAAAACACTGACAACACATTTCCCCCAAGATGGAAAACGCACTATAAGAGGGCAAACTGCACAGAATACAAAGGTGAAATGCCTTGAGCAACTGTCAAAGACCTGGAAGGAACACAGTCCCTGAGCTGCTTTAAAAACACAATGATCTACCACCATGCTTGGTAAACATTGATGCAGAGAGGTCTTCAAATAAACCCAAAATCCCTCAGACAACCCAAAACTGTAAAACAGTGTTAATAGCGATTGTGAAATGGACATGCAAGAGGCCAAGGCATCTTGGTAGGGATGAAGCTTCTTTACTACCTTCACTGCTTCTTCCTGCAGGACAGTTTGAGGTCACCAACATTCCAGTAGCTAGCAGTGTGCATAGAATACTTTTGCAGCAAGCTTCTGTCCTCTGTGGCCAGGTAGGGGAGGAATAGGCCCAGATTTGAGTAAAAATACATTGTTTTATCCAGGTCCATCTTTGTATCTCAAGGCAAAGAGCAGGACAGATCGACACTGGCAATAATTGAGCACAGAGCACCCCACTATACATAGCATTTCCTAGGAAAACAAGCATTGGCATAGCCAATAGGTCTCGCCTTTGGGACCTTCTAAGTGTTTAGCCATGCAACAGTTGATGTTGTTGCACCAAGGATATTGTGCTGGATAACTAAACACTTATAAGGTCCCAAAGGCGAGACCTATTGGCTATGCCAATGCTTGTTAGGCTTTACAACCATTTGAGAGTGCCAGTTGACACAACAGGGGCACATTTTAAACTCGAAGACTATTGAACTAAAAACTAAATATTACATTCTTTACATTGTTAAAGTAGCCTATATTTCTTTTATGATTTGAGAATGGAGGTCTACGTGTTCAAAATAGCTTGTTTCGAAAACTATATTAAATAGGATTTGAGAAATACGCAGTACTACCTACATTCAAAACGGACACAGATACGCATTCTGTGTAAGCCGTGCCCCACATCCCACCCGCTTCCATGAGTACATAGGGGGCTTGCTCTTATATCTAGCATCATCAAGAATGGGTTTAAGGGCAGGGGGATGGGTAGGCCATATATGTGGCTATAGGGAATCGGCTTTCATCAGTTTTCATACCACAGTTGGGTTCATCCCTGGTCCTTGCGTTCCAGCTTCTCTTCAGAAATTGATAGGCTTCAAAAGCTAGAAAATAAATGAGTGCATTGGGAAATAGTGAATTTAGGAATGGACACCTGCCGCTGCTCCGTAACCTCTCCGCCCTGTTCAAATGGTTTTAAATATGCAGCTCTCCCCGCGCGCCTCCGGAATCGGTGCGCACTCCCCTTGCCCCGAGGTTGCCTTGGGCCGCGCGCTCATATAGCTCATTCAAGGCACGCGGTGCAGCTTGTTAAAGTCTGTGATCCAAGGCAGACCGATCGAGGTTTAATCTGACAGCGGATAAAAGTGATCTTCCGGGGCACCGCTGTAGTCCATCCGTCAGGGTGAGCGACACTCGGCTAAAGAAGACATCACAGGCACGAGGCGCCCAGTTCTTGCAAAAAAGACACCGGCTTTGTTCTTTTTCTTCTACTGACTGTCAGTGAATCCGGTCGTCTGTTAATCTACATGGTTTTGTCATCAAATTTTGAACAAAGTTACAATATGTAGCGTGTAAAATCTTTTTTCCTCGATTAAGTAAAGAAAGCAGTTTAAATGAACACTGAACCAAAATCACCACGGAGGGCAGATGAATGTAATTAGTGAATGGCCATGTGCTAATACACCAGCTGACAGAATATTCTGAAAAATAGAAGATTTTATGCTCCATTCAATTATGTCGCAACAGAAAATCTCAGGAGAAACAAGCGTGCCGCGAGTGGTGCGCGCGAAGTGATCGCGTGCTGTTAGGGTGCCGCGAGCGCTTAATGAGCCATGACGGAAAGCCGTCGGCAGCGTGAGAGAGGAGCGGGGGCGAGCGCGGCAGCGTGCAGAGCTGACCACACGCTCGTGCACCATGGCCTTTTGCTTGCGCGTAACTGCAGGGAAAAGGCCACGACGCACGAGCGTGTGGTCAGCTTTTGAAACCCCCTTACATAAAGTCTTCGCCTTACAGCGCTTGCGCGCTACTCGAGGCTCGACCTAAAAATATTTATTCAGCAAATCTTTGCCATGTGGCTGAAGAACGGAATAGCAGGTAAGTGTGTAAATACCCACTATTCATCTTAGATCTGCTGTAGTTAAATATTAATGCTGGGCAGACAGATCTCCGTTCATGCACATCCATGATAGGGGGAACTGGACAGTGTGGCTGGACAGGAGGGTTTATTTCAGGACTGTGAAATGAGGCAGGGAGCAAAGGGTGAAAAGTTACTTGAAAGAGCATCTTCAGATAAAAGGCACAAAGAAGGGACTTTGGAGCAGGAAAGAGCAAAGGAATAACTGACAACAGGAATTAATGAGGGAACGGAAAGAAAATTGCTTTCTAACCACCATGTCTGATTATGTCGGAGCAAAAAAAAACATTGATAACCATGATTTTTACAATTTTTTGAAACATTGGAAAACACTGAAAAATTCCCACCAGAGTTCACAACAAATATAAACTGAAAACAGAAAAACCTAATTTATTGTATTTACTACTGGGAATGCGCAAATCTTCATGGGTCTAACAAATAATTTGTCTATGTGTTTGACAAAATGTTTTCTTTAAAGCAATCCCCAAGAAAACACTGGATCCTTTATTGCTACAACCATACCCAGGTTCCCAGGGATATTCGGATGCCCTTGGTTGGCACTCCAATAACTTGTGGTGATCGGTAGCGCTCAAATACATATACAAATATACACTCTCGAAGAGACTACATGACTGCCTAAGTTTCTCCACTCATCCCCAAAAGAATGAGAGTTGCATTCCATAAAGTGCAGGATTATCTTCAGTACCATGGCATCCACAGTAAGTTTATGCCAGTCACTGGACAGGTGACATTTTCTCTCCTCAATAAAGCAAATACTACTCTGCGTAACCAGTAGACAATTGTATGACGTTGGTACACCTTCTCAACACATCATTAGAAAGACTGCCATTTTATCGTTTGAGGCAAACGGACATTAAATGGCTATGCTAACCTAGCAATATCGCATAACCTCTTAAAGTAGAAAGGCAGCATTTTCTGAAACTTATAAGTACTTTTTTTGCAGCAGCCACAGATGCCCAATCTCCCCGAGCCTGTCAACCCCATCATTTGAAATGCAGTCTGAATTAGAGTCATGTTTCTGAATAAAGTTTGGGACATGGGCTTCCTGACAAGTTTAATCCCGGGGTTATTCAATTAAATTACGTCACCACAGCATTAATGAACACTTCATACCAGGGTACTGCCTATGTCAAACTCTCCTACGTTTGGGAAACTAGAGCAGTGAACATACTGCAAGGCATAACCCTGATGTCTAGATTCCACAGACTGAAGTCTGCTTCTGGCACCGTCCGCAGGCTGCATGAAGAGGAAGAGCAGCCATGGCACGAGTGCACAGGTGCATCCTTCCAGCGCAAAGCAATGGGTGAGGAGCAAGGACGGGAAGTAGTAAGGGGCAGTATATCGTGTCCACATGAAAGGCAACCATCAGTGTAGGACACAGGTCTGGGAGAAGGATAGCAAGAGGGAACTGAACTGTTATCGCACCAACTGAGTATTTCAGATCGTTTAGATCCTGATGAAACTGGCGGAAATCCTATGGTGGTGAAACTTTCCTGTAACTAACTACACATGCTGGCAATCAGCCATCAGGCAGCAGTACATGGAACTTCATTTTAAAGAGCCGATTGGTCTGAGACTCCAGCAAATCACACAAGAAGACTGGAGAACACAACAGCACATTAGAGATTTCCGAGCTCCAGGTCCTCCTGCAGAGCAACGCTCAACGAATCCAAACTGCAAGAAAGTTGACAGAGACTCGCCATGCACAACACCCAACCCCTTTTCCAAAATCAGAATTGTACAGACCTGCATAGCACGTTAATATTTGCAAACATACTATTCTGGAAGTAGATTTATCCCATCTTTTCAGACACTAGACATTGACAGTGGAACCTTAGCTTCAATACCCACTGACACAACACCACTGTTTTCACACACGTGAACTCACTGGCGCTCACTTTAGCTGCATCTCAGAAACATTAGGGACAGTACTAAGCAGCACCAAATCCACGCCTGCACATACCCAATAGCTGAGAAATCTGCTGGGATGTACGAGGGAAGGCCCTGCTCAACATAACCTATACGGTTCTTAACCCATCTGTGGCTACCACTCCTTTCATCCATTAGAGACGAACTAAAGCAGCTCAGACTGGCATTGGGGGGCACTCCACTTTATAAGAAACAAAAACACATTCACTAATTGAATTGGGCTCCCTGTAAGCCTGTCCTCCAGTGGCAGCAAATCCAATATGAAAACAACAAGGGGAAAAGAATTATTTGGCTTCAGGTTGACAGCTTGCCCCAGACAGATAAGTATACATCCAAAGAGATCACTGTTGCCAAGAAGTCATTGCGGTTAGGTATATACAAATATTCATTGCTGAGGTCATGTCCTGAACAGAAGTCCACTTTCGTTAAAAGCCTACCCAAATGCATCCATCCATAGGGATCCCCGAAAAAAGCAACTGGTCTTGTCCCAGTGCCTAAATATGGGAGTAGGTCTCCCATGCTGTTAGACATGCTCCCCACAAATGCACTTTCATGCAGCGTGCATTATAACTGAAAGTGCCGCTAAACAGATTCTGTACTCAATGATCTGCACAGTGGCCACAAAATGACCTTAATATCGAAGATAGTTTTAGATATCTTTAGCTATGTCCACTGCTAGATTTTATGCCCCCATGAGCTTTAAACATGCAATTACTTTTACTTTTATGCAATAAGATTTGCTAATATGATGGTACATTAAGACAGGTCAAATAGGTAGGACGCACAAAACAAAATTGCATACAAATGCGATTGTAAGGAGTATAGCAATCAGATGTAATATGTATTTTTCCAAGTATATATGTTGTTTTAGGGAATGTTGTAAATTACTGAGTTCTTGTGGTTTGTCTGGAGGAGGCACGAATCAGTGGGTCAAAACACATCGACCAGTATATCGTGAAAAGTTCCTAATACCTTGAAAGCTCAGAAAACTTGGATTGATTCAAAATGAACTGTGAGGACTGAAAAATGTTTACAACAGTCCTACATTTTGGCCCACACTAGGAATTCTGGGACTACCTCTGGGCAGACTTTGAAAGATGAATTTTTAAGGAGGAGCCTTTTGTTACAAAAAAGTGATTACAAGGACTACAAATGAACTGGAGCAGCTTGTGTACAATAAATATTTTTTGAAAGCTTGCATCCTTATATTGAATTAAAGGCATGTGAAGGGGTGTGAGACCTACAGAAGAAAAATGTGTTAATGTATGATGGAATGTTAATGCATCTGACCAATAGTGAGCCGAGACACTATTGTGCCCATTGAAGGCTATTTGTCCTTATAGGGAACCCAACCCCCTTTTGCACTATTGATTTATTAGCCCAGATTTGCACAGGGTATTCGGCCTGTCCCCCGATTCACCTTGGCATGCGAAGTGCACCTTTATGGGCATCAACGTATCAACCTCCAGTTACACACAGACAACTGCAGCAGAATACAAAATAGAGAGATAGTAAACTGCTCACTAGAACTGCACTTAGATGTGCCTCTCTCCCATACCCAGCTCAAACCCAGAACAAACAACAGCAGTTGTCGCTCGCACTCCAAGCCTCACTAAGGAAGCACCAGTCTTGGTCCTCAGTGGAACCCTTCCGCTTCTGTAAAAGGGAGTCTCTGTTGGAGACAGCTTGTGGCTGAGGTGGCAGGATAT
Organism: Calotriton arnoldi; assembly: GCA_963921515.1. Classification (NCBI taxonomy): domain Eukaryota; kingdom Metazoa; phylum Chordata; class Amphibia; order Caudata; family Salamandridae; genus Calotriton; species Calotriton arnoldi. The sequence continues at coordinate 377,878 of CAWUFW010000236.1, read as the reverse complement.
CAAGCCTGTAAAAGTGCTAGTGTTCTAGTGAATCTGCCCTAGGCCTTTTGCCACTCACTGCACAGGATACGAAAGGTCCATATATTGGGATTCCGAGAGCAAGGCCATGGGTTAGAACCATGACAGCAGGGGAGATCCAGGCTCATTATTCAACAGAGCCACTCCCCTTCAGGCAGAGGCCCAACAATGACCATCTATGATAGGGTCTGGGCGGAGACATCCCGACCAATCAACGCTGGATTAGCTTAGGACGACCTATCGTTTACTAAGCAGTAGCCGGCCAAGATGTCAGACAATAGAGTCATGACAATTTACCAGTTAGAACAGGTGCATGCTTGAAAGAGCAAAAATGTAGACATTCACAGAAGAGAAACTGCTTGAAACCCAGATAATTACCACTATACTAGTGAATGGAAGAAATATTGCGCTTACGGAGAGTCAACTTTGCGATTCCATGTATATTTTAGGTAACAAGATACAAACTGTTTGCACATTTAAGGAGGAGGTGTCATTTTTAAGCAAAATACAAAGTAGTGGGCCTGTGCCAGCATGCCAGTGAGCTGCAAACCGCCGAAAGGAGAAAATCTTTCACATAAACCACAAGTGGTGCTAAATAACAGGAGCTAGACCTTCACTCCCAAACCTGTAAAATGCAAAGTCTAGGAGTCAAACCGCTACACTATAGAAGTCTGTACCCACTTCTACCAACAGCCGTGCCAAGTTTCCCAGGTCGATGTGCTGCTCCAGTCCAGGTTTTTTTTCAATTAATTCTGGAACTAGTAGTTTTGTAGTAGTCTTCAATTGTAATACAGGACTACAAGTCCCAGAATTCAAAGGCGGAAAATGGACTGGAGCAGCACTTTACGCACGGATCTGGGAAGCTTGTCAGCTATGCCCAAAGACATTTAATCATGGCGACGAGGACAAGTCAATTCACTCAAACGGTGTGCACTGCTGAAAGGCCTGGCCTACTCAAAGAAAGCGACCTTTCTGCACAAGATAGAACATGCGTTGCCCCTCCCTCGTGCACACAATCTTTCATTCAATTCATTCATGCAAAGCACGGGCTCTGGCAATCGTCATCTACTCACTGCGAGCCCAGGTCGGTCTGCGTCGAGCTTCGCCTACGGGCAGCCGCGGATGATCCTACGCGGCGCAGAAGGGAAGAGGCTTCGAAAGTCAGTAAAGCCTCGAAAAGCCAGCATGGGGGAGAAGGACATTAACTTTTTAGAGAAAGAATTCATATCCTGCTGCAAGCGAAGCCTGAGTCACCGCCCCGCCCCTTTCGATAGATCAGTGCATCGGGTAAACATTTCCAAATATGGAAAAAAAAGTCCAGAGAGGATGTCAAGAAAAGCACCCTGGCTCCGCGCTTTTGGCACTCTGGAACAAATGTGCCACTCTGGAGAGGGAGCGCAGTGCAGGCTGTGTAAATGATTAACCCTCGCAGGTCAGAGCCAGCCCTGCAGCCATGCCTGCCCGCACATTCCTGGTGTGACCTGTGGCACGCTTCCGGTGCAGCCAGGATGGGCGAACATATGTGGCATGTGTGGGCATAGTCTTCGACTCGGAATCCAGACGCCAGTGAAACATGCAGTGTTTACAAACACGCAATATCCCGGCCCTCTTCCATGCAGCTTCAGGAAGGCGCTGGCATGTGACGATGGCAGAATGTCTAGGGTGATAATACGTCATTTCGAGGTTAGGCAGCAGCACTAACCTTCCAGCGACCTTGGCTTTCCATTACTAGGGTACTTTACTGAGCAGCACACAGCGCCCCCTCTAGGCCGGGGCAAGAGACCGTCTCTGAACGCAGCTATTTAACAAGGAAATGCTGAAAAAAGCGTTCTCGTGGGGAGTGCTCCACCTAATGTTTCTTTTCTCAACACACAACCTCCTTGCCACATAACCGCACATCTGAGTCTAAGTGTAGCATCGCAGAATATGTTTAATACTATAGAGAGCAAATACTTTTCTAAACTTAATATAAACCCCAGCCTGGCTTCAAACCTTTTTTTTCTTTTAATGGTCGATACTTATCTTACTATAAGGTAGCGAAACAAACAGCTTTTTAAAATGTTTTAATATTCCTTTACTAAAAATCACAAAACGAGAAAAAGACACCCATAAAGCGAGGAAAAAGACAACTCCTGCCCGAAGGCAGTCAGGAATGTTCTGGGGCCCAAAATGCTTTGCGTTGCCAGTCAACACATTACTTCATTTTGCACACAGTGCAGGGCACCCAGGACAGTGCAGTAATCCCTCCTTCAGTTTGCGCTCCAGAAGAGGTTTCCTCACTTCTGTGGAGTTGGCTGTCAATGCAACACCAACCCTTGGCTGTGTAGACGTCCCCGAGAAGTCTGCGGAGTCCCCGCTCCTCGGCAGAAGAACCCACAACATAGCCATGAGCTCCCCTCTTCATAGCGGTTTCGCAGAGGGAGGATCTGTTTCCAGGTCGGCTTCCTTGGAAGCAGCCTGGGTTGGTCCCCCTTTCATGAATCCTGGCTAGGCCACTTTCCAGGCCTGGCTCCTGTCTGTAAGGATGCGCTGCCCAACAAGGCAGTCTCGAGGTGGTGGTCCGACCACAGAAGTACAACGAGGCGAGAGGAGCCTGAACACAGCTATATACGAGGACTCCTCACTGAGATCAAGAAGAGACAAGAATCTGTGCCCCTTCAAAGGATCCAATACCAGCTGCAGTCATTTACAACCCAATGTAACAGGAAGGACCCTAGCACTTCTAAGGAAAGCCCATCTCCCTTTCCTCACCACAGCGTCTGGTGTTCCCCCGTCCCATCTAGGAGATGGCAGGACTGCATCACTCATGCGCCGCACACTATCACGTCTAGCACACGAGCGCACACACACACACACACACACACACACACACACACTTACAACGTAAGGGATATCACAGTCAGGATTCCGGTTAATCGTGAGCACCGGAACATTAGATGTATGGGCCTGTAAGCGTACATTTATGTCTTACAGGTAAAAAGTATGCAACTAGAATTCACTGCAACGGTATGCTTCCGCCGCCGCGCTGCAGGCATCAAACCTACGAGAGGAACAGTGGTCCTGTCAAGACGAGGGGGCATCTTGTGTGCCCCTCCTGCTTCAGAACTAGGTCCAGAGCCTATCGTTGTCTAAAGACCAGGCCTAGGTCAATGTGCACACATGGGATTAGCAAGTGGCATGACCAAAAAAATCAAAATCACAGGTATGTAATTCAGGAACACAGGGGAGGGGACACGAGTAATAAATATTTTTTTAATTCCTGAAATTGGTCGTTTATTGAGGTATACCTAGTTGAACGTAAGTGGAGAAGCGTTGGTCTTCATGTATTTAGATTACTGTTTTCTCCTGGTGTCTTCTCCTACTCATTTTACGGGGACGTCTTGTGTTCAGAAGAGGGGACACGATTGTACATTATGAAGGGGACATTCGCATTCAAACAGGCAAAATTTGAGCTTTTAATAAAATAAAAAATTAAACAAAAAGCATGCCATAGGTTCCTGCACTTTTGAAAATCCAGCCCATCTGATACATGAGCAGCTCAGCTCCTCCTGCTCAATAGAGCGTTAGCATATCCCGAATTTTAAACATATCAGAAGGCTCACCACTGATAAACTTCAAATAGTGATGGTCATGATGGGGAAAGGAAGCCTTTCACCATCCCACATGGTTCCCAAATTACAAGAGATGGACTGGGAAGACGAAAACCGAATGGGGGTTTACTGGAACAGAGTAACGGAGAGGTGGTATCAGTAATCCCTCAGCTTTGGAGCCAGTTACCCCGAGGCCGCTGCAGCTCGTTACAGAGGAGGGAAGATGATCCTAGAAAAACACACAGATCTCTGTGCAACGGGCACAAGAATGAAATCAGAGACCCCTCAATACTCTATACCATAAAAAGAAGTTTGAATAATGCATTCAGAAGTCGTAAACAAGGTTTCCTGTCCACCATAATTTAAGCAAAAAGGATTACCATCCTTCGTAAAGTAAAAAAAAAAAAAAAAAGCAACACGTTGATAAGTCGTGGGCAGCTAGCCTTCAGACAAGCGGGCTCTTCAATACGTTAAGAGAAGAAAAACAAGCTTTTGCAATGCAATCGGTCTCGCTTTTGGGACCTTATATGTATTTAGCTATGCAGCACGTTAGCCTGGGTGCTGAAACATCTACTGTTCTTTAACATGGAGTGAAAGTAAGCACCAAACTACGTGACATGTCGGGTATGGGAACACATGGAGAAATATTGCCTTTCAGTGGGAAATGGTATAGTCCAAAGCTCTGTTTTTAATATACAATAAGGGCCTTTGGTGGTCTTATCACTGAAAATACAATATTTGAAAAAAATATGGTCTACGGGTGCTTGTGGAAGACAATTTCTATAGACTGGAATCTAGAGAATGGTAAGTGATTCTGGTATTTTACTGACCTCTGCTGGTCGTTTTCTACCAAGAAAGTTAAATAGAGGCAGTTGCCAGAAAAATAAAAAAAAGAAAGACCCTCAGGAGAAAGCAATTCTGGTATTTTACTGACCTCTGCTGGTCGTTTTCTATCAAGACAGTTGAATAGAGGCAGCTGAGCAGAAAAAAAAGTCCCTAAGTGGAAGCAGACAAGACCTAGGGCTGATCTCCAGAGCCCACAAAGTACATACACATATAAGTATATACTAAACTATATACAAGAGGTCTCGAATGCTCGACCTAATGAGCATGAAGGCTCACTGAGGGAAAACAGATGAAAATGTGTGAATTTCACGCATTCTATCAAAACCATCACCGTTCGGAGAAGGCATAAAACTGCTGCTTTCTGGAGAGCAATCTCCCAAAGCTCCCTGAAGCCCAGTTTGAAATCTAGAGCGATAAATCAGCCCCATGAAATGCTCCAGGTCTTGGGGTCAGAGAAGAAAGTTCTACAGAAACACTCAAACTAATGCCGAAGCCCTTCTCTGGCCACATGACAGAGTCCATCCCCTAGGTCAGCCTAACATTTGTAAAACCACCAGGTAAGGACTATAAGGTTCATGTACACGTCATCAGATGCTACACTATATCAAATGACAGAGCATCACATGAGAGACAGGCTAACATTTGTAAAACCAGGTAAGGACTATTAGTCATGGTTCATTTACACCACATCAGAAACATCCTTGCTAACGTAAAGGACACAATACTACTGGACTTGCACAACTTTGACAATTCCAGATTTCTTAAACGTATGCTAGCATAAGACAAGCCTCATTTGATTGTAAAAGCAACACGCATTAGCAAAGTAAATAGGTCTGGTCTGTTGACCTATTGGCTCTGCCGATTGCTTTCCAGAGTACTGAACTGTAACAGGACGAGATGCAGCACTGACAAAAGAAAAAAGAAAAAAATTATTAAAATGTGTGCAATGTTGATTGTGTCATTCCACTTATGCTTGCACGTGTCAGAAAGCATGTGGGCGCCAGCAGAATGATGCAGGAGTGTTGCAGAGCAGAGTGCAGCGCGCAGAGCAGAGTGCAGCGCGCAGAGCAGAGTGCAGCGCGCAGAGCAGAGTGCAGCGCGCAGAGCAGAGTGCAGCGCGCAGAGCAGAGTGCAGCGCGCAGAGCAGAGTGGCATAGAATACAGTGTTACAGAGGCGTAGAGTGCAGTAGTGAGGAGTGATGTAGACTATAGTGATGTAGAGTGTATTGGTGTAGAGTGGTGCAGAGTATAGTGATGTAGAGTGCAGTGGCATAGAATTCAGCGGCACAGATTAGAGTAGGGCACAGTAGAGGGCAGTGGCGCAGAGTTGAGTGGCGTAGAGTAGAGTGGCGCAGAGTATATTAGAGTGGTGTACAGTGAATTGCGAAGAGTTGAGCTTTACAGAGTAAAAAGCATTAGTGTAGACATACAGTTTTAGTAATAACACTATCCAGCGCAAAAACGATAATGTGTGGAAATGGTATCACCTTGTGTATTGATTTGTTTTGATCATGTTAAAGTATTGGTTTCCACCACACTTCAGACTGAACAAAAAACACTTAATTTGTGTTCCTAATTCTGAAATATTTGCAGTTTTATTTAAAGGTTGTTGAGTGCTAAAAAAAAAAAAAAAATCTCCTACCCCCAGTATCCAGTAAGATTGTCACATAAATCCTCTCACTTTGAAGTCAGAGAAAGAAAAGTAAACACCATGCTGATGAAGGTCTTAGCTGAAACGATCAGTCTTGTCTGTTCAGTTTTCAGTCCCATTAAAAAAAATTCAACAGGTTACAATCCCTACGGGTGGATAAAGTGTTTGGCAAGGCTGCCACTTTTTATCCTCCTACTCACATTCAGCCTAGAACTAGACAGAGGCAAAATTCTCATTACGCCGACTTTCACGTCACGTCCAGCATTTCACATTATGCCTGTTAAGCAAAATTCCAGAAATTATGCATTACGCGACGCATGCAATTTCAAGGCTGTCCAGGTGAAAACACCATTGAATAAGCATTGGAACAAGACAAATGACAGAACGCAATCGGCTGTTGCTCCTGGCACTTGTGTTTTTTGCACTTTTTTTTTTAGCATGAAAGGCGGCCTCTCATCCACACATTTGCAGATAAAATACAGAGATAAGGGGGCGTGGCCAACCATCATGGCCGCGCAGACGTGATTCTGCTAGGCTCCCGCACCGGAGTCCGATTTTCTATTGCCATCGGATCTCCTGGCATACATGAAAGAAGGGACGGCGGTGTGAACGGCTGTAGAAGCAGCAACGACCCTTTTGGCGAGTTCACGGCGACCGGGAGGTGCGCGAGGCCCGCATCGGCGCCTGGATCGGAGCGCGGTCGCGCTCGCAACATGGCGGCCGGGCCCCTCTGCTGAGGAGCCTCCGGAGCCGGGCGGCGACCCGCGGTGCCGGTGCCCGTAGTGGCGCAATGACCTCTGCCCCAGCGCTCCAGTGATGCAGGCGGAGAACGCTAGATTAGGGGGCACGATGTGGAGGTGGCGCGGGCGATGCCTGGAGTGCGGCGGCGAGCGCAAAATGGCGGCCGCCTCGGAGTAAAGGCCCCCGACTGACGACCTGTGCGGCGGAGCCCGCTGGTGCGGATGGAGGTGCTGTGCCGAGGCGATTCTGCATGGGACAGGGGCTGCTTCCCCCGCACCTAACACCGGGCTTTGAGGCGGCATCCCTGAGGACGGCTACAGCCAGAGGTGAGCATAAGCGCTGCTCTCCTGAAGGGCTGGGTGGCACCCACCTCGCCTGCCAGTGATTTTCACCGCCTGATTTGTTGCGCGATCGTCTGGGAGGGGCCACCAACATCAGGGCTGTGAGCTGCGCACTGTAAGGGATCGAGAAACCTCGGCTAGGATTCGCCTGACCTCGATGCCTGACCTTAAGATGGTGGTCGGATCCATCCTACCCTAAGCCCTCGCTGCTCCCTGGGACTGCATAACAGGTCACAGCCACTCATAGGACGCTGTCTGGAGGCTCTGGGGACCGCCTTCTGCAGCTGCAAAGTTACCCTGACCTGCAACGCGGCGTGAGAACTGCAAGCTCAGATACCACAGCCGGGTACAAAGGAGACACGCGGGGGCGCCAGCGTGCGGCTTCGGCCCAAGAGTTGCCCGCATGCCTCCTAAAAAATCACAGCCCAATAAGGTCTCAAGCTACTTTGGAGCCTCTGGCACGGGGAACGGGCAAGAACTTGAGCATTGTCAGACGGAGGGGACTATGGCGCTGACCCGCGGTGATCTTCTTGCCATGCTCAGGGATTTCAAACAAGAGCTGCGTGATGACATTAAAGCGGATCTCAACGCCTCTTGATGCGTTTAAATCTGACATGGCCTCCAGAATCTGTGAACTACGCACCGATGTGGACTCAGTGGGGACTCGCACCCTGGACTTGGAGGCGAAATGTCAGACCCTTGAGGACCGACTCCAGCCACTTGAAGAAGACACAGCAGCCCTCACAGCCCAACTGAACACCAAGTTGCTCAAGTGCGAAGATCTGGAGAACCGCTCTAGGCGGGAAAACATCAGAGTACGCGGTCTGGAAGAAGGACGAGAAGGTGCTGACTTGGAGCAGTTCATCGTGGGTCTCTTCACCCGCATCATAGGAGACGATGGCCCGCCAATCCAGTTGTAACGTGTTCATAGAGTGGGCCCGGCTCAGCAGGGGAAGCAGCCCCGACCTCGGGACATTTTAGCCAAGTTTACCTCCTTTAAGACGAAGGAATTGGTGCTTCGCAGGGCCAGGGGCCAAGACTCAATTGAATACCGAGGAGGATCGTGTGCACTATATCAAGACGTTGCCCAGGCCACACTGATGAGACGCCAACAGTTCCGCCGCATTACCACCGCACTTCATGAAAGGCAAATTAAATATCGATGGACATATCCTTTTGGTCTCGCCTTTGCTCTTAACAATAAGCAACACCATTTCACAGATGTAGAGGGGGCTGCGACCCTACTGGGTCTCGTCGATCCGCCGCCGGGGGACCGCCCGACCACCTAGGGGGCCCCCAGACGACTGGCACCGGACAAGGGAACTTCCGGGGAATGGCGGAGGGTACTGGCTTTCAACGGAAAGACTCCCTGATCACCCTGCACACTGCGAGCTCGCATGAATGTCGGGGGCGCCTCAGTTTCAAGAGCGGGATGGTCACCTGCATTGCATCCCCCAAGAAACTCGCCTCGAAGATCTCTTTAGACTGCGCGATGGCATAATGACGACCCTGTGGACTGCTGCCAACTTTTGCGATATCATAACAAGGGTCATTGGACTCGCTCATCGGATCACCCGGTGCGGGAATGGTCCTGCCCCTAAGGACATCCGATCACGCAGACCCTGGGGTTTGCGGAGATTTTCGCTCATGATCTGTTTTTTGTTAATACTGTTTTTTCCTGTTTAGGTGCTCTACCCGGGGATGGAACCATAGCGGGCAGTTGGGGACGAACGGGGGTGAGGGGAGGTGTTATCATCAGCTGGTCTGGTTTCTGCAGGGGGGATGGGGGTTAAACTTCTATCTTGGAATGTTAGGGGCCTCAACTCCCTAACAAGAGACACAGGTTTTGGAAGTACATTGGAGATCAGGGGCCGCTAGTTGTGGCTATTCAGGAGTCACACATAAAACGAGCAGAGGAAAGCAGACTCAAGCATAGACGCTACCCTCAGATCTATCAGGCCACTAGTACTAGAAAACAGAATGGGGTCGCCTTGATCTTTCACTCTTCCGCCCATTTTGTACATGAGGCTACTCAAAAAGACAAGGAAGGCAGATACATTATGGTTAAGGGATCATTGATGGGCAGAGTTTGCACGGTAGCCTCGGTATATGACCCCAATACTGGGCAAACTGACTTCCTCTCCTCTTTTTTGAACTCCTTAATGGGCTTTGCAGTTGGTGACCTAATTATTATGGGGGATTTTAACCTCGTCTGGGATCCTCAGCTAGATACGTCACATACCCATAGAGCTGGAGGGGGTCTATTTTCCACATCCCTTAAACAACAAATTCACCAGCTAGGTCTAGTGGACATCTGGCGCCACCTTAACCCGACAACAGATTTTTCATTTTTCTCGCATGCTCGCAGATCATATTCTCGCATCGATCATATTTTTATCAGCCAAACGCTCACCCACACAGTGACGGCCTCCCTCATTCTGCCCATTACTATCTCTGACCACGCCCCTTTGACATGCCTTCTGGACTGGCCGGCTCCACGCTCTAAACTTATGAGATGGTATTTCCCGGAGTTCTTATGTAGAGATAGTCTCCACCGGGACGACCTTCGCAAAGCGATCAGAGACTTCTTCCTACTTAACGATCCCGCCGACACATCCCTAGCGAACAATTGGGACGCGTTTAAGGCGCATATTAGGGGTCATTGCATTGCCCTGGCCTCTTCCCTCAGGAGACTTCAAACCAAAGAACGCCTAGACCTGGAACGGGAGTTAGTAGCAGCGGAGGGCCAACACAAAACCAATCCCTCAGCCCCGTCCTTGAGGAAAGTCACGGCCCTCAAAGGGAAACTTAATGCGATATATACGAACAGGGCGGAGAAAACAATCCTTAGGCTCCAGGCCAGAGGGTACGAGGGGAAGGACAAGGTGGGCACTCTATTGGCCAAACAGCTGCGGAGCAAACAGGCGAGAGAATACGTAAAACAAATCATAGACGACCATGGCGCGACCCACGTCGGTGAAGGTGAAAAAGCCCAGGTATTTCGTGAGTTTTATCACAACCTGTACCGAGCCCGAGCAACTACAATATATGACTGGCCTCTACTTGCCCCAGCTCTCTGCCTCGGCTAATGATAGTCTTGGTGGGAGTATTACCTTGGAGGAGGTTCAAGCAGCCATCGACTCTTTAAAACGCCACAAAGCTCCAGGGCCAGACGGCTTTACCGCTCAATTTTATCGCACCTTCTCAGCCGACTTGGGTCCCCACCTAACTACATTGTTTAATGACATCGCCACCCACCATGCAGTGACCCCATCCATGGGTGAAGCCCTAATTTCTATCATTCCGAAGCCCGGGAAAGACCCTCAGAAATGCTCATTATATCGACCCATTGCCCTCCTTAACCTGGATGCCAAATTATACTCCAAAATCCTCGCCACCCGGCTTGAGAAATTTCTCCCTGATCTCATCCATCCCGATCAATCAGGATTCATTAAGGGGAGGCAAACCCACGACAACCTTAGACGCATCTTCCATCTAATAGATAAGTCCCAAAAGAAAAAGATCCCGGCCGCACTCTTGTCGCTCGACGCGGAGAAGGCTTTTGATCGTGTTGATTGGACCTTCTTGGAGCTTTCTCTGTGCCGATTCGGCTTCTGTGAAGCCTTCATCAGGATGATTCAGGCCAATTTTAGCGCTCCCCGGTCCCGCGTGGTAGTGAAGGGGGTGGCCTCGAACTTTTTTGATTTAGCGAGAGGGACCAGACAAGGCTGCCCCTTGTCCCCACTCCTATTCGCTCTTAGTATTGAGCCCTTTGCGGCCAGGATCCGTGCCAATCCACAGATCACCGGGATCCGGTTCGGGACGGATGATCATAAGATCGCCTTATTTGCGGATGATATCCTTCTGCCAGTTACCAATCCCACCACCTCCCTCCCTGCCATTAGTCAGGAACTTGAGCAATTTGAGGCCGTTTCTGGCTTTAAAGTCAATCTTTCCAAATCATCCCTCCTAAATCTTACCCTGCCCTCGGATATACAACACACTTTAGAGGTGACATCCCGTTTCCAATGGGCCCGTAAAGAGATCACCTATCTAGGGATTCGAATCACGCCCAAACTTACAGACCTAAATAGGGCCAACTTTCCACCCCGTCTGCAACGCCTGAAAGCAGACTGTAAAAAGTGGGGCATGGCTTACATTTCATGGATTGGTAGGATAAATGCAATTAAAATGAACATCTTGCCACGTCTTCTCTACCTTTTCCAAGGTCTGCCTATCCAACCAGATAAGTCTCTCTTTTCTGAGCTGAAAACCATACTGCTTAAATTTATCTGGCAAGGAAAGCGTGCCCGGCTCTCATATCATTTATTAACAAGGCCACGTACGAAAGGAGGCTTAGCCCTACCAGACTTCCTAACCTACTATAGGGCAGCTCAACTACGTGTGTTGAGCGAATGGTCGCTGCGAGAATCTGATAAATTGTGGCTCCACATAGACAGGCAGGTGACAGGTAGAACGATCTGGGATTTACCCTGGCGACAAAGCTGATAGGCCCCTTAATGCTTATCTAAGTGTGCCCACCTCCAGTACCCTCCGGGTGTGGGATGCAGTAACCAGGTCAATGCCGCTGACCACGTTCCCGTCTCCCTATTCCCCCATACACTTCTCTAAGAATTTCCCGCCAGCCCTTCAGGAGGGGCCCTTTGACCTGTGGAGAGAGGGGGGGGGTGTCTTATGATCTCGGATCTCTTCCAGGGTTCTAAACTACGCTCCTTCCATGATTGCATGAGCCGCTTCCACCTCCCACCCACGGAGCGATATCATTATACGCAGTTAATCCATTGGGTCCAGCAACCACAGATCCGCCAGGCGGCCACTAGAGACTACCTTCCACTAGAGAAATTTGTCCAGATGGGCACCACGGGCAAAGGTTGTATCTCCTTTCTCTATGCCCTTTTGCTCACACACTCGCCACAACGCACTCTGCGACAAAGTGTTTTGGGGAGACATGTTGCAGACGCCTCCCTCGGACAAACAATGGGAATCCCTATATAAAGATATAGCCAAATTCAACAGATCTATGCACCTCAGGGAAGCCCATTGTAAAACGTTTTACGACTGGTACCTTCACCCCCACAAACTGCATTCTATTTTCCCAGGCACCTCAGATCGTTGTGGGTGTGGGCTGTTGGGGGACTTAAAGCACGTATGGTGGGACTGCCCAGTCATCCAACCCTTTTGGAAGGAGATCCTTTCCCAAATTAAGATTATACTAGGTTATCCAATTGGGGAATCTATGGAACAGGTCCTGCTGGGTCTTCGCGACCCGCTACTCAAATACCAAACACATGCTGACAAATCTATCCTATGGGTCTGTCTGGGTGCGGCGAAGATGGCTATAGCCGGGGCGTGGAAGAGATCTGAAGCTCCTTCGCTCACCCAATGGCATGCCCGCCTATGGAAAGCATTAGCCATGGAGCGATTGACTGATATAACAGAAGAGTCGAGGAAGGGCTTTGATTACATTTGGACCCCCCTGGTTAGCTACCTCTCAGAGGGTCTTCCCATATTTGCCTGCAGCCCTCGGCTGAGGGCGCTCCATCTCTTCCTGATCTAAGTCCAGCTGGCCCCGCTGCGAGACAGCGCCACTGATGTAGCGGCCCTGGCGAGGACAACGCCTTGCGCTGGTGGTGGCTGCACCCGCCGAGATCTGACTTCCTTCCCCCTCTATAGTCAGTACTTTTGCCACGCTCATGTCCCTTGGGTACCACCATAGTTTGAATGTTTTTTTTCTTTTCTTTTCGCTTCTTTGCTTCTTTTTCCCTTTATTTTTTATCACCTATTCTTCGCTATAGGCGTGCTTTTGGTTGTATACTCTGGCTCAAGTCAGACGATGTCTCCAAAAGGCGTTCCATGGGTGCTTATTGGATGCACCATGCTTACCCCCCCAAGGGTGTTTGCTTACATTGGCGATATTTGGACGATTGAGCCCGATAGTTCCCAGGAGTTGTTGGGTTTACCTTTGCTCTTTCTGTTATAGAGCGCCAACTTGGGGATATTTTGGGGGACAAGCTTGCCTAGGTAATTCGAAACTGTGTTTTTACTTTAGCTGCCTAAAGAATGGTATTTGGGCTTGCCACATTACTTGCAACGCCTAGTGAGTTGTATTTCTTATGCATTGTTTGTTATTTGTGACAAATATTTCAATAAACAAATTTTGACATAAAATACAGAGATAAATGCTATATTTTTATTTCAGTAAATTTTTCCAGACTTTCTCTTTAGTAACAGAAAATTATGCAACTATCACAGCCCCCCCTTACAACCTGTAGAAGATGGAATAAGATTGCAGGTGAACATGAAATGAAGTATTTTAATGCTTTTACAGCATTACTTAAGTCTGCGCCTTGTGTAAAGGAAAAACATAGCAAGTGGATGCAATGGTTTCTGTTTTACTGTGCTTATAATATTTCTAAAAATATAATCTGAGTGTTATTTTGCCTTGTAAATTATAAAGCTGTAATTTTCCCCCAAAAAAAAAATTGTTAGAGAGTAGAACATGCTTTCGATATTCAAAGTGTTCTTTGAAGCCTCCAGCTGCAGTCTTTAAAATAAGCATAGCTAACCTTTAAAACCAGATGCTCTCATTAGATGGTGAGCTCCTTGCCTTGCAACACAAGGATCTTTACATTTATTTCGGAGGTTAGTTCAGCTGGGCGGGGGTGGTGGGGTGTCTTTCCCAGACAATACTTTACCTGAATGTCTTATCTTAGGACGTTGCACCTGTCTGAAAACACTTTAAAACAAGCATTGGCATAGCCAATAGGTCTCGCCTTTGGGACCTTATAAGTGTTTTGCCATGCAACACTTGATGTTGTTGCACCAAGGATACTGTGCTGGATAACTAAACACTTATAAGGTCCCAAAGGCGAGACCTATTGGCTATGCCAATGCTTGTTTTGAGTGAGTGGCTCGTGCAGGTATGCCATTACAAAGGACACGCCTAGGCCTCTGCATACACGCTAGATTAGCGTGACAAAAGAGCCAAAGCCAATGTCAGGACACCAGTTTCACGTGCAGTCCTGTCAGGCACTCGGGCAGGGGCATGCGTCTGTTTAACGAGCAGGGCACTTTCATGTTCCAACAATTACGAAAAGACTAAAGAGCAGTTTTGTAACAGGGCTGGTGCTCAGAGTCATTCTACGTGTGATGCGCATTCCCGTAGCATTTATATGTCGCCTATTGTCGAGATAGGAATAGCGTGTCCTACGATGAAACAGTGGGTGGCTATGATTGTGTGAGGATCAGTGCGCCTCACTGTGCGTGAGTGCCCCTTACTGTCAGCATGTGATTGGTGCACTTTATCCTGACGGGACTGGAGTAAATTGTCGTGATAGGAGGAATAGTGTATCCTATTATGAAAAGACTGGAGCCTATTGTCGTGATAGAACTAGTGCATATTATTGTGACAGGGCTGGTGCCCATCGACAGGGTAGTAGGAATTAACCTTAGACAGGACTGGTGCCCATTGTCCTAATGAGGGAGCGAGAATGTATGGAAAACTGAAATAGAGGATAACTACCGCACCTAGACGGACGGGAGACAGTGGAAGGTGAAACATTGAGAAAGACCGAAAGAGATGAAAGTTGTAAAATGGATTATATAGAGGTGGAGATGTTAAAGAGTCGGTAGTAAGTAGGCAGGGAGAGAAAGAGGAAAAGAAAGATGGGGCCAAGAGAGATGAGATAGAGAGAAAGAAAGAACAAATGAATGATTAAATAGAGGTTACCGTGAGCCGACAGAGAAAGACGTGGAAAACTCCAGAATTCGAAGAGGAAGAAACGGAGGAGGGGATTTCACGTGGAGAGTGACTAAGAAAGAGGCAGAGGAAGTGAGACAGGATGGAGAGAGTCTCTGTTCAAGGCCACGGAATAGGAAAGATAGGAAGGGAGAGACAAGAGAGGTACATGACGAAAGAGAAATGAGGGCGAGATAAAATAGGGGGTAGACAAAGGAAAGAGGGAGGGAGAGAAAGTCGCAAAAGAAAGACTGAGTGAAACAGGCGGAGGAAACTGAGGAGGCAGAGTGGGAACACAGAGTTGAAAGACTGATGGAAAAAGGCAAACTGCGATAGGAGGGAAGGGTAATTGAAAGCTTGAAAGCAAATGGTTAGCGAGAGACTGCGGAATGCAGGCAGGAGGTGAGCCCGCGAGTGGTGCGCGCGCGCTTGGGAGAGCAGTCTGCTCATTTTCAAGCACTGCACTCGTGCTTGTGGCGCGCCGCTGCTCGCTCCCGCAAGGTGGATGCCGCCACAAGCACGAGTGTGTGCTTGAAAATGAGTAGAGCGATGGCTAAAGGCCCTCCAATGCAGCGCATGCGCGCTGCGTAGGCGAGACCTAAAACGCCTTGGCAAGTTAGTGCAATTTTTAGATTCGCATATTAGCTTAAAGAGGTCGTAATGCGAAAGCCTCTCATGAACCATACCAAAAACTTGAAGTGTGCCTGCACATTAAGTACGAGTGGTGGACTTTGTCACTCATCTGCCTGCATCTTTTTCAATAGCTTGCCTTCCTCTTCTCGCGTTTGTCCCTCCTCTGTAGCACAGCCTCTTGACAATCATTTTGATTGGCTGACTTGCATCCTTTCAACACTATGTTCCACTCAGCACTCCAAGAGAGTGCTTGCGTATTTTTTACTCTCCCTCTCAGGTGAGGCATTCCCCTCAAATACCCGCGACCCCCACTCTGTTACTGTAAACCCCTCGCACTGTAAAAGCACAGCAACAGGTATAGTTTTGCAGGATAGGACTAAAGAACAGACTTTTAAGGGGTGATTTTGTTTAATTTCCTGTATTCCACATATTACACAAAGCTCAGGCCTTGGCACACAAAGTCTTTAATGGCACTGGCGGATGGGCCAACAGCTGCACTCACGCAGCTGCACTCACGCAGCTGGCACTTGAGGAAGAAGGTGTAATTAGCATGACTTCAAAGTAGAGATCTCTTCTCTCCCTGGGCTTGTACAGGGAACCAAATAGCGGGGCATGTTTAAGGTCCGAGTCCTGTAGAAAGTAAATTGGGCTTTGGCAAGCAATTTCCTTATAACTTCCTTAGTCTTATCAAATACTGTTCAGAGTTTCCAGAACGAAAAGTACATGAGAAATAAACCATGAAATTCATAACGGCTGAAAATACCGAATTCAGTGCACAGTTCGAGTTACCTTAAGATGTGTGTGTTTGAGTAGGCTTAAATGTTTTTCCTATTTTTTTTTTTTTAAATTTAACACTGCTTTACAAACTAGCATTGGCAAAGCCAATAACTCCCTTCTAGAACCTCTTTCAAGGTATTGCGATTTTTTTTTTTTTTTTTCTTGAACCCACTAACCCAGAAAGCCTCCACTTACATCAGAGACACCAAACATCTACTGTCTCTCATTAAAGATTTGAGCTTTGACCCTACAACGCAACTTTTGGTAGGGCTTGACATTGAAAGTCTATATACTAGCCTCCCTCAAGATGCCACCCTGAAATTTCTCCACAACATGATGGAGACGACCTGGGAATATACTACCCCCAGAGGTTTCATTCTTCAATGCGCCACACTGGCTCTTAAAGAGAACTATTTTGAATTTGAGGGTGAATTGTATCTCCAAACAAATGGTACCTCAATGGGCAGTGTTTTTGCCCCCAGTGTGGCTGGACTATATGTCTACCACTTTGAGAAGACCCATATTCTACCAACCACAAACCCCTACACTAACAATATATGCTTCTGGCGACGATATATCGATATCTTGATGATATGGACCGGCACTATGGAGTCATTAACCACTTTTCTTATCTGGCTCAATGAATGTGACCCCTACTTACGGTTCACCAGTACGGCCAATGCCCAAAATATAACCTTCTTGGACCTCACCATTGAAGCAGAGGCTGGAACTCTTAAAACCTCCACTTATTATAAACCGACAGCAAGAAACTCACTGTTACAATTTGAGAGTTTTCACCCACGCCCTCTCAGGGAGAACCTACCATTTGGACAGTTCCTCCGTATACGACGAAACTGTAGCTCTACTGCAGATTTCCATAGACAATCAACAGACCTCGCACAAAAACTACAGGAACGAGGCTACCCCAAAAAAATCATTGAAACTACGAAGAAACGTGCTTGTAATCAGAACAGGGAAGCCCTCCTTGAAGATCAAGCACGAACTGTCACATCTACACCACTTACTTGTGTCACTACGTACAACGCAGTATCTGACAAGGTTGCTAAGATAATACGGAAAAACTGGAGAATTCTCAATACAGGAGCCAGAGAATGGGATCTACCCCTATTTGCATATAAGAAGGCTAGTAGCCTAAAAGACCGTTTGGTATCCACCCACCCTAAGAAGCTAAACACCATTGGCAATACTGTTCTGAATGCATGGGGTTTACCTAACGTGACCGGTCATTACCCATGTGGTAATTGTAGTGTATGTCATCTAACGCAACCCAGCAAAACACTTGATCTGGAACCGGGTAAAAAGTGGCACCAACTGAAACATACGAATTGCAATTCTACAAACGCAATATACTTAATTGAATGCCCATGCAAACTCCGTTATATCGGCATGACCACAAGGAAAGTAAGGACAAGAATTGTGGAGTACCGTAGCACCATTCGGTGCAAAAAATCAAACAGCAAACTGATGGATCATTACCTGGAAAAAGGACACACCCCTAATGATATATCTTGGACAATAATAGAACATATACCATATCATAACACCAACAACGACAAATTCATCCTCTCTAAAGAACAGCGTTGGATATATCGTCTTTTGACCCATACCCAAGGATTAAATTACAATATTCCCTGGAACAGTCTTAACAACTGAAATGAAACAAGTACAAGCCCTTTATCTAACTCAGAACTTAGGACCATTGATATGGCCCCTTGCATTGATATAAACATTCTGGCTTAACCAAAAGATATGATCTGAAACAACGTCCATTTTTGTACCTTGTCTCAACAACTCGTGGGCTACATGACCACGTACCCTGAGAGGTGTTACATCTAGTCTACGTGAGATTACACGCAAGGTCTCTTACTCTTAATCAGTCTGCTTCCCCTTTCCATACTGAGCTCATTTAGATTAACCGGCCACGTGTTAATTCATTTTTTTAACAATTGTTCTAAACATATAAAATTTTGCCGTTTAATATACTGCCAACTGGAACAATTACCACACTCTACAGTGAAGTTACTGATGACACTACACACACGTGCAGTCTGTTGTCTGTCTTTACTCTCTCCCCAGACGCTAGTCGCGCTGGAGAGACAATCGACTACAGCTGCGGTATCTGACTGACGCTGATCGCGCTGGATAGGAAATCGACTGCAGCTACGGCACCTGATAGGTATTTAAACCCCACCAAAATCAGTACGAACACCGACGGAGTTCCCGTGATGACCAAGTAGGTGGAGCTGTGGGTTCTGGACTGTGACGAAGTAAGTAGAGAAATGGGGGAAACCGCTGTTTTACTGTGGGACATATACGTGTGACCACTAAGGGGTCCCTTTTTAATCATTTCCCTCCTTAACTATCACCAGAGTGTGACTGTAAGCCGAACCCCCTCCAGGGACTCATGGAGTCAGCCTCTTAGACCATAAGAGTAAGCCGTTCTGTTTTCCGTATTCACGTGCACTAAATGTCACTATTTATTGATATTGACCAGCACGGTAACGCATATTAACGACAATTGAGCATCACATGCCGACACATATCGCATTATTTCGATTTAAGGCACAACCGTATTAAGTCACACTGAACATTACAGTGCCTTATCGTATTTCTTACTCTTTATGTATGTTTGTTTTCTATGTTTTCCCTATGTTTGTTCGTCCTTACTCAACAGGTACGACTATAGAGGAAACCATCCTCTTACATTTCTCGCACCTTAGCGCGTGCGGCACATAGGAGCCTGTACACTTTATAGACTCCCCTTTTAATTCACCACACATATACCGGTCCTGATGAAAGCCAGTTTTACCATTAGGCATGGCTGAAACTAGTGGACCTCACTGGATGTAGGGGGCGAAAATTACCCCCTGACTACATCCGTAGCCTTGTTTTTAAATACTGCCATGAGCTCATGAATATAATTCCCCTGTGGACCCTGGGACTCATTGGACAGTTTTTTATTTTCACATTCACCACAGCTATCACTGCATACTCACTTTACACAATCCGCTCCGCTGTAAGCAGACGTTGCAGCACACCCGAGGCACATTCGGTGCCATCGGGTGGGGCCCGATGATGAAGCATGCCACCAACTAGGTTGGTGGGTGAGGGCCTTCATATAAAACAGAATTGTTTTTTCTGACATACACCATAAGAGTTCTCTTATTCATATAGTTAGCTCCTATTGATTATTGTTATAAAGCCAATAACTTGGCATTCTCATTATAAAGGCTAGACCTATTTGCTGAAAATGGCAGTTGCTTGCGATAAACTTAAATTTAAAAAAATTGACTGATGCACCTGTTTTACTAGTCTTGATTTTTTAAACAACGAATCTCAGTTTACCATGCATTTTATTATTATTAGTAGTAGTGGTGGTAGTAGTAGTAATAGTGAAGGAGAAAAAAATAAATCACCGACTACTAAGCATTCAAATCCCAGTTAGCTACTGTGTCATAATGTCTCAAATACTTTATAACGCTTGGGAAGCGCATGCGTAGTAAATAGCCAGTATTTAATATTAATTTACAAAATACTTTTAGAGCGCACACTAAACCGTTTTGCAGCTGAGGAGAAGAACTATTTTAAGCGAAAGTTAACACCATGCACAGGCTTTTTGCAGTCACTCAAAGTGAAGGGATCCAAGAGGTAAAGTGGCTCCCTCAGGGCAGCATGCTGGATGCTGTGGTGGACAGAAGAAAAATGTGAACGACAATTTAACAGACCAATGTATGAGGCCGGCCGAACATAAGCTCATTTAAGTATATGCGTTATCTATGATTTTTTGTAAACTCAGTCTGGCAAGAGAGCTATAGCCATCTTAAAGACCAGACCTAAAAGAAACCTACTCCAACTGGGGACAGCCATCCCCCACCAGTACTAGACAGTGGACGTCACATGTGGCAAAGCACATTTTGAGCACCTCGTTCCACTTCCTCCACCACAAACATCTAAGTTTGTTAACAAGCCTTACAAAACAGGTCTTGTGCTGTTCAGTGTTATGACTGTTTAGCAGATGTAATGCAAGGATAAAAAACAAACAAAAATTAAGTAATGCCACCAGAATAAACAAAATGTCAGCATGTGGCTCATGGCTGAAGGGGGCTAGTTTCACGCTCGGATGAGTTACGAAGATCAGGCTCGCCACCCATCACCACACCAAGTAGGCATGTCTCGACTGTAGCTTTCCTAGCTGCCGCATCCATGGCGATGAAGAATGGTATGAATGCTGCTCATACCACTCAGAGCCTCGGAGATAGACGTTATGCCTCTCAAAACACTACAAACAGCAGGCGAATGAGAGATATCGAATCCAGCCCCTGAAGGAACAGACATGATGGCCAGCAGAGATTTGTAAGATGTAGGAACATGCAGATACAAAACAACCTTGGCCACATGGAAATAAATTAAAGCCCTGGTCTCCAGTTCTGATCTGTGGCACTCTCAATCCTCACTAACTGCAAGCAAGTGGTCCTGGTTATATAGTTACTCTGAAAGTGAGACGGACATCTTGGTCCGGACTCGCAGTTTATGCAGAAAAGGGATTTACCTTTCTTCATCACTGGATGTCCTCTTGAAATACCGTCTAAATGTTTTTGTACCAATACATGTATGGTAACTTTATATAGTTCAAAACGGGTGTTAAAAGCACAACAGGATGAGGTAAGGACCATCAACCTAAATTCTACAGAAATTGATCCAGTGGGGAGCTTGAAGGTAACCTTCTCTTAAACATATGGATTATAAGAGCCTTCTTGAACCAAAGGTTTTGGTGTGGCTGGATTTAAGTGTCCAGGGTGCTCCACAGACCTGGGGCTAATGCAGCTACCGATTGATCTGTTTGTTAGCTGTTTGAATAAGCAAACCGGTTTTATGAGGTGCTTTGGAGTAATGTGGTGTGGATAAGGCATGTTGGGCCTTTTAGTATTTTACCCTGTGGGTAATGCAGAGTCTTATGAATTTGAAGCTGGCATCCAATGAAACGCCTGTAGAACTGGTCTGGCAAGGGCAAACCTTTGCAAATCCAGGCACATCATGTTGGAGTCTTTGAAGACTGCTGATCAGCTACTTTGGAAGACCTCCTGTAGATCACGCTAAAGTGGACATGACCTGGTAGTTCGGGATGGCTAATTAGCATTACAACTGCAACATTACAATAGCTGCTGAAGATGCCCAAATCGATTCTAAAAGATCGCCTGTATCAATGTCAGTTATTTTGCCACACAGAATATGCTGGTCAGTTTGTCAGCAGCTTCTGAAACAGAGAACAAGCATGCTCCTCACAATTGCACAACATTTAATGTCATGCCAATATGGCCACAGTCTTTGGTAGTATGAAGTGGGAGATAAAACCCAGCTTGGTCCAGCACTGTCTTATCCAAAAGGGTGCAGTTGACATTTCTTCCCTTTCATGCTTAGCCACGAGACTGCAGGACTGTATTTGAGAGTTGAGACGATACATTCACAGGCTCGGCTGAAGGCACTCTGAATGCCTGAGGGGAATGGATCATTGCTCGGATCCTACACGTATAGCTGAATCGGTATGGGCTACATAGTTAGTACAGGGTCATTGTCATCCACTGATACGGATTTACTTGTTCCTTTAGGTCAATCACTCATGACCATGTTCATAACAAATAGAACTCATCCCGCTCTGACCTCATCAAATCCTCACCGAATTCGGGAGGGAAACAGTAGCAGTTACTGAACGTATGGACCCATGTCCTAGCAATCACATCACACAAGTAAGCCCCTTCGACAACAAAATTGTTTTTCACACATTCACAACTATAGAGACTCTTCTCTTTGACTGACATTGAGACTTTATAAGGGGTTGAACTTCAGGAATTAACATTTTTCTGTGAAAGACTTTGTATCATGCTCTGCTGGTCTTTCATCTTTGTGGTAAAAAATACCATTTATAAAGTGTGTACATCATGTGTTATGTTATATTACAGCTTACTATAGAACGTGAATCATCTCCAAAGAGGTATCTTGGTGCTAGCGATAAACACAGGCAAAAACCTAACATAGAATATTAAAATAAGATTGTTTTAAGCAATTTTCTGAATTTGATGTATAGACCTTTTTTTCTACATCATTATGGCGGGTATTTTCCCCCCAGCTTAAAATAGTCAGACAATTGTAAGTTTGTCATACACAGCTAGAATATTTTAGAATTATACGACTGAATGGGGCAAGACACACTTCGAATAAGGTACGCTCAGCGATGCGCCAAGAGGTATAAAACAGGCGGGAGATTTAAAATCCGAAGGGAAAAAGGGGTAGATGGACTGCCCGGGCTGAGCAGTGAGGAAAGCCAGGCTACTGCTCGCTTGATTCTCGATACTGCATTCAGACACAGTGCCTGAGAGACTGTTTCAAAAGCTACAGATCGACCCAGAAGGATTGCTGCAGTAACCCCCATCCCGAACTCATTCGTCGTCAGCCATGGCGAGAAAAGCAGATTCTATAGATTGTAGAGGCCGGACTGGATAGGGTCAGGAAGCGGTTGAGATTCAAGAAAGGTAGCGCTCTTAAGATGATCGAACTTCGTAATGATTTTGGAGCAAAAACACAAGAGGGATATCAGTTGTTAATTACTAAGAGTGGTGGGATTAGTGGATGCCTTTTAATTTTTTGAATGTTGATGGTCAAAGTGGTTTTCCAGAAAGAAAAGCTGGGCTCCAGCAAGTGGCGGAAGCATGGGCTGGTGAGCTGACTCTTTGAAAGAGGCCAAGAGTGAAGCAAGTATTGAGAAGCGTAGCAACGCTGGTGACTGAAGGGGTGTCAAGCCATAGGTGCAAGTCTCAGAGTGGAATGAGCCTTAAGGCATTCTAGATATAAGGAGTAAGGTAATCACCAATTAATGGACAATAGGCAGTTTAAGGAGCTGGCAGAGGATAACATAAGCTTTTCATTAAAGCAGAGGTTGGTAGGAGACAGAGTAAAGAAGTTGTTCAGCAGAGGGAAAGGTAGTCGTAGGCAAAAGAGAGGCTTTAAAAGATCTCTAAAAAATAACCACTATGCCTTCTCGTTGACAGAAACAATCAACAAGCAGGAGCGGCTCCTCCACTAGGGCGGTGTTTTCTCACAGTGCGAGAAGCAGAAACATAAAATGGTAATAACTACCAGTGTGAGAAAGCAGAAGGGTTTTGTTGCGGGCGGGGCTGCTCTGCGAGCAGGGCTAGGTAGGGGAGGAGTGGTGTGCCCACTCCTGAGAGCACATGACTGGTTTGGTCGGCCCTCTGGGGCTGACCAAACCAGTCATGCGCACTCTGCCCTTCTCCAGGCAGGCTGCAATGCAGCCTACATGGAGAACAGGGCCGGGCCATCAGCACCTGGTTGGGCGGCGTCCCGACCAATCACAACGCTACTTGCAGCGCTGCGATTGGCTTAGGGGTGGGACTGGGAGCTGACTGCCTGCTTCCTGTTCCTGCCAGAGGCAGGAGCAGAGATGACACGGGACCCGGCAGGCGGGAAGGTAAGTTAAATTTTTTTTATTATTAAATTAACCCCCCGGACCCCCACCCGCAAGTCATGCCGGCCGCGACTGGTTAGCTACCGCTAGATCTGGCCAGATTAATCAGTGAGCCAGGTTTTGGTAGCGAAGTAAAGATCAAAATTCTGATCAAAGACGAGCTCATTCAATTCTAAACCACGGCATGGTAAGGAGCGCAGGTTGTGCAGATCGTACACTGGATGTGAGGAGGTTATCGAGAGAGCAGTGGGATTGTCACAGAAGGAAAAAAATGTCAGGGAAGTGACGAGCGCTGGTACAGGGGTCCCAGTGGTTACTGCAGGACAAACCACTGACAAGACTTTGCAGATGTTCCACAGAGGATTTATTTATCATTGAAGTGTTGAATGTAGTGGCAGTTTTTGGGCACCGATTCAGGACTCAGGCCCGAAGTGGAGGCTAATGTGCTAACAAAGTATTACAGGCTAATCCATGCTGACATTTTATCAGGTTACCCTACCTCACTCTGTGTTGTTCATCTAGGTGACTAAGTTGGGCAATCCCCAGTGCTTAATTTGAGCAGATGGTTTCCGGTGGTTGGTTTCAGTACTTAATTGTCAACACTGACACTTAAGAGCCTGCCACGTGGTGGCACGGTTTGTCAATTTAGAGAGCTGCACAACAACAGTTGTTTATTAACCAAATATGCTTTACAAATGACTATTACTTGCCACTCCAGTCATTCTTGTAGCTTTGGCATCCCTGGGATAGTCTAAAATGTCACACTTGTAGGTAGGTGTATGATGGTTAGTAGCTGTGTTGGTACTGTCATTGTTGGTACTGGTAGAGGCAATGGGAAGTGCAAGCTGCAGAGTCCTCCTGAGGAGAGCCCTGGCACTTATTTACAAATTGAGAACTGGCAATCCCTAAATTCTATGGAATGAAAACAGGACAGGTGTCATTCTCAGTCGCGGCAATGGCTCTACCAAACACCCACAGCCAAAAATATAGAAACACATTTTATCACTGAACACTTTATAAAAAACTGCAACAATAACTTTACTAAACAAATCTAGAAGGCATCCTATTGCCAAACTTTAAAACCACTCCACAGAAGATTAAGATATGCAGAATTAGAGGAGTTAAGAGCTATAGGTCAGCCAATGAAAATTAATGTGATCCGTCTGTCTCTTCAAATAAAATAGCATGTTATAGCTGCAGAATTCAAAACTGGTTTAGTGGTCAGCTTAAATTAAAATCAAAAAGGCGGAGGCTCGCTTGCTGGAAATCTGCTAAGGCACACAATGATTATTCAAGTAATTATGCAAAATCTGGTACGGCACACAAATGCTTATTCAAGAATTTATACAGCGCCAGAAGTCACCCTTGGGGTTCCGGAGTCAAAAGCCACACACACTAAAGATGAGCAATAACTTGTAGCAAAAAAGGGACTTAAACAAGCACAACCTACACAATCTGCAGCCAAAAACATTGATCAACAGGCATCTTCGTTGGCCACCTTGAAATGGCCAGAGTCAAAATACAGGCAAGTCCTCGCAGAACCAGTACGTCTTTAAGATTTCTATCTTACACCTGATTCACTTGAAGACAGTTAGTTTAATGCATTAGCTGCACACAGCTTTTAGTGCAGGCGGCACGCATGTGCAAAGGGAGAGCACAGTACTTCCTGACACAGTGCTCTTCCTGTGGTCCATTTCTCATTCCCTAGCACAGACCTGCAATACAGACGAAGGTACCTCAACCCAGACCCAAGACAGCTAGTTCAGAATAGGCAAGTGTTAAACATCTTCACCCACCACAGAAACGGCATCAATTTCGCCTCTGCAGCTGTGGTCGAGTCAGACTTTCCATTGAAAAGTATTTTTCGTTTCAGTTTTCTTAATAACTTTGGCACTGTCTGTTGGACTTGGCCCTGCTTGCAGGGTCATCCCGAACTTTTTGCCTTTTCTTCCTAGCCTTTTTGCTGTGTGTGTGTGATGGAATGCTGCGCAATGATGTGCAGAGGTTTATTTGCGCTGTTTAAAAATGTCACTTTTAAAAGGTCACCCTGTTTGGTGTGCTTTGTGCCTGCCTGTCTGAAGTGGGTTGCAGGTCTAGTGTTCGGAGTGACCAAGGCTGACTCCGCCCCCTGGGGTGGGTCTGTCACCCACACCCCCAGCTTTTGGAGGGAAACCTAGCAGACAGGGTGCTCTACACCTCTCCCAAAACCAGTTGGGACCGGATTACCAGAGAGCCTTCTAGAAGGTTCTAGCCCTTTCTGGTAGGTGGGGTGAGGGGGGTATATATAGGGGGGCTGGGCCTCCATGTGACAGTCGGTGCGTGGACTTTGATTGAGAGGGGACACACTGCCAGGAGGTACCGCCGCAAGGGCCTGTGTGCTGGCCCCTGTGCCCATCTGTACCCCTCCGCTGTCCACAGGGCCAGTGAGAGCCCTTTACGGGAGTGAAGACTCCTGTGCCAGGAGGAGTGCCACGTTACGGGGGTTGACTGTTCCTAGGAACTGCTGTCCTGTCTTGATGAATGCCCCCTGCCTGCGGATCTTCCCCAGTATTGCCTGCCTGCTCTCCTGCCTTCCTAAGCCCAGCACCTGGTGAGCGCTATACCTTACTTCCAGCTGCCTGCTGTCTAGCACCCTGTGAGCACGTGGTCTGCCCAGGAGAAGAGAGGAGCTGACGCCAGAAGCGCTGTGCTGCTAAAGCGCTATAACTGCGCCACAGGGGGAAAGAGAAAGGAGCTGGTGTCCTACAGCGCGCTGTTGTTGCAGTACTACGAGGGAATCCCGGCGTGTGGGATCCCCCTGCATGCGTGCCTAATCGCGGGTGCCCACCCCGCGTGCTGTTAGGGAGAGCTGCTCACCTCGAAAGTACAGCGGGAGCCTACCCTGCCTTTGTGGACCTTCGCGGGTGCCCACCCCGTGTTATTGCGCACCTTGGCTTCTTTAAACTGAAGCGGGAGCCCACCCCGCGTGTGTGCCGCCCGTGTGCTTATCTAGACCGTCGGGAGCCCACCCCGCGGTCCTTATACCAAAATAGTGGGAGCCCACCCCACACTGGGCTGAAGAGAGCGGGTGCCCACCCCGCACTCTGAAATCTCCGCCGCGGCCCGAGTGCCGAGGGAAGGAAGCCAGGGGGTCTGCCCGGTTGTGGGCGGAGCCTCGCAGAGACTATCTCTGCCTCCCCCTGCCTGGGGGAAGCTGTCCGAGCCTCGCGGGCTCCGCATCAAAGTCCCAGGTCCCAGGAGGGGGCCCAGGTGAAGCCAGGAGAGGTGCGGCGTGGTGAGCGAGAGCCCCGTGGCAACAGCTGAGGCAAGGAGGAGTCCTTACGGCGGAGGGGGCCCGAGGCACATTGTCGGTGCCTGCCCCGCCACGCTGCTGACGAGGAGAAGGCTCCGCTGAGGGTGAAGCCAGGAGAGGTCCCAGCAGCGGGACCTGTCGGGGCACATCGCCGGTGCCCGGAGACTACAGCCAAGACTACCCGGTGAGTGCGGGGGCCATTTCCCTGAAGGAGGGTGAGTGGCAGGGGCTCTGTGAAGGCCAGAGCAACCCCGCCTGCCCCCCCCCACCCCCTGACTCACGCTACAACCGGCTGCCCCGGGTGGTAGAGGGCAGCCGCGATCTTTTTGGAGACTCACTTTGGCCACACAGCGGCACTGCAGTTGCGGGCCGCTGCACCGGTTGGAGGCCCTTGAGAATCCCGAGTCCCAGAGAGGGCTCACATCTGCAACTTTGGGCATACTTTAAGTGAGTCCCGGAGTGGGGCTCAGTCATCCCGTGGTTGGGGGGGGGGGGGGGGTGTCGGGGCACATTGCCGGTGCCCGCCCCCGGTCCCAGTGTTCTTTTGGGGCCATTCTTGACTTTAGTAGCCCCGGCGTGGGGCTCCTACATAAACAGTGGCGCCAGAGACTAACCGGCAGCATTGGGCACAGGTATTTTCAATGCCAGGTTGTGCCTCTGCCCTATGGTTGTGCCTCTGCCCTATGGTGATGCCCTGCCAATGAGGTTTATGCCCATACTGATGGGTGGCATAAGGTATTCCTATGCCTAATGTAATGATGCCTAACGCTTACCTAGATGGCTTTGTGTGCCTAGGGTACCAGATACCCACTGTTACTGGGGGCTATGCCTATTGTAAAGCATAAGGTGTCCTGCATAAGGTGTTTCCATGCCTGACCTACTTGGGCTATGCCTACCTGCCCATAGGATTATGCCTAACCTAAGGTGATTTATGACTAGTGATGGTGCCGCGATGCTCCCATGTTCATACCTAATGCTAATGGTTTCTTTTCCCCTGACGCCCACAGGGTTGGTGTTCTACATAAGGTGCTATGTCACATGCATATGTGTAGGCCCCATCTGAATAGGGTTATGCCTAATGTCTTTTTCGGCCTAAGGGGCGGCTCCTGTTTTCAGGCTACTGCGATGATGCTTTACTCTTATGCCTAATGCATTTATGCTAATGCAGATGTATATGCCTATTGTGTGACGCAGCTAATGTTAGGAGGGGTGCATTTATACATGCCTAATGTGTTTCTAGGCCACTGCTAATGATGACACCCTAGGTTCACATGGTTATGCCGTTATGCGAATGTGAGGTGCTAGGCTCATGCCAGATTATGTTATGCCTACCCTGATTTATGCAATTGTTATTGATGCCACTGAGGTGCGGACTGAATGCACCCTATGTTTTACACTTCATCCTCCTGTGCCTATTGAAATGCCTCAGGTGTTACGTTCATGTGGATAATGCTTTTCTTTCCCTAAGGCCTGCACTGCTGGTTGTATGCATACTGGGCCTAGGATTCATGCATCATTCATTTATGCTCATGACGATGCCTCATGTGATGTTGTATGTTTATGCCTAAGGCTTATTGCACTATGACGACAAGCTCATGATCTTGCCAGGAGTTACTGGCTGCGACCCATTTATTGCTGGTCTTACATTTATCCTAGTGGTGCTGTGATGATTCGGGCAGCGGCCCGATTGGCCCTGCCTTGTAAATAGTCCCCCTGCATATTGCTACCCAGTGCCGGTTGGCACAGTATATATGTACCTGTGATGGCATTATCACGTGCTCTTTCCTAATACACAAGTTATTTTCCATGAAACCCGGTGTGGTCTCTTTTGTAGTGTGCCTAGTGTGTCGCCTGTGAGTGTGTGCTGCGCAGATGCTTTACACAATGCTCCTGGTTTAGCCTACCGGCTCCGCACCACACTACCCCGTTTCCAACACTGTACAACTAATCTGCATGAAACAGATCAAAGAAAGTACATCCTCTTTGATTACTTCACAGCAAGTTCCATTCAGATCTGTTATATAGTAAACAACGGTATGTTTAACCCTGGGCGGAGTTGCTCTACGCGGAGCTCCACGGAGTTGGGCAAAAACTCCGTGGAGCTCCGCTCCTCCACCCTCCCTCAAATAAAAAAAAAAAAAAAAAAAATTTAAGTAAATAAAACTAACTTACCTTTATCGCGTCGTCTCCGGGCTGCCCTCCTCCTCCTCGCCGTGGTCCTGCAGAATCCCCGTCAGACATGCGTTGTGTATGACTGCGCGTGCATGTGCAGTCCTATCATGACGTTCATCTGACGTAGGGGATTCTGCAGGACCACGGCGAAGAGGGCAGAACTGAGAGGTCACGATAAAGGTAAGTTAGTTTTATTTACCTTCATTTTCATTTAAAAAAATATTTATTGAGGGGGGTTGAAGGCGGGAGGGTCCGGGGCTCAACTCTGCTCCGGAGTCGGAAGTTTTGCATGAACTTCGCGTTCTCTGCGGAACCCAAAATATGCAAAAATCCGCAAGCTCCACCAGCGGAGAGAAATTCCTGCCCAGGGTTAGTTATGTTTAGAACGAAGAATTAGCAAACAGGAAGCGAAAGGGTATCAGAATTGCCTGCACCCAAAGCACCACAAATACAGGCTTCTTTGTTCTGCAGCTGGGCGCAGTGGGTGCTTTATGGTTTCAGTGGCGACCAGGACTTGATGATCTGAGGATTTTAATTCTCAGATCTATCTGTACCGTTTTACAATGCATTCACTTTTATTTATAAGACAATTTAGCACAAACATGGTCCTAGGGTGTTACCAGCACTTTATCATATACAGAAGAAATTGTCATAGCAGAAGGCAGCAATGCAGGAAATGAAAATCCAGCATAAAGAAAAACTAAACCAAGGTAGAAGGGAAGGAGTGTGGACATTTTCTAGGAAGCTAGTGTGGGTATCAATCACAATGCAAAAAATATTCCAGACATGGAAGTGCTCTAAAATGAAGATAAATTAAAATACGTGTATATCAGAGAGGGGAAGGATAATTACAATACAATATATATACACACAACTCCAAGGGGAAGGTACTAGGAATGTGGGTATTTAAGGGATCAACAGGGAACTACCACCCCTATGGTAGAGGAGCAGAACACATCCAAGTAAAAAGGAGAGGAGAGTCAGTGTTTCAGACATTCACTCAGGACGCATGCGAGAGAAAAGACAAGAGTAGGGAAGACACTGAAAGGGGAAGCAAAGGAAGTGTGGAGGTGACCAGGGAGAAGTGATGCCAGAGAAATAGACAGATGCAGAACACTTGATGGACAGAATGCAGAACAATGTCATACATTTCCCCCAGTACAGAGATCTGGGCCTAAATCCATCGTTTTTTTGCTCCCCATGCCATTCCAGTTTGAACCCAACCATATGCAAATCAGTCTTGACCTTGCGCCCAATGGGAACAGTCCAGCCTGAACTGCCAGGCCAGGTCCTCCCTGGCCTGGAAACAAGTATCCTAGGACTGGTTTCGGGGTATCACCCCTCATCAGCCAGAATAGCTTGACTCCAGTGGCATGGAGAGCATGGGACCAACATCTGGGCATACCCGTTCGAGAAATAGACAGTGCGGTTAGATAAGGCGAAGCTGAAAATCGCTTTGGACAAGTAAGTGTACAAGTTTTTTCTTTAATGAAACAAGAGACTCTGTAGTGTGTAAGGCTGACGGGAGGAGAATCTGGGTTCTAGCCGCACTGCCTGTGAAAGATTGAGCCATCCCACACTCTATTCTGAAAGCATAATTTTCTAGGAATAGAGTTTCATCCTGCAACGCGAACATTGGCAATCTATCAAGATCAGCCCGATAGTCGCATATTGAGGTGCGGCTGAATGGATATAATTTTGTTCGATGCTTAATGCCTCATAAAGGAGATAGCTTCGATGGGGAGCTACTTAAGCACAAGGGACAGAGTCCAATCTACACCTTCAAGTAAAAAAAACGAGCAGCTGTATGCATAACTTCAAGAGGCGCAAGCTGGTCTGTCATAAGAGAATTGATGTAGTCAATTCTGGACAACACCAAAGAATTGAAGCCTTGGACTGGGATGAACTGACTGATCCCCTATAAAAGTCACAATTGCAGCCATGCCCTTTTAGCCATAGTGTTGCTATGAGATGAAGATTGTGACTTTTGTATGATTGACACCCAAAGATGTGTGCTATCAATGACAGCAGACCTGCAGATAAGACCATCATATGAATCAATCCAGGGTTGGACAGGTGGATTGGAATGAGCCGGTAAAACAAGGAGGAACTCAGTCTTGAATGGGTTCAGTTTTAGATAGTGGGCAGGCAGCCATCCACCCCTGTACCTTCTTTAGAGCAAGAACTAGGTGTCAATAGAAAAGCAGTTGATATCGGTCAGTGAATTTGGGGAGGGGGGCGGGGGGAGGAAGTTATGCAATAGAAGTGTTACTTGTTAACTGTAGTGCCCCTGCAGCCAGGTATCGGGGTGATGTATGTACTCTAACTTTAGACTCACATAATCACATTTGAGATGCTCAGGGTATTTCAAAGACTTTGGGTCTTCGCCCCGAATATTAACTAATTTTTGTAACAAATTAGAGCATTTTCAATCCTTCAGCCTGTGCTCTCAAGTCTGTAAACTACATGGTGGGTGGTTTCGAGCACAAACAAGATGGCCGCGCTGTTTTCAGCTCCGTAGGACCGCGGACGCGTTCGCTCAAATAAAATGATATTTGGGTGAATTTTTGTTCACCATACAACGGAAATGAGCATCGGAATGATCCAGGAACCCATGGCCTGAATTTCGGACGTCTTGGTGCTTCTCCTGGCATTATGGACATAACGCCGATTTTCCTGTCATAGCTGGGACTTCAAAATGGCAGCGACTTCAAACGCTTCGTCGTTCTCTGGACTGATTGCGTGAGTGCATCGGCCGGTATACCCTGGTTCCTCATCTATTATTTCCTCTGCATGAGATATGGTGCCAGCGCTTTCTTGTCCTGCCTCTGTGCTGCAATATTTATGTTGGTGAGGTGATTGCTGCGCGTCTTCACTCACGGAAGGTGTGCTCTGACTGAATTGTTCCGCCTGATCTATCACATAACCGGTGGTACATTTACTAGTCAGCTCTCCTTCAAAGTGGATACAATATTTTAAAAACCATCGTTTGTGAGCCTATTTTTGAGTCTTTTTGGCTTGGTGTATTATTGCAGCGTCTCCAAAATATTTGCTGTGACAAATTGGCGGCTGTCACTGAGCCCCGGTCACCTCAGAGTGTGCTGGCAGGCATTTAACCTTCATTTCCTACATTGGCTCCTGTAATTCATCCTAAGGCATTGTTGGCAATTTTACCAGAGGTATTTTATCCGATGCAGTGACTAAAATGGTGGCGTCTACTGGAATGCTTTTGCTGTCACTACTCCAAGCACACTGATATCTGACAGAAATCTTGTAGATCCATAACAGCTAACTAGTGTCCTTGTACTCACAGTTGCTTGTAGGGCAAACAAAGGAAGATATTTTTCTTTTTGATCACCAGTCTGTTGTGGCTTTGAGTGCGGTTGCCTATTTTTTAATTGGGGTTGCCGATACAGAGTTTCTTTATTTCTACGATCTGGTGCGTCAACTGACGTGGCTCCAATGGCAGAAGGCATGGGTGTCTCCTCAAAAGACAGAGACTCTAAGGGGAACTTGAAGAGGTCCAAACAAACTTCCCCCACTCCGGACTTAACATCTAAGGGCAATCAGGATTCAGTCGCTACATTGGACACTATCCTGCTCAGACTTAATTCAGTCCATAATATTGCACAGAGCACCAAAACGAACACAGATTTACTTCAGGTTGAGGTGGCAGCAATCCGGAATGAGCTGAAAAGTCTCGCTCTGCGTGTTTCCAATGCAGAAACTCGTATAAGTAATGTTGAAGATTCCACGAACAAGCAAACTAAACATATGCAAAGTTTGGAGTGCTCTTTGGTTTCACTGCGGAGAGATCTCACTGAACAGGAAGACAGGAATCGTAGGAGTAACCTCCGTATTTTTGGTTTACCGGAAGATTGCGAAAAATCTGCTTCATCAGTATTAGATTTTTTGCTACTGTGTTAAACATTTCATTTCAAAGAGACTTTGAAATAGAACGTGCTCATAGAGTGCCCACCTTCAAACCAAAATCCTTGGCCTCTCCGTGACCGGTGATTTTTAAACCCCTACGGCACCAGCATACTGAACAGATTTTAGCTCAAATGAGGAGAATCAAATCTTTGCACTGGGAAGGTCATAAAATTGCTATATCACAAGATTTTGCCATAGACACTGTCATTCGCCGGAAAGGTTTTCTGAATCTTCGTAGTAGACTTATGGAGATGAACATCCCTTTCTCCTTTGCAGGTCCATCACGCTTCAGAATAACTTTCAGAGGTCACACCCAGATATTCTATGAACCCTCAGACTTATCCACCTTTTTGGATAATCAGTCTGAGTCTCAGATGGATTCCGAAACTCCTCCTGGCACCTCTATCTCTTAATATCTTTCCTTTCCAGATGGTGTTGGTGCAACACTTTCGGTTCCTTTCCACTAGTCTA
Organism: Calotriton arnoldi; assembly: GCA_963921515.1. Lineage (NCBI taxonomy): Eukaryota > Metazoa > Chordata > Amphibia > Caudata > Salamandridae > Calotriton > Calotriton arnoldi. The sequence goes on along the minus strand of CAWUFW010000236.1, from coordinate 344,153 downwards.
TGGGTACTGGTGTTTCCTCGGGTTTCTGGTTGTTAAGCTGATTATCTAATGTTAGGGTTATTAGCTTTCTGCTGTTTATACTAACTTTTCCTTTACAGGTTTCATACCTTATCAAAATGGTAGTATTATTTTGGTATTAGCTGGTTACATATGAGTGGTAATTGTGTCTTTCTTTTCTCCTTTTCACATTCTTCTTTTTCTATGCCGAGTCTTTCTATTTATGTTCTTTCTTCATATATTTCATTTTCTACATATCTCTTCTCTCTTTCCAATCGCTCTTGCGGGTCATAGTCTCTCTTGTATGTCTACTTCTCATTGTACGTCTTTTTTATTATTCGCTGATTATATGTTGGCGATTAATCTTTTCCTGGGTGTTTATTATTCATTAGTTTTTTTGTTCGTTACTATCTTTTCTATATTCTTCTGTATTCTGTTTGTATATTCTGTTGCATATGAATTTACTATTATATGGTTATGCTTCTGATATTTATAGGCATAGGTCATGTACTATTTATCTTTTATTCTACCACATGCATTAATTCTGATTCTTAGAAGACTATATGTTGGGTACTCATCAATTTAGCCAAATTTATAATATATCTACTATTTATTCCTACTTTCCATTTTATTTCCTACTATATCAGATTCTAGTATTTTATTCATGAGTGCTATTAATTGTCTAAGTATGTGTTACATTGGTGCGATTGCTGAGAGATTTTTCTTTTCTATTCTTCTCTATCTCTGCTGTATATGAATTTATATATTACTTTGATCTTTCCTTGCTGTTAGCTTTTATAATGAACTTATGTCTTCGTTGCTACCTCCTCATTGTTTATATGCCTTAGGATTGATTATTAGATAATATGTTGCTCATTTATTAAATAGGATATATATTATAGAACTTTTTCTCTTTTTAAATCATATAGAGGTGTTTACTATTTATTTTCTACCCGTTCATTGAATTGAGCACTCTTTCCTAGATGCTATCAATTTCCATAGTGTTTGTCTCATTAATGGTTTGTAATTTTAATGTGTTTTTAGTATTTATATTCCATTAATTTGCTATTTATTATACCACTTATATGTATTTATTACGCCTTGGGTGATTCCTTAAATTACTTATTTTTATTTATAAGGCATTAACTTGAAATTTGTGTATTTTTTATTTTTAAGACATGAGATCTGTAGGTCATTCTTTAAATATGATTGTATAGGTTTTGGAACCTTTATCGCTTAACTTTATTGATCGATTACTGAGATTAAAGAAATTGTACTTAGTTTTTATTGTTCCGCTGCTCAATGCATTATCTTTTTTGAGCGGTCTGCACCGTGTGTGCTGGCCTCTGTGGTTGCTCTTCCACGTTTTTCCTCCTATGCATTTTTTCTATTACAGACATCCCCTGGTGGGGTTCTTTTTTTGTGTTCAGTTTTTCCTTGAATTTTCTTTTTCTTCTCTTCTCTCCCTTCTAGTCTTTTCTGTCTCGTTTTATATCCTTTCTTCTCTGGGGACTCCTGCTTCGGCTAATTCTTTACGTCCTTTCTATTTGTCACCTACCCCTCTACCTGTTGTAATGTTGGATTGGTTTCCTTTTCTCCTGCATCAACCATTTTTATTTAGGTTGATTTGAGTCTACTCATGTCTGGTCTGAATGTGCTTTCACTTAATGCGCGTGGCCTGAATCACCCGGTTAAAAGGACAAAAATTCTGGATTATTGCAAAAGCTTATCTGGTGATATTGTTTTACTTCAGAAAACTAAGTTAGCCTATAAGGAAGCCTTACTTTTACGGAAGGAGTGGGTCCTTGATGTGGCATGTTCTGAGGCCTCTGGTAAGAGGAATGGGGTGGTGACGTTGATTTCCAAAAGCTCTGGTCTATCTATTGTTTCTGCAGAGCATGATTCTAATGGTAGATGGTTGCTTTCTCGCTTGTCCAATGGCTCAGTTGACATATATTATGAACATCTATGCTCCTAACATCGATGATCAACTTTTTTGGCGTTCCATAAGTAAAAAGCTCTCTGACATTCCTCAAAATGCTAGAACAATTGTTGGTGGTGATTTCAATTTACCGTTGGATCCTATCCTAGATAGACACTCCGCTTTTAATTTTCGTCCTCCTAGGGCGCATAAGCAATTGCTTAATATGTGTTCCTCTCATCATCTTGACGTTTGGAGAATGCATAATCCTACGGGTAGTGATTTCACCTTTTTCTCTTCCCCACATTCTAGTTTTTCTCGTATTGACTACCTTCTAGTGGACGTGGTGCTTTTAAAGCATACTACGAATGTTATGATTCACCCAATTGTCATTTCTGATCACGCAGCGGTCTCATTCACTCTTCTTAATCTTACGGATAAAAGTGGACCGCGTACTTGGCGCCTTAATACAGAGATTTTGGATGATAATGATGAAGTTAAACAATTAACCAAAGAAATTGGCAACTTCTTTAAAGATAATGAGTCTTCGGTGAGTTCCCCAGTAGTCTTGTGGGATGCCTTTAAATGTACTATTAGAGGCCATATCAAAAAAATGGCAAAAAGGAATGCGGATATTAGGGTGTCACTAAAATCTTTGGGGGATGATATTAAACGTAAAGAGACTTTATATAGAAGCTCTAATGATAAGTCGCTCCTACAAGACATCAAAAATGTAATACTCTTAATTCCATAGTTACTAAAAGAGCTTATATTGGTGTTCATGCTCAAAAATCTAGACAATTGTTGTTACGAAATAGAGCAGGTAAGATTTTAGCTGCTCTCTTAAAATATCAGAACGCAAATGCTAAAACTGCTCAGATCTCCTTTATCAATGATAATTCTGGTTCTAGGAAATTTCATACCCAGGAAATTCTTGAAGTTTTTCGTGATTTTTATAAAAAGCTATATACTTCCAAAGATCAATGTAATATCGCTAAATGTCAACAATTCTTGGCCTCGATCCCTACAAACACTATCTCTGATTCAGATATGGTGGCTTTGGGGAAACCGATGGATTCTGAAGAGATAATTCAGGCCACCAGGGCTACTCGGTCGGGGAAGGCTCCAGGGCCTGATGGGTACCCTATTGCTTTTTATAAGACATTCTTATCCTCAATAATAAAATATCTCAAGGAGGTCTTTGATAACTTTGTCATGACAGGTAAGGTCTCTGGTTCCGCCGCTGAGGCTACTATTGTCGTGATCCCGAAGGAGGGCAAAGATCATTCTGATCCTAAAAATTTCCGTCCAATTTCGCTTTTAAATATGGAAGCTAAGATTTTTGCCAAGATTCTGGCTAAACGATTAGAGGGCCATATCCCTAGTCTTATCCATACCTCGCAGACTGGTTTTGTTAAGGGAAGACTCGCTAGAGATAATATCCAAACTTTTTGTCATATTTTGGAGAAAGCGAAACTTTCTGCTTTGCCTTCGGCAGCGATTGCCCTGGACGCCGAAAAGGCTTTTGATAAGATCTCTTGGCCTTTTTTACAAGCAGTGCTTCAGTCTCACAACCTAGGAGATTCTTTTATCAATATGGTAATGTCCTTGTATGCACACCCTAAAGCTAATATTAGAACTGATGGGGTTACGTCTTCTTTTTTTAATCTGTCAGGGCACTAGACAAGGATGTCCGTTATCACCCCTTCTTTTTCTACTGTCTATAGACCCACTCCTTCGGTTACTCAACTTGAATCAGGCTATCAAAGGATTTCAATTTGGTTCGCAGAAAATTAAAACGGCCGCTTATGCGGATGACGTTCTCAATTTTTCTGAGGATATTGCTACTGCAATTCCTGCCATTTCCAATACTATTGAAGAATTTTCGCTCGTCTCAGGGTATACTCTGAATAAGGATAAGACGGAAATGTTTCCTCTTAATGCGTTGTGTTTCCCTGCTCACATGGGTAATGCAGGTTTTAAATGGCAATCGACTCGTATTAAATATTTAGGAATTTGGTTCTGTAAAAACTTTTCGGATACCATCTCTTATAATGAATCTCATATAATAGCTAAGGTTAAAGATCTGCTGACCGCGTGGTCTCCAAAATATATCTCCTGGTGGGGTCGATTTCAAACTCTTAAGATGATGATAACTCTGATTGTTAATTTCTTGTCCTCTATGCTGCCTATAAAGCTTTCCTCATCCTTTTTTCATGAGATTGATGTACTCACTTCAAAGTTTTTGTGGAGTGATAAGCGTGCTAGAATCGCATATAAACATCTTAGAAAACCCTATGTTCTGGGGGGATGTAATCTTCCGGACTGGAATTTATATCAGATCGCCTTTTTGGCGTCTCAAGGTGCTCTTTGGTTTGCTTCGGATTCCCCATATACCCCCCCCCGTGGATCTATATTGAACGAGAATTGTGCTCTCCTCCATCTACCTCTACCTTTTTAACTGCTTCTAAGCTAGTTCTACTGTATTCAGGTCGTATTATTTCAGACACAATTAGTGCATTAAAATATATTGATAAAAAGGTTTCCAAACCCACTCATAAATCGAGGTGGTCTTCATTGTGGTATAATCCTAAAATTGTGACTGATATCGATCCTGTTACGACGTCTTCCTGGGCTAGTAAAGGTATTACGTTGGTTAGAGATCTCTACGATTCCAATCATGACCCTATTCCCTTTTCCTCTTTAGCTAGAGAGTATAATCTTAATAATATGGATTTCTATTCCTTTCTGAAATTAAAGGTTGCCCTTTCTAAAATACCCCTTTGTCCAGACTCAGCTACTATTTCACTACTTTCTATGTGGTCTCAGTCAGGTCATACTGCCTCTAGAATATATAAGTTTCTATCTGCTCCACTGCCTTCGCATTCTACGATTACACAGGATAAATGGTCACATCATTTTGAACAAGATATTTTTAAACATATTTCACAAGAGACATGGCGGGTGATTGGGAAGTTCTCTACGGAATAAGATTGCTCCTTCCCTTATTCAATCTAAATTTTTACATTGAATCTTCTGCACTGGACCCCTGCCCGTTTGCATAAACTGAAGCTTAGGGATAACGATCTTTGTTGGAATTGCAATTTGGTCTCTGGTACTCATCAACATATGTTTTTCGAGTGCTCATTGCTACAACCCTTTTGGGAGTTGGTTCAGAAACATTTATCACTAATCTTTGGTATTGCATTTGAGCTCTCATTACCCATAATCTTATTGGGTCCATGGGCTGCACCAACTCCTTTACCCCTTGATGATACTGATATGCAGTTGTTTGATCTCCTCGTATCAATTGCTGTTAAAGTTATATTAACAGAGTGGAAATCCTTTAATCTATTATCATATCGTACTTGGTGGGCATGGGGCTCATACCTTTGTTGAGGAGAAGCGCTATACTCCTTCCATTTCTAATACTGTTTGGAGGTCATTGGATAAATCTATGAACTTGGCTTCGCACGGGTTGGTGGCTCAGTACCCTTTTGTGTCTACCTCTTAACTTGTCTCCCTCAATGAAGCAGCTGTCCCCATCTATCGCTCGTCCTCTCTTCCTTTCTTTCCTCTTTCTTCCTACTTACTATTCTCTACTTGTTTTTTTTTTTTGTATTTTGTTGCTTTACTTATCTAAGCAATACAACTAGTTTGTAGGAGCTGTTCTTTTTTCAATCTCTGCTTATCCAGATTTGCTGATCTTTCACATATAATATTTATTAAATATAATACATTTGTATCTATGAAATGCTCATCTATTTATGGATCACACTGCTAAGTTGTATTGCATTTTATTGTAACTGTATTAACTTGTGTTTTTTAAAACAATAAAAATATTGGAACAAAAAAAAAAGTCTGTAAACTACATTCACTAACTTTGTACATGAGGCCACAAAATAACAAGCATTTGCAATGCAATAGGTTTTGCATTTGCGAGAGTTTGAGCTATTGGCATTGTAAATGACAATGCTTTTATTTATATGTTTTGGAAACCTGCAAGCGGTGCGTAAACAGGCACTTTACTGCCAGCCTTGCTTATCATAAGCAAGGACTTTAAGTACAAAGTGCCTGCTTACGCAGTGCTTGCAGGTTTTCAAAACACATAAATAAAAGGCATTGTCCTTTACAATGCCAATAGCCCAAACTCTCACAAATGCAATACCTATTGCATTGCAAGTGCTTGTTGCGCTCAGAGACGGAGGCAGCAGCCATAGGAAGGCAGGGATTGACACCAGGCCCTGTGTTTCAAAAGCAGAAGGGAGGAAGGGGCAGCTGCAGCCAAAACAGACCTAGGTCTTTAAATGCACAGCAAAAGTTGAGAGCAAGATTTACAGCCCTGTTTACAACAGAGCTCTGTAAACCCCGAGTACTAGTCTCAAGTGCTCCAGCTTAAAGAAATAGTGCATACAAGCTCTGAGTAACATGTAACAGGGGCAGTCCTTGAAAATGGGCGGAGCTTTAAAGCCCATATCATGAATACAGCATGTCTCACAGAGACAGCACAAGCGCTGCCTAGGCGAGACCTAAAAAGGACTGTGTACGAGGCTGCTTATTTTCAACTGACAATCGACTTTAAAAAGTCGATCATGAGGTCCTGGTATTTTCTACAATTCTCACCCAGCTAGACATACATTTCGTTTTTCAAACTGGAGCAGAAAAGTAATAGAAATGTAGTAAATTAGTGAAAAACCTCGAGTGTAAATGCATTTTGGTGCCATTGTGTTTTAGTATTGATTTATCCCAATTTACTAAACACGAGAATTTTGTGTGCAGCCTTCCAAACATGAAGCCCAAATCCCCTATAAAAAGTCGTAACACGAGTTCTTTACAACATCAAGCTAACATGCCAGGGCGTTATCTCTCTAAGTAAATTAAAGATACGAACACTTTTCGGACTTCCTTTGGAGGTGGAGATGAGCGTCTGAATCTAAATGTGCTGAATTTGAAGGGGTTTGCTTGAAGGTCCTATGGTATAATAAACCATTTACTCGAGCAAAAGTGAAACAAACTTTTTTATTTCAAGTTTAATGTAACATTGCAAACATAAGTAGTAAAACAAGCGCAATTTAAGCACAAAATGGACGCTGATCAGAAGTAGAAAGAAGCAACAGCTACGCTAACATCAGATTAAGATTAAAGAAAGGTGTCATCCTGCAAGGAAGAGCACAGCCTGCTTGACCCAGAGTGGAAACCCTCATCTGCCGACAGCCGAGACATGCACAACTGCTCCCACAGGGGCTGGCTGAGAAGTTAAGCCTGAAAACCTGTGTTTCGCATGAAGAGCACGTGGGGAGCAGAGCAGCCCGGTGGTGGCTGATCTCTGAACATAAATCTCAGCTCCAAATTCAAGGACACACTTCAGAAAGAATTATTTCAGGTTCAAGTACAAGGTTAACTTAAAAAAAAAAAAAACACACCCTTACAAACCCGACCCCGCCAGTGTAGGAGAAGCCTCCTTTAGTGTGTCCAAGAAGATACCTTGTGGGGTTGCCCTGCACAAGTCTTGAATGCTTAACACAAACCACAGTCCATCGAGGCCCTATAAAAGCCCCACCTCCCCAAAGGCAGAGAACTGGGTCGAATCGAGGGAGAACATATGTTTCCCTACAAACTGTAGACTTAACCAGATGGACATTTTTTTTTTTTTTTTAGGAAACAGTGGTCAATACGGGGTGTTGGTTCAGAGCCCCCACAATTCTGGCATCGGAGACTGAGGGAAAGACACAATCAGCACCAATGTCACAGCACTGGCCAGGTAGAGGAAGCCAGAGTGGGATCCTGGGACACCATATTCCACAAACTTTGGGAAAGAACATTTCCACTTCCATAAAAGTGTTTATTTTTGGGACCACAGACTGTACTTAGTATGTCTTTTACAGTAAAATACTTTCATGCCCACAAGTCACAAAGCAGGAACAAACAGGATAAAGAGTAAAATATATAACATGGTTCGGTGCTTTCATTACACAAGATGCAGTGGTATACAACTTATATTTCCCAGAGCTTTAACACTGTCAGCGCTACTAGAATTTTACAGCACGACGGACCAAATAACGCAGCTAAATTAACTAAATTAGGCAGAAAAAAGTGCAAATTATGCTGCACATTCTGCTGCAGTATTTTTTATTCATCTGAGATAGAATTTTTTTTGTTGAAATCTTGAATTTATGCGATACATTATGTGGCAAATGCAATAAATCCCTAATTATGCAGCAAAAGCTGCAACCACAGAATCACCTGCATGCACTCTCACCATTGCTTTATTAACAATTTATTCAAGAAAGGTAAGCATAGCCTAAACTTTCTAATTCCAATCAGTGCAATGGTCATCTACACTTGGAAGAAACTGGGTTTCCAAAGATACCTACACAAAAATAAGCATGTAATATAAAAATACAGAACAGGCAACATGTGTAGTGTGGGTCTATATGGTCATCTCAGGTTCTGATGACATTTCCATACTTGACCTTTAGCATCGTGGTTTATGATATAGAGATATATATATATATATATATATATATATCACTGCTCCAAGGTTGTCCACCTGTAAGTAGCACTCGAGCAACAGCTTGATTCATGTGTAGGTAAGGACGGGGAACCGCCCGTAGGAGCCGCTCCACAGTGGTATTGCCTGACGCGTTTCGAATCACCATATGATTCTCTTCAGAGGCTTTAATGGAACGGTGTGCGCAACCGCTGACCCACTTCTGACACACCCCCAATGGGAGGCTCGAATGAAACTGTGCCTTCTGGGAAGTGTAGTGCGGGTAGCACATAATCAAGTCCTGTATGGACCCCACAGGTGGGCCCGTCCACGATCCTATATACAGCTGCTGTTCCACTTTCGTGGCCCCCAATCTTACGGGGTGGTGCACACTCTGCGGCTGGACTGCCGCGTTATAAATCACTGCTCCAAGGTTGTCCACCTGTAAGTAGCACTCGAGCAACAGCTTGATTCATGTGTAGGTAAGGACGGGGAACCGCCCGTAGGAGCCGCTCCACAGTGGTATTGCCTGACGCGTTTCGAATCACCATATTGAAGTGGGTCAGCGGTTGCGCACACCGTTCCATTAAAGCCTCTGAAGAGAAGCATATGGTGCTTCGAAACGCGTCAGGCAATACCACTATGGAGCGGCTCCTACGGGCGGTTCCCCGTCCTTACCTACACATGAATCAAGCTGTTGCTCGAGTGCTACTTACAGGTGGACAACCTTGGAGCAGTGATATATATATATATATATACACATATACATATATATATACATATACATATATATATACATATATATACACACACATATATACATACACATATATATATATACACACACACACATATATATACACACACACACACATATATACACACACACATACATACACACAATAGCCTAAGGAAAGGTGGAGAAAATACTGAAAGAAGAAATAATATGCGAGAAGAGAAAGAACAAACTAAATACAAAAGAAATGTATGAGAAAAAGAAAAACGTAAGATTGCAAAATGGAAAAAAGCAAGAAGGTGCATGAATGCTAGAGTAGAATAGAGTCTAACAGAAAGAGAAAAGGAGAGGGAAAGAGTATAGAAACAATTTAAGATGTCAAACAGACCAAAGGAGAAACAACAAAGGAACATAAAGGAAAAAATATATATAATCAAAAACTAACAAAAAAAACTAAAGAAAAGAAATTGAAAGAGGGTACAGAAAACAGCAAAAAGAATAAAATCAAGTAAGAACGAATAAGAGGATGAAACAATGTCAAATAATTAAAATATAAAAAGTGCAAAGAAAGAATAGAGGAATAAAAGAATACATGAAAAATAATGTAAGAGAAGAGAATGAAAAATGCAAAAAAAGAAACAGGTGCGATGGCAACAGAGAACAAATGCAGTGAAGGCAACAGTTGATATTACATCTAAACACGCAGGCGTCCCTAGAGATTGTAACAAATCGTGTTCCGCAAGAACCTAATTTTGAAAGGTTACAGCAGCAACAGTTCAAAGTAAATTAACAAACTCATCTGACCTCTCCAAAACTTTAAGTACTAAACAGGTTTCGAGTTACCTTTTTAGACAAAAACCTGAGCATACCAGATTTCTATAGCAGATACGATTCTGAGCATACCAGATTTCTATAGCAGATAAGATTGAGCATACCAGATTCCTATAGCAGATATGATTGAGCATACCAGATTCCTATAGCAGATACGATTCTGAGCATACCAGATTTCTATAGCAGATACGATTCTGAGCATACCAGATTCCTATAGCAGATAGGATTGAGCATACCAGATTTCTATAGCAGATAAGATTCTGAGCATACCAGATTCCTATAGCAGATATGATTGAGCATACCAGATTCCTATAGCAGATACGATTCTGAGCATACCAGATTCCTATAGCAGATAGGATTGAGCATACCAGATTTCTATAGCAGATAAGATTCTGAGCATACCAGATTCCTATAGCAGATAAGATTCTGAGCATACCAGATTCCTATAGCAGATAAGATTCTGAGCATACCAGATTCCTATAGCAGATAAGATTCTGAGCATACCAGATTCCTATAGCAGATAAGATTCTGAGCATACCAGATTTCTATAGCAGATAAGATTCTGAGCATACCAGATTTCTATAGCAGATAAGATTCGGAGCATACCAGATTCCTATAGCAGATAAGATTCTGAGCATACCAGATTCCTATAGCAGATAAGATTCGGAGCATACCAGATTTCTATAGCAGATAAGATTCGGAGCATACCAGATTCCTATAGCAGATAAGATTCTGAGCATACCAGATTCCTATAGCAGATAAGATTCTGAGCATACCAGATTTCTATAGCAGATAAGATTCTGAGCATACCAGATTCCTATAGCAGATAAGATTCTGAGCATACCAAGTAGGATTTAAGTCCTTTAATCTTCTCTGTAGTATAAGGACGTCCCTCTAATAGGAGAGGGCAGGACGCTTGGCTTGCAGCTTTCTCTTTTGAATTCAGCCCTGACAGACATCCGGGCTGAAGAACACATTTGAGGCTGTGCCTAAGTTCAGAGGGAACTCGAGAATCAAACTCGCCTCCTACATTCTTTCTTTACAGAACCATGTTTATATTCTAAGGTCCGAGGTGACCATGGAGCATTACCACTACTATTCACACTTCCCTTGGTAGCAGTGTTTTGGTTTAATAGTTATACTAAAGTACATCAAACAAAGAGAAAATAATTGTCAACCACAGAGCATGCAAACTGTTTGAGCTTTGGGGAGTTAGCACCATTTAAAATATTTCATCTGGGCACGTTTTAAAGAATTTAATAAGCCAAGTCCCTCACGTACACAAATAGGACTGCCTCTGTGCCATAAACACATGGATGATGAATAACCATCTAAAGTTCAATACCGCAAAAACAGATCATGACCTGCAGACATCAAAAGTACCAGCATACTGCCACAGAGTGCCTTCTACACGAAAACAGTACGCCGCACCTTCCCATACCTTGCACACCAGCATAAACTGCAAATGATCCTCACACTCTTAATCTTCAAGCTTGACTCTACCAACAGTGCATACCTTGGTGGACCCGCATTAATCATACGCAAAATATAAAACTCACCCAAAATTCAGCCGCAAGGTTTAGTCTCCGCCTTCATCCAAGAGAACGCGCGACTTCAGCCCTGTAATTTGCTCAAATGGCTATAGCTAGAAAGCCACTGTCCACAGGGCCCCCCCCCAAGGAAAAGGACCGCTATACCTACAAGTTACATTCAAGAAATACAAACCAAACAGAACACTGCCATAATAATCAAGGGTCAGCAGTAAAATTGTAACTTATTCCTCTTAAATTCACATAACATCCGTTAGAAGGGTTGCCCTTCCCGGCACCGTACAGCGAGAAAAAAACCAATCACCACCAAATAAACAGGCATGGAATACCTGAAGAGACGCGTCACACATTGCTGGACAATGCGGAGGGCTTTACTATAGTGCACCACTGCAGTGCCCAAATCTCTATACAATCTGACCACTTCTTTACATCTCAGAAATATAGTTGGATATGGGATAATTAAAATGGCCACCCAAACAGATTTCTCCACCTTTCTTTCCCTCCAACCATGCCAGCTCAGGACCACAAATATACACAAATTCTCAGGCCGGACAACCCAGTGCAGTAACCAGCTAAGCAACTATATCTTGAGAAATACCATAAAGAGACCTGCAGAGCTGTTCAAATCTATCAATATACTGAAAACCATAAAACACTGTTTCTCACACTCGCCATCCGCCACATTGCTGTGACCCATAACACAATAACCGCACCTCGGTGGGCATCATGCATGACATGGAAACACTTCCAACATAGTATCAAAACAAAATGAGCCAAGTACAACCCTTTCTGCACTTGGCTCTCAGCAGTCCTTCGAATACACAGAAGAGCTCACCCTTATTTGGTCACGAAAAACTAGGGATTGGAACAAAGTGGTCTGGTTTGGGTCCGACTTTTATATAGATTTCCAAGACTGGGGTGGTTTTCTTTTAAGTGTCTTTCCCAGGCTGCTGTCAGGCAAATCCATTGTGTAAAGTGATGTTTCTCACAGCAGGTAGCACTGGGGCTCCATACTGGAGCACCACCGCATGAGCAGAAGGAAGTATCAAGTTTCTGCACCGGACTGTCAGCCTCTCCAAAGCAATAACTATGTGAAGACAAAAGGCTAGCCATGACCTAGAAAGGTACTCACTTTGAACATCAGAAACTACAGTCGCATCCTTCACCCCCGCCTTCTACCACATGGCAGTGCTCAAGAAGACCTAATCTGCAAACCCTTGCTAACAAAGTTTTTCAGGGAATTTTTTTAATTTAGCCCTGTCTCAATCCACTTCATTTCAGTGCCTGCTCCTCCATCTGCCCCCAGGAATGCAAGGACTACACTTCCAACATCAGGGGCAGCGGTCTTCATAGTCCATTCTGTGGCATGGCAAACTAGGGGCCTTCAAAATGGATCCCACTGGTCTCTGTACCCAGCCTCAAACATACAGAGTCATAATACCACACACGCACGTGATGTGTCGAGGCTGGTAGCGCCGGTTCTGGGTATTCAGGTAGCAACAGAACTTTACACGAGACGAGCAGTAGGCGACACGAACTAAAAAACAGATCTGGTTGGACTATCGATCTCAAAACATGGTATGCCATCACCATCCCTAGCATGCTATAGTACAGTGCAGGGAAAGTAGTCTGTGCATTATGAGGGTATGCTTAATGCACCCCTTCAGGAAACAGACAAGTCATGGACTCGCGTAGTCCGGGACAGCCCTAGGTCTCTGAACACATACTAGGCGTGACACCGGGAGCAAAGGAAAAGTCCAGCTATCAGATAAACATGCCGTCGGGCACTCTGGGCTGGGGGAACACACACGTATTACAATGCAGGGGACACTAACCTTCCAACAAGGAGGCATATTAAGGTAAAAAGTAGCTTGGATACATATGCGTAACAGTATAAAACTGGGCTTTAATTCAGATCAAGAATTAAATTATTGCTTCTAATATCTTCTTAACAAACAGTATCTGTGTTTAATGTTTAAATTTATGCACATTGGGAAGTCACATGCGTCTCTGCTCCTCTTACAGTTGAAGTGGAATTAAGTTAACCAGATTACTTTACAGGCTCAATGTTCTAGTCAGTTTAAAGCACTGCAAGTCATTCACCAGAAAAATGCCTCTTGCATTTATTAACCTCACATAATGTTCCATCATGCCTTTCAATAACCAACGCTTAGCATTACTTTGAAAATATACATGTAACCTGTTGAAAAACTGATGCCCTAAACGAGGCTAAGTGCATCTTCTTGTATTGACGCACATCAACTGGTGTGAAAAGCAGTCAAACTAAAGCTATCAGGTGACTTTTCACTCCCGATAGGTAGAGGATAAATCTAGTGTTGTAGTCTAGAAGCGGAGTTAAATTTTACTTTAAGGCCTAGAGAACATGCATGGCTCTTCATTAAAGAGTCGCCATCACTAGATCGGAGGACATCGGTCAAGGGAGGTGAGATACAGAAGGAATTCTGCTAATAAACGCCTGATGGAAGAGGATTCGGTTGGGCTCATGGTGGCCTAGCACCTTCTCCCACACAAACACCATTACATATAGCAGTTGATACCAACTTATAGTTCAGATGGTGCAACAGTAATTTAGGATACAGTGGCTAATTGAACAGTACACACCCAAAAGTTAAAACTGAGATCGCAGATGTTACTACCAAAAGTAGCAAACCTTGGAAATTACTGACTTCTGATAGCAGGCTGGCTTTTTCCATTCATCTGTGTATTCACACCTGTAAGAGCCTCTGACTGAATTCCAAAATATCTAAACGGTGCTGCATGGGATCTGTTGAAGCAGCTTGGACTGTACATGTTAAAGGGTCTGGCTCGGCCATCTACGTGTGCAGCGGCATTGGTGCCTGTGTTGGCAGCCTCAGGGAAGAGGAAAGGAAATGGAGGAGAGGAAGAAGGGAGAGGCGGGCGAGGAACAAGGGAGAGGATGGGCAACTGGGGAAAAGGAAATTTCAAAACAGACAGTAAAGTGATAGGATTAAGTGAAGCAATGAATGAGAATACGAAGCAGCAACTGACTGCAGAAATATAGGGCTGAATAAAATATGGTCAGCCCCCAAAAATTCCCAATTCTGCCTCAACTCATTAAAAGCGCCAGAATACTTTAGATTAATCCTCAGATACAACAATGAGCACTAAAATGGAGAGCGTTGTAACACATGAACCACCTATTTCCATCTTTCTCCGTACAAGGCTGCCAAAGTACTCCCATAGTTCTGCAGTAAAACTACACTTTCGGACACTACTGCCTCCTGCAGATTCCTCTGATCAGTCTATTTGTATATAAAGGCTTTGCATTGCGGTCTTCAAAGGGTTGCATTCTCACTGGAGGTTGTAACCCATGCTTACGCTGTAGCTGGTCTGCCCGCCCACCCACCCACTCACAGTTCAGGGCAGAAGCAGTGGTGGTAGTGCCACTTAGTGTCCCACTTCGGTTCACCTTGTGAACAGATGATACAAGTGTTTCGGCTCCACAGAGATCGGAGAAAGCCAAGGGAAGTGGCCAAAGCAATCTAAAGAATTCAACCATGTTGAATTATTACTGCGACCATCTTCTAGCAGACATCTGGCTATCACCTGAGGTAGGACGATGACCGCAATACACCAAGACGAGAAGACACCATACAAAGCACAAACACACACGTGGACTATTTCTACTGGACTGTACTCAAGACAGCACATGTTCACTGTATTCATGACATCACATGATTTTCCAGCAGAAAGTTAACACACCAAGGGAAACAAATGTTTGCAGTCTTAGGCACTGTCCACCCCCGCGTCAGCAGCTGTACAATAACAAAGCCTACATAAGCACTATAACCTGAGGCGAAGGAGTTGGCAGACTCAAGCTGTTAAAACTGGTGCACTGTGATTACCTCCTACCCATGAACCCAGTGCAATAAAGTGAAGCATGCATTGGTTTTCCTTCATCATCTCTCCGATTTGATGCAATCATATAGATTTGTTCATCAATTAAAAGCATTTATTAAATGTTCGGATGATTTTAGTGCACAAAAGCACGTATTTAAAAAAAAGCCATACTTCGAAGGAATGATGCTGTATCTTTGATTTATTTTCCATTATTTACAGATGTGAAATCATTTCGGTGAATTATGCATTTCAGCCCACGCCAAGCTTACCCTCAGTCCGATTTCGTTCCCCCAGAAAAAGAAACAAAACCACATTTAGAAGGTAGGCTCAAAACACACGCTGAATTTCACCACTGCCCTCTGTTTAACCGGGTTCCTCTTCAGGAAAAGCAAACAAAACCTAAACATTTTAATAGCAAAGAGGACCCGTTGTTAGCTGTCCCTTGCAGACAGAGCTACCAAATCATCTCTCAAGATGTGCTTCTTAGCAAAGGAAAACAGGTCTTTACCAAATCCTCACCTGCTGAGCAACACGATTCAACACACTTTTCTTTTTATTGCAGATGATGAAACAATGTAATCCAGTATTTTGCTTTCAATCAATATTTTCCTCAAAGGATCAACTGCAAGTGACTTCTGAAGCCAGCATCTGCATCGATCTCTTGATCAATAAAGGACTGGTGGCTTCCAATCAAAGTCTGTGGGATGCAAGCAAATCTTACATGCGGGCAGGCACGGGAGGGACTCCATAGGGAATTTTCAAGGTAGGGCAAGAAAGCCACAGACATGCAAGCCTCTCTTGGAACGCCCATTAAAATGCTCACACGATCCAGGAGTCCTTCAATACTCTCTCAAGTTCTCAGCAAAAAGTAAAATTCAACCTAATTTTCATTTTTACTTCAAAAAGGTAGAGTAAATGCCTTGTCACTTCTTGAACAGCGATACTATAAAAGTGAGGGGAGGGCAGATAGGAGGCCGGCTGCACAGTTACAACAGTGTGAATCTTTATTGGCCATCCCAGCACTCCATGACGAGTTGGCCAAACTCCTCATGCAACCACTGAATATCAGAAAAGGGTATTTGCAAACTTCTTCAGCTGTCTTTTTGGCTCTAACAATTAAAGGAACTCTTTGGCTAAAGCCAGCTTGCTAAACATTTTTGTCACACCTGACCCAAGACAAGAGAATCTTTGTACAGTTGTAAAACAGAGGCTATTGTAAAGGCGATACAAAAAATAGCAACCAGGAAAATCCCAGATATGACTGGCTTCCCAGCAGAGTTCTACAAGATGGAAAGACCTAGGCTGTTATCCCCTCTATGCAGAGCATTCAATGACCCAGAGAGTACGGTCTTTCTGCACTCAGACTTCAGTAAGGCAATGATCTCATTTCTGCACCAGGAACAGGCATGGACCTGCTCCCAACGAATCTCCCTTATCAAGGCAAACTTTAAGGTCCTGATTAGAATACTGGTGTGCCGACTCAGCGTTGTGATTTCTTCTCATATTTACTCGTCAAAGGCTGCCGTCACTCTGGGACACTCTTAAACAACATGAGCACCCTCCAACACCATCGCTGGCAAGTGATGGATGAACTAAACTGTAAATGAATGTTTTCCATGGACCAGAGAGAGCTTTGAAGAGGGTGGAATCAGGAAACTTATACAGCACCTTACCGAACTGAGAGCGGGCACTGGACCAGAATTAATTACCAGTGCAAAATAAATACACACAACTCCAATCGCTCAAGTGAACTGTGGCAGATGTCTCTAATCGATTCCAATTCAAGGGGTAGAGTCGCCAAGCTTGCGCCCAGTTGCTCTTCCCCTACTAGCGCCTCAATCCTAGGACGCTGCCATTAGTCACAAGACATTAGATGAACCACTCAAGCTGCATGAAACAGAAACTGATGCTAGATGGAGACTGATCTGCAGATCTAATCTTGCTCCGACATTGATTCCTGCACTACTACATCTAATCTCAGATTTTTCCTCCTTCCCGGCTACAAGATCAAGCGGGATAAGAGGGATATCCTGTCGATCATCTAGAGACATTCATAAAGTGTTTCCCCCTTGACATGGGTCCGAAAGCGTCTCAATTATCTAGGCACACTAGGCAATAGAGACTTACACAATCTGCAAGATAAAATTCAACTCCCGCTGGATGCTATTACAAAGATTTCATTTCCTTGTCAAAACTTCCTTTTCTTATGAGACACAATTCATGTGGTAAAAATGAGTTGCTCCCAGGTTCAAGTAGGCTTTTGGTATGCTGTTCCTCAAGGAAGACAAGTCTCTTCTGCTACAAATAGAAAGACTGATTAAAAGATGTTTCTGCATTGGTACCAAACCTCAACTCCAGGCATCTAAGCTACATGCTGATATGACACTGTAGGGCCTCTGCCTCCTGCACATGGAATCATACTACAAGGCCTACAAACTTGCTACTATTGCACATAAATGTTTCTTATCTGGCATAATGCAGGCCTCCAGACTGCTGGCTGCTTGCTGGAAGTATTGATCAACAAGCTCACTAAATTAGGCTTGATACCACTTATTGTGAAGAAAAGCGGACTCATCTAATGCTACTTCAAGGGGACATCCTGAAGGTGACAAGTTTGAAGATGTGCTATTTTAAAACTGTTTGGCATATGTTGCTTTCAGCCTTGCACGCCTCTGCCTTGCTCCCTGTGGAGTGGGGATATAGTGCCCATCCTTCACAGTCAAAGTGGAACAAAGTATATCGTTTAGCTTGCTTGTATTTTGTGATTAATCCGGCCTATGTTTTTTCTGCTTTATTGAAAAATTAACAAGGGTTAAAAAAAAAAATCTGTGGTGCATGAATATCACCAGCACTTCCTCAGTCTGACTATGGACCATGAACGAGTCTGATCATATTTCATGCATACCTTACACATCATTTTGTACCAATTTAAACACACAGAAGAAAGACTAAAGCCAAAGGCAGCAAGATGGCTCACATAAGCCAATGTTAGGTGTGGCATGAGAGGAGCCGATCGGACGGGACTCCGATCGGCTCCTCTCAAGCCCTGCATTAACGACGTATTATATGGCACCCTTGGCTCCCAAAACTGCCTCACCTGAAGTTTGAGGGCGACTGGCGGCGAGGGGAGTCCCCGGAGGCGACCTGCAACCCCCGGAGGTCGAGATTTGCAAGGGGAGCGTCCCGGAGAATGGAGCCCCCGGCGCCACCTAAAATAGCGGCTGATACCGACTCTGCTTCCCGCTCCGAGTGCGGTGGCCCCGAGTCACAAGGGGAGCCCCGCGATAACCACTGAGGCAGCGGACGCCGAGGAACTGCGTTGTGGACCCCCCCCTGACCCCCCCCACCGGCCGCCCTTGCAGCTCCTTTGCTGGAGCGCGACTCGTGGTGATGCCCGAGACCGGAGGGTGACGCTCTGAGCCGGGATCCCCACCAGCTGGAGAGGACCTTCAGGGGCATGACGGCCCCCAGCGGTGAGTGGAGCTCCGGGTGCGAAGAGGGGCGGGGGGGCTCCCCAAGCTAAGCTTGCCACGGTCATTGGAAGCACCCATTAGACTGGAGCCTGACCTTAAGATGGCGGCGGTCAAGCGCCATCTCACAGCCTTTCAGGGGAGCCCCTACCCACGGTCCCGTTTTCGGCAAGCTGCCTCTGCCATGGCGCCCTCTCTACATGATTAGGGAAGTCGTGAGACCACCAGAGGTTAGCCTGTGGGGCAAATTCATGTTTTAATTGAATCGTAGGCGTTTCTGGACTAAAGACTTTCGGTCACCCAAGACCACCACCCTTGAGTGCAACACCACCTGAACACATGGCTGAACAATGGCAAGAATTTCCTGCTCTGTTAATATGTAAGATATAATTGTCCAAGCCTAATCGCTGTTAAAATGTAATCCTGAGTGAATTTGCAATTTGTATATATATTTATCTTTAACCACTAGTATATGTAGTAGACCTTTGTACTTACTACCATTCCTATGTGATTTTAGAGTTTATCTGTTTGTATCTCTTCCTTGAGTGACTTTACAGTTTATACATTTGCAATTTTTCCCTCCTTTCATTCCACTTGTATATATAACTCTAACCACTAGTATATGTAGTAGACCTTTGTACTTACTACCATTCCTATGTGATTTTAGAGTTTATCTGTTTGTATCTCTTCCTTGAGTGACTCTACAACTTGTACATTTGCAAATTTTCCCTCCTTTCGCTCCACTTGTACATTTGCAATTTCCCCCCCCCCCCCCGTTTATATCTCTTATGTAACTCATGTAATCCAAAGTCCTTATGTAACGCAACTGGTTCTTTTGTAAAGCGCTCTGACACCTTCGGGTAATGTTCGCGCTATATAAAATTGCATTAGATAAATAAGCAAATTTGAGGCCCGGCAGGCTCAGTCCTCCATCTGCTTAAAATTGATACTAAATTAGGTAATCATAGGGCCGGATATTTAAAGTGTACAGAAGTGGCAAAATAGCAGTAGGAAGCGTTATATACACGTTAGATAAAAGGACAAAACTCAAGCTGTATGTGAATACCACTTACCAGACAGTTACCCAGAAAGGGATTTTGCAAACTCCTCTGCGTCTACTTTTTGGCACGTTTTAGTAAATGGTCACCCTGATGGTACCTGAATTTCGGAATGTTCGCCAGACCTGGAAGAAAGTCAAAGTTGCTTCTGTTAGCCCGGATAGTTACTAGGAATACAAATTCTGGTCGGTTCACCTACACGTATGACATACCTTTGCAACAAGGGCTAGTTAGAAATGACAATCTGCCAGACGTCTGCTTGGAGTATTTTTTTTTACACTATCAATGCCTATTTTCAGAAATTCTAGGGCTATTCTCACACATTAAGTTTAAAAGCAGCAGATGTTTATAACCAGGAATAGTTCTGTGCATGGATGTAGTCCGATGAAGCAGTGAATGATATACATATCCACTCCCCACTGCAACCGACTAATCTCCAAATGGGTACAAGGAGTTAGTGAGCATGTACACCTGCATAGCACGCTCCTCATAAAAGCAAACCTTTGATCCTCTGCAATCTTCCTGCCCTGCACCAGCTGATGCAACCCAACATGGACATCTTCATGGAATGCATGAAAATAACCACGCTCTTTACCCAATTATTTACTGCACTTCTGAACCACTATGTCCCTCTTTTCTGCCCGTTATTTCACCTTGTGGTAGGCATCGCACAAAGTCCAATACTGCCACAAACCCTTTGCTTCTGCCCTAGGCCCTCTTGGATTAGATTTAAAAGCTCTGCCCCTCAAACTTCCAGGAACCACCAGCTTCATAAACAAGACGTGGAATGGGGGGGCTGAGCGAGAACCCTAAAGCCAGCAAGAGGAGTCATCATGGAGTGATCTGCCTCTGCCTCACCAAAATGGTTTAAGGGTGATGATGTACATCAAGGTCTACTGGAATTGTGCAGGAAGGCATAATACACAAACATGAGCCACTGAACTTGGGGGCAGAGGTCCCAGCAGGAATGACCCTCAGTGAGCAAGGCATCTCAAAAACGCAGGCAGGAAGAGAGGGACCACCCTGCATTGACATCACGGCAACCAATACATTCAGCAACTATTTTTAAGCAGGCGGCTTGCTCGTCAAGTAGGGAAAGTCTACATTTTACATGACCCTGGAGTCCCTGCTCTCAAATACCAGATGGCCAGTTCAGTCCACACTTTCCTTTCATCATGTGTGGGAAAGTCATATGGTAGGGTGGTGTGGGGCTTGCCTGGGTCACCACCTTCTCTCACTGTCCTGCAGGCCAAGTGAGGAGAAAACCAAACTCCATGCATAGAGTGCACTAAGTCGACACGCCTGCATTACAGTGTTGGCTGCTCGGATTCACCACCCCGACCCAGGACCACCGTTCATTTATCTGAAAACAAAAACTGCAGGACTTGCCACCACCCACACACTAAGGCTGGTCCAAGTGCAAACCTCAACGAGCACAGAAACAAAGTGCTGATGGGGTATGAAAACTGGGGGTCGGGAAGGCAGCAAGGGGAACCCCAACCTCGTTTCCCCTAAACCACAGCAATATTAACAAGCATTTGCAATGCAATAGGTCTCGCATTTGCGAGAGTTTAACCTATTGGCATTGTAAATGACAATGCCTTTTATTTATCTATTTTAAAAACAAACACATAAATAATAAGCATTCCCATTTACAATGCCAATAGCCCAAACTCTAACAACTGCGAGACCTATTGCATTGCAAATGCTTGTTACTATTTATGATCCAGTAAAAGTCCTACGAGATCGTAATTTTTAAAATGTATATAGATTTATTTTTATCACAGCAGTTATCACTTAGACACCTCCTCTCTCAATCTAAGGGGACAGCATGCTTTCCCGCAGCCCCCTTATATAGCTTTATTACTTCATTTTCCCATCGTCCATCTCTGTTCCTCGGACCCAAAGCCTCTTGCAGCCATTTGCATATGAATATTTGTTAACAAGTGTTTGGATGTTCATACAATACACAGGTTAGCTACAACGGAGTGTGTCAATGTCCATAAAGTGACACTAATGCTGGGCTCTGGGGGCTTGACTTACTGAGCTGACCGTTCAAAGCTGTCAAATGGCGCTTTCTGGAGGTCAGGAGTTTGAATCCTGGCTAAGCAGACCTCATCTTCCATCTCTCCGAGTTGGGTGAGGGGCACACCATACATTAGGTACAAATAATCTGTTGTTTACAGCATTTAGAAACAGCAGAACTGCAGAATTTAGAGCTCCTATAAAAAATACATTCTCTTTATAATCATTAAAACAACAGCACAAGCAGCGCATCACAATGTCAAGGGAACCGTTATTGTATTGTTTTCATATGTTCTGTATTTTTTATGTTGCGTTATTGAGGTGTTCAAATGCATTATGTATTTTTTGTAGCTATGTTATTGTTATTGTATTTTTATTATTTTGATGTGTTTTGTATAGTATCTGTGCAAAAAGAACAATTGATGGACAGAATGCAGAACAATGTCATACATTCACCCCAGTACAGAGATCTGGGCCTAAATCCATCGTTTTTTTGCTCACCATACCATTCCAGTTTGGACCCAGCCATATGTGTTTTGTATAGTATCTGAGCTGGTGTGTTTTGTTATTGTTATGTGTTTTGTTGTGAGTACATGTATTGTTGTGTGTTGGTGCTTTGTTATAGTTGTGCTGTTTGTGTTGTTTTGTGTATTGTGTTGTACCACACCAAAGCAAGGATTATTTTAGAGGTTACACAAGGAGACAGAAGGACAAACCATGGGAGGCGCTGTTAAACCTCCAGTGCAAGGGTATTATATATGTGGTGCACCTGGAAGAGACAGAAGGGCAGCCCCTTGGAAGGGGACCCACGAAATAAGAGTATTTCGTGGAAGGTACCCAGAAAGCCTCAGAGCAGCAGACCATGGCAGTGTGGTTAGTCGATGTGTGTGTGCGCTTGCCTGTCCGTGTGTGTTGTGTTTGACTGGGTTGTTTGTGTGTGGGTGCTGTAGAGTTGTGTGTGTGTGTGTGTGTGTGATATCTGTATTGTGTTTACCTGTGTGGTGGTTGTGCTAGTGTGTGTGTGTGCTGTGTTATAAATGTGTGTGCGCTAGCCTGTCCGTGTGTTATATGTTAGAGTGGGTGCTTTGTGTGTCGCGGTTGTAGAGTTATGTATGTATGTGTTTGTATCGTATTTACCTGTGCGTGCGCGTGTTGGTTGTTTTCATTGCACGAGGCACACGTGGCGCCGGCCCATCCTGCCCCTGGCTGCCCTTTGCCTCGCACACGTCGCTGAATGATTTTCTGCTGGAAGTGCACATTTATAGGGATACTTTGTCAAAATAAAGTACGTTTGAGGGACACCTATCTGCACTAATGCGTTGCGCTCTTATATTTATATTAATTGGGTTTTGCAAATAACTTGTATCTGTAAAGCGCACGGTCACCCCTGGGGCATCTTGGCGCTATATAGCAGAAGTGTACTTTCACGCGCCTGGAGGTGCTCATTTCTTCAGCCTGGGAAGGAGGGAAGGCGCGCACCCGCTGGGATTTGAACCCGTGACCAGGCAGGGGCGAATATGTACAGATTCTTGGAGTGCATGAATTGATGCACTCAGATAGTGGGTCTGGTGTATGTACAGTGCTGCACAGACTCCTTTTCTCGCTGTGGAAGGGTGTGTCGAATTCATAACATTTAGTTGTGTTTGACCCCGGCCTGACCCTTAGTTCATTTTACGGCCGGGGCTAATTCTTGCTTCTTTTATTTTAAAATCGTGTTTCACGCGCGTCTCAGTGATGTACAACTGCTCTCTTATAAAAGACACACTTTGGAGCACAATATGTAAACGTTCGCGTTCAGCAAAACAAGATAAACTGAAATTCGTAATAGTCTCGAGTTGAGTGAGAGGGCTTACATCAGCGCCGTGTTTACGCGTTGGAAGTTTAGAATGCAGAATGCAGGTGCCGAGACGGGTCCCTATCGGACTTTCCATTTCTTTCACCCTCGGGATGAAATAAACTAGGGAGCGCGGCAGCGAAGCAAACGCGCGCTGCTGCGCGTGCTGGCCACCGACGGGAATGGGCAGAGCAAAGGCGGGACATGCGCCCGCCTTTGCCCAATTGCGTGCTGGCTTTAAAAAAAAAAAAGCACGCGAAAGCCAATGGCAGCCGCGGAAAGCAAAACCACACGCACGAGCGAGTGAGCAGCTTTCAGAACCCCATACAAAAGGGCTCTCGCTGCGCGAGCAGTGCTGCGCACTGCAACGCAGGCGCGAGCCCTAAAAAGCTGAATGACAGACTTTGGAAAATAAGTGTGTCTAAGTATTGGGGGTTAAAAACGTATTATAGCAAGTGACTTACAGTGGGAGTGCCTGGCGAATGACACAGGGCAAACGTCAGCAGGCCACGAAGATAACATTTCAGCAAGAGTTGCAGACTTCAAGGGTCTGCGCACGGACATTTTTCTTCCCCATCTTAGCTGACCCTGGGTCGGGGTCTGGGAAGGAAGGTCAAAGATGCAGAGAGCCGATGCCTCGGTATGTTATGTGCCGTCGACAGATGGCAGGAGGTGCTCTAGTTAAAGTAAAAGGGGCGAGCATAGAAGAAAATGAAAAGAGGGAGTAGAGAGCGCTGTCAATAAACGAGAATGACATTTCTAGCTAGTACAGGACTCCTGTCATCTGGGGCACGGCGGTCACTATACAAACATGAAACCCTCATCAGGAGAGTTGTGGGGAGGCAAGTGTTGTCAAACCATAACACATTCCTGCCTAGTGCAGGGCTCCCATGGAGTGAGGTGGGCATCATACAATGATGAAACTTAGCCTAGTTGTGGGGAGGAGGGTGTTGTCAAGAAACGAGGGAGATATTCTGGCTAGTACAAGACGGCCATAATCTGGTGGGCTGCTGTCAACATAGAAGGATGAAAATCCCTTAGGCGAGTTTTGGGTCCCATTGTGTGAACTAAAAGAGACAGATGAGTTGTCCAGAGTTCCTGTTTTTTCAGAGATTCAACGTTTTTCAAAATACTGACAACTCTTAAAAATACATACATGTAAATGCATATCTGTTATTTCAGACATCTTTACACACCTTGCACATGTAGGTCTGACATTACTGTGAGGCTACGGTTTTCGTTGCTGAAAGACCTTCATTCACGAATGGTGGCAAGTGACTTTACTCTGGGGCTGTTAGTTCACAACTGGAGATTTACATACTACCTACTAAGAAAAACCATATATTTGTTAATAAAAAATAAATTTGCAAAGTCAGTGATTTGAGGTCTGTGATGCTTGAGGCTTTTTGTGTTAGACTACCAGTCCTCGTGTGTGCCCACAGGTACCCCACACTAAAGGGAGTGGTAGGGAGCTCTCAACTTGTCAGAATTGTTAGACTCCTCCGTAGTCAAATCCTGGATCAAATTAAGTACTCTATATAAATTAACTGGCCTCTCTGGATGAACATTCAATAAGAAAGTTGTAATTTTTAAGGTATGGGTGAACTGAATTAGAGGAAAGAGTGAAGGATGGACGCTGAATCAGGTTATGTCAAGGCAGTAAGAGGATACAGAGATGAATGAAGTTAAAAGGGAGAGGAGAAAAAGAAATATGGGTGAGCTTTAGCATGCAGCTGTAAGGAGGGTTGAAAGATAAGGGCAGGCATTAGGAATCTGGAGAGCAGGGAACATAGGAAAAACAGTAGGATGGAGAAGGAGATTGAGAATAGAGAAAGGTGAAAGCAAAAGAAAATAAAAAATAAAACTGACTTAAATTGCACACAAAATATCGGATATTATGCGCTTTCCTGTTGTGATCCGGATATAGCACTTGAAGAAGAGTAACGCATGAGGTCATTTCAAATGGTCTATGTTGTGGTGCATAGTGAGGCGTTCGAGGCATGTGGGCCTGAATCACTCTCGATCTGGTGGTTCCTATAATGATTGCAAATCTTCAGCAAGCTCTCAATCTCTTCAAGTTTGAGATCTTCAGGGACTGAAAAAAGAGCCTGACTGTGGGGAAATTCACAACACAAGCTTTCACGTTACGACAGTCTCATGGATAACAGGTTCAGGTTGGAAGAGCATAGGTGGGATTTTAGGACTGGAACTGTTTGGCGAAGTAGCCTGCAAAGTGCTTTCCACAAAGTGTTTTTTAAGTTAGGTGAAGGGCCTTCAAGAGTGTTTCCTGAAGACTGACTGCAATAAAGGCCGGTGGAGCTATCAGGCAAATCAGTCTCTCCAAGTCTTTGGAGGCATGCTACGAGGTCTCAGAAGTGATAGAGTAAATATCAACGGAGACATCTTCATCCATCCCACTTAAGTTTAACAATTGCTTACATCCCAAAAGCACAAGAATATAAAAAATCATGATGCACAACGACCTTCTCATAGGTCTGGGGTTGGAGTCGTCCCTCAGAATCAAACAAGTCACCTTGATGTATGCGATAAGGAATACTGATGTAGCACAAGAGAAGTATAGTCACTATAATTAAAACACCATCTTCTTAAGCTTTTAAATGTTACAAATCCTTCTCCTCTTACTGGCTAATGGAGTTTACCACGAGTGATCACAAAAGTTGAAAAACTGAAGAGGTTCAGGATGCCACATAGATGAGCCAAACATTGTTTTGATGGCCTTCCAGTGAATGTATTGAAGACGTTTTACAGCAAAACGCACAAGAAACCTTACAAAGAATATATAGTGCTGAGCATTCAAAAGTATGCTGGTGCTTCTTAAAAGTATTTCAAACCATCACACACACGTGGCATGCTTCATCATATGGACCGCTTCATTGTGGGCCTTTTGCAGCCACGTCTTCAAATAGACCGCAACGTTTACGAAGATGCAGTTTTTGTATCATTGATAGCGAGCCTCTCCTGTGCTGATGTAGTGAAGAATCATGGTGTTGGTCACTACTAACATTCATAACTGACAGCCTCTTGGGATGTATGACTGATTACAGATGAGAGAACACCCCATGAACGGCTAATGCTCGTATCCAACCATGAGCCTGAAGAAACCTCAGTGGGCAAGGAGGGTTAGAAATTGGAAACAGGCGTCCTCAAGGTTGAGGAATGGCAGCCAATCCCCTGCACTGCCAGCTCTCAGGACTTGGTTCAGGACTAGCTCTAAGAAATGAACAGGTTTAAGAGGAGAAGGTCGAGGATGAAGGTTGTCTTTGTTCTCCTTGGGAACTTACAAGTAAATAAAGTAGAATCCAGGGCCCATTTCTTCCAGAGGCAGCATCTCTATGGCTCCTTGATTAAGCAGAAAAGTAGCCCTACCTCCAAAATGGAGGCATCCATCAGAAAGCGCACATGGGCAGCAGGAGGGCGGTCTGTAGGATAGGATTTAAAGGAGAAGGAATAGTAGAGTATTAAATAGAGGGACTCCGGATAGATCACGGAGTCCTCTAAGCTACAGGAAAAAATGGAGCTTCTTCGTCCAAACAGAATTGTCTGGTGCAAGCAGGAGGAGGAGAAATCAGAGGGGTTAGAGGTAGAAGAGCCAGCAGATTATGACAATTGATCCCCTGCTGCAGCTGGTGGCAGCATCTCAAATCAGTCCATGCCCAAAAGGAGTAGTGCATTTACCAAAGCATCTGGATTAGCTACAAAGGTTGTTGCTGCCCTGTCTGTGGTGCCCTGGAGCAGCCTCAACATTTCTCGTTCTGTTGGTGGAACTGCTTTGCAGGGGAGACCAGGCTCAATGTGCGAGTTCCAGTTCTGATGTTTATGAAGCATTCCGGGGAGAAGTCAACCTTCTCACTGAATAGCTGCTTGCCATCAAAGGGCATGTCCAAAGTGCAGCTTGGACATCACCACGGAAGTCATCACCTCCGACCAGGACGATGTAAAGCAACATCCATGCCCATAGACAAAGCCATGGTGCATACAGAATCTAAGCCACGCTTCACGATTTGTTTAGACACACCCAACTCATCATTGACCACATCTGAGAAGAGACAAATCATGTGGTCAGGGAGACTGATGAAGGTCAGTTTGGCCAATTCATAGAGGGCATAGAGATATCAGCCTGCAGCAAGTCAAGTAAAAGAGGGCAAGACTTTACAGCCCATAATGTGCAGCCTCTAAGACTCAAGGTCTAGGGGGGCATGGAAAAATCATCTCGGTTCAGTCTTACAGAGAAAGCTTCAACTACTAGACTTTAACTATTTGACAAGAATTTTGGAATACACAGGACAGGCTTGTGCTATTGATTTGTCTGGTCTGTCCTCCGCAGACAGAAAAGTCAGCTACAATGCTTCTGCTGCTGTTCACACCACCAACGTGAACAAAAAAAACTTGCACTGAAGGAGGCCCCATAAAGGGACAGTTCTTTCTGGAGAAGTTTCCAAACCACCTGCATCTTGTAAATCTAGGTAAAGACCAGAGTCCAGCATTGTAAGATGGAAGGTTAGCAACCTCTGGCTCATCTATTCTGTACAGCCTTTATGTTGGTCAGGCATGATTGGAGCATCGGGGTCCAATCCGAAAAGTTCTTCCACCCAGGCAAATGTCTCAGCCCTAGAAAGAGGCTGCACCTAGGACTCATCACCATAATACTAGGGTTGGGCGGAACTCGTGGAGTTGAATAAAAACTCAGTGAGATTCCGCAGAGTTCCACCAATGGGCTGAAATATGCATGTAGCACAGCAATTTAGCACCAGTAATGTGAACAGCGCTGAAATATCAGCGCAAATGGCACCGTGCGATACACAAGAGTGTGCAGCCATTCGAGTCGATTTTGCTGCTGCTCGAGTAAAAAAAATTAAATCAACTTCAGCAAATCTACTTCAGCAGCAGCACTCTGACCACCCGTGTTAGAAACCGGTGCCAGAGGAACCAAATCTCGCTTGCAATTCCGAACGCTCACAGTAAAAAAATAAAAAAAAATTAAAAAAAAATCTGCTAGGTGCGACTGGAGGAATTTGGCCAGAACTCCGCGTTACAAGAACATGGAGTTGCCAAATTCCTCCAATTCCCTGTGCGGAATGAAACATTCCGCCCACTCCTACATAATACAACTTAATAGAACTTTAATTTCTCTTTTGCCACTCGGATGATGTCAGCTGATCTGCAGGGCTTGCGAAGATAGTGCTAAAACCAACTCAGATGGTCATGCAGGTGTTGAAGACGGTGCCAAGCACACAGAGGAAGGAACTTTCGAGGTAACCAACTTCTTGACTGTGCCAATGCTTGAACCTGCAGAGGCACAGAGCGGTCAGAATCACAGTCGGATCCACCAAACATGCAGCATCTGGTACACACTTGGGAGAGTGACCCAGAGGCTAACACAACCGTTCTGAAAAGATCCAACATGCTTATCCAGAAGACTTTGAGCCAACGGAATCTGAAAATGCCGTTTTAGCTTTTTTTTTCCTGCCGGAATCAGCTGAGAAACTGCATACGGATTCCCCACAGTACGAGAGGAAGAGAGACCATTTCCTTGAGGAGGAGGAAGATTTCTCTTTTGTAGGGCACTTTTTGCAGAAAGATCTTCTGGGAGATTGTTCACTGTTGGGGGAATTAACTAAAGGAGAAGGGGAACACTACTGTGTATCCCTGAATGCTTTCGCCAGAAACAACTTGGCTTCCAGCTCCCTGCTTGCCTAAAGGTGCATGAAGAACAGGAGTCCAGGCCAGATGGCTGCGTTCAGATCCAAGACTCTTCAAGCAGATGTCATGTGGACCAGACAAGGACATCTTGTTAGGGCATCAGCAACAGGGTTTAAACTCTGAAATCATAGATTCTGACCTAGTCACGGTTGAAAGCGGGTCAATTTTGCAAGTGAAGCATAGAGAAAAGCTCTAGACCTTCTTCGATGAGGTGTGAAAAATAGGGGGCGACACCAGTGTGCCAGTTTGCTCCTTATATTTTCAGATGCAATCACATCCGAGGCAGACAGTCACAGCAGAGACTGCATGGTGCCACCTGGCGATGCTAGAAAGATATTGCTGTGGAAAAAGTTCCAGGGTCTAGTCTGGCACCTGGACATTATTCCTAAAATGACAAATCTACAGACATATGCATCATTCAGAATGCACCAGTATGCATTACTTACTCCCTCACGATCTTTGCAACACCACCGAAGCCCTTATCCTCTGCATAGGCACAGCACCATACATACATGTATACTCTGCATCAACACAACCTGCTAAGCCTTGACTAGCTGCTTGACCTGTCTGGATCATGCATCTGACCCTCACACATATCACACACATAGGCCACCTTATAAGCCCTGCATGAACCCACGTAACCCACTCTACAATCAACCAATCAATCAGCAGATTTGTAGAGCGTTACTCGTCACCAGTGAGGGTATTCAGAAACTGGCAGGGTCCAGTAGATTAGCCAAATAGGTAGGTCTTGAGGTACTTTCTGAACTCTGGAAGAGATGGGGAGGTCCATAGATGAAAGGATAACTTGTTCCATTTCTTCACTGCTAGGGAGGAGAAGGAGCGAGCTCCGCATCTGCTATGTCAGGTGAGAAGGGTGAGGGCTAGTGAAAGGGACGTGGAGCTTTCTGGTGAGCTGATGGAAGTTCAGGCGGTGGTTCAAGTAGGCAAGTCCGCAGTTGTGTAGGGGCTTGTATGCATGGGCCAGGAACTTGAACTGGCATCTTTTCGGTACAGGGAGAAGATCCTTGAGGCAGGGGGTGATGAAGGTTCAATCGAGGGAGATCCAGGACGAGTCTGGCTACAGAATTCTGAATGGTCTGTAGTCGTCAGAGGTGAGCTGTGCTCCCTGCATAAAGAGCGTTGCTGTAGTCTAGTCAGCTGAAAATGGGTGGGCCTCTGCGAGGATACTTGGGGTACACCACAGATGATTTCCTTGGGATGAGAGGTGAGGGGGGAGGCAGACTTCGTTCTTTCGGTGAGGAAAGAGGTGATCCATCTGTGAGCGGTTCGTTGGATGCCTATGTTGTGCAGTCTTGTGATGTGTGTGTGGTAGGAGACCGTATCAAAGGCTTCTGAGATGTCTAGGAGGATCAGAGCAGCAGTCTCTCCTTGGTAGAGTAGGTTTCAGATGTTGTCGGTAGCAAAAATAAAGGCTGTCTCAGTATTGTGGTTGCTGCAGAATCTAGTTTGGGAGGAGTCGAGTGGGATGTGCCATTCCAGATGCGAGGAGAGTTGTTGGTTGACGGTTTTTTCTAATACTTTGGCCAGGAATGGGAGCAGGGAGATTGGTCAGTAGCTGTTGAGTTCGTTGGGGTCTACCAATTGTTTTAGTAGGACGTTGACTTTTGCGTGTTTCCAGTACTCAGGGAAGGTGGCCATGGATTTTGAGGTGTTGATTACGGTGGCGAGTATGCGGCGGATTCTGGCTTCACCTAGGTTAAAGATGTTATGAGGGCATGGGTAGGTTGGGACCCCTGAGTGCATGATGGAGGTGGTGTCCTGTCGGGCGAGCAGGCTCCATTAGGTTAGTCAGATGTCCGTGCTTGTAGCAAGGTTGTTGTGTTGCTTGAAGAAGTTTGTGGCCTTGGGCTGGGGTTTGAAGTGTCTGTAGATGTTGGTGATCTTGTCATGGAATATGTTTGCAAGGCTGTCGCAGAGTTCCTGTTATGGGGTAAAGTGGTTTGGTGCAGCTGAAGGGTTGGAGAATTTTGACTATGTTGAAGAGTTCTTTGCCAGTATTGGAGCTTGATTCGATATGTGAAGCCAAGGTCTTTTTCTTCGATTCTCTCAACTGTCTGTGGTAGAGGTTGAGGGCTGTCTCAAAGGCAGTCTTGTCAGTAGTGTCCTTGCTGATGCACTATCTCCTTTCCAGTTGTTTACAGTGCAGTTTAGTGGTTCTGAGGTCTTCAGTGTACATGCTAGTGCAAATGTGTTGCACATGTACATTCACTCAGCAACACAACTGGAGCATCCCTATAGTACTTCATAAGAGATCACTTTGCTCACAGGCTGCACCCCAAACAAAACCCTTCTCATCTACACAATGTACGCACCGTCGTACCACCAAGGGCCAGGGAATATCGCCTCAGGACCACACTAGTGGCAGTAACGTGTTACATACAGGGACTAAAATCATGCACCTTTCCATGACTGTACTGTATAAGTAGGGATCCCTTGTATCCACCCACACCCTTTGCATTGCTGCTCCTTTCCTATCAGAACCAGCAGAGCTGGACAGACTTTGAAAGCTTTCAAACACTGCCACACCATTTACAAAAACGAAAAACAGCGTCTACAAGTTCACAAAATTACAGGCGCAAACAAAAAGAAAAGCAGCCCGGCAGGACCCAAGTGTAAGTCTATGCAGCAGCCACAGATCAGGCCAAACAAGCAATTTTCCACACAAGTCACCTCGCAGCAATAATCACAGCAGCACAGCTTTGTCAGCAAATTACTGGTTTGGATGGCAGGTTTTTTAATAAACCCTCGAAGCTAGTGTATTAATAAAATACTAAAAAACGACCCGCTTGGCCTCCTGGTTCTGCTCATTTATGGAAAAAGAAAGAGAATTAATTTAACAGAAAGTGCTTTCTTCTAGTAACTTTGGTGGCAGTTTAATAAGCAGTTCTGTAGTTGTCCCACAGAGCTGGCGCTTTCAGTTCACTCTGAGATATGGTATTGAAGTGGGCTCAAAATTAGTGGTGAAATGTCACAGTCTTAGGAAATTGTACTTTCAGACCGATATAAAAAAAGTTGTCACATGACCCTAAAGGAAGACTGTATCCCAAACCAGTGCAGAGTGAATCGAGAGGTCCTACATCACAAACATATCTGAAGAGACGCTTAAGAAACTCTGCACGGGTGGGCTCTTGACTAAAACTAAACACCCAAACGGATGTACAGGCTGTGGCCGGAGTGTGAGGTCCATTGCAATGGGGGTTCTTGAACTTTTCTTTTTCGTGACCCAGATCCAGAATGGAAGGACCACCATCGCAACAATTCCTATGAAAGGCAAAAGCATCTCTAAGCTTTGGAGCCTTCTGACCTCGTGGAAACGCTCAAGGTCATGGATAAGATCGGTCCTTCCCAGCAGGTACCACCATGGCATCTATTCCAATGTTAGATTAAGAGAAGCGAGGATGGTTATGGGGGCAGAAGAAAGTATTGGTAAGCAATCAAAGTAAGAGTCCAATTCGAACAAATTGGTCTCATTCACGTCAGTGATACTGGCTGTGACCACCATTTACATATTCCATAAACGCAGGTAACGATCTGTACCCAGAACACGCTACAGAAACCTACCTACCTGGAGACCCACTCCGGCCAGAACATACTCAACACATGCTACCAGTATCCACCACCTTGCTTATCTCCACATAAGGAGGAGAGAAAAGGGACTTGAACTGATATATATGAGATATTACAAGGGCCTCTGGAACTAGGAGATTGTGGTCCGCAGCAATTTTTGCATAGTTATAGATTTGACGCATTTGCCACATAATTCATCATCTGCCGAATAATCTGCAGATTTTAACCAAAAAAAGTTTGCTTCTAGCTCAAACGGTTCAAAAGTTGCTAAAAATGCAGCAACACATGTTTCTGCGCAGTGGAAGGCGCTGTGCAAAGTTGTGCTGGTCACCTCTCTGTTGCTTATTGCTGTTTTTGGGTGTTAAACTGATACTAAAGAGGTGTAACTAATGCCCAGACAGTGTTAACAGTTTAAAATTGACAAACTAATGAAGTAATGTGATCACAAAATGTGCTGCATAATTTGCCTTTCTTGCCACATAATTTACCTAACCCTGCAGCATAATTTAGCCCTCCACTGCCGCATAATTCCAGCGGCCCTGGATAACCTATATTTTGACAAACAGTTATTAAAATAAGCTGAAAGGCAACATAGCTTTTTTCACAAAATTGCTCGCCTGAATGTCATGTGTAGCTGCATCTTCTCCCCAAAAGGATAAGGGATTCAAGGAAAGAAAACAGAGGTGGATAGAGATGGAAAACGAGACCAGATTATTACTTAAAGTGTAATCAGCGTGCATGGCCACCTTGTCCTGTTGGAATTCAGTGAATGCCAGGACCCCAAAAGGAAGAAGGAGTCTACAGCACTGGGACAGGTGGGTATAACGTAGACCACGCTCTAGCAGTCTGAGTCTTTTTGTGAACGCACTCATTCGACCACTCATAGTAGATACAAAGATGTGATCACAACATTTCTGTCCAACTGCAGATTACACCAACTCTAGTTAATCCAGGACACAATTTTTGGGTTGAAGGTAAAATTACTTTTAGTATCTCACGTTTACTCTTCTCTGAAAAACAGGCCCTTCTTAGATGTCCGTTACAATCTGGTGCTCTAGGGTGCCTTCTATGTCTGCAGGCACAAGGCGGCTGCCTTACCGTCCAGCAAGTCTGGGCCCAATAGATCTTGGTGTTGAAAGCCGTGAAGAACAAATGCAATCCTACAATAAAAGAGGCCTCACTTACACTACGGAACACAAGGGAAACTGGTGTTAAGAACAAAACACAATAATGAACATTCTGCGCCATCTTGTCTGACGAAAGTTACTACGTGCACATAAACTACAGTCATTCTGATTTACCACAGCCATTTTGTACTCTGTTGGTCACCTTCATTTCACCCTGTCCTCTAGCAGCCTTCTGACTCTCTGACCAAACCTGATATGTGCACTGGGGGCTATAAACTATTTCCACGACAAACATCAACATCACCTGCTGCCTCAAACTCGTCTTTCCTCTCATCCCTGCACAAACGGGTTACAAATACCAAACAGACTCTTGCAAACATGGTTTATTGCACTACACACAGCAAGACTGGTTTTTGCCAACAATGGGACCTGTTCTTATCAACAGAACGTACTCTTAGATCTGGCCGGTCTCACTCGTTTTAGACCCTGAAGCAAGGTCCAGCTGCAATTAAATTGTCTGATTTTGACCTGGGTGGGAGGAGAGTTAATGTTGGGCTTGTGTAACCATGTTGATAAAACAATGTCGGCTTGTGTGACAACCTGCCCGGGCGGAGACTCCAAGCTTGTAACCATGATAAAAGAAACAAATACATTGTGTAAAACTGTATAAAAGGAAGAGCCAGAAGCATTGCCAGTAGAACACCTCCCTGAAGACATCCTGGTGTCAGCAGTTGACGTGGTCTCCTCTAAGAGTAATAAACCTTTTTCTTGCCTTCCAGCTTCCAGCGCCTGCCTCGTTATTTTAGATAGTGAATCCAAAGTGGATTAAAGGTGACTTTGCGCCGGGCAGCATTGGGGATCCCAGGAGACTAGCTGCTTTTCACAAATTGGCGACCCAACGGGGGCCCATCAGAGACACGTGGGTCCAGTAGAGAGGTCCTAACGACGGAGTGAACGACTAAATGATTGGAGTGCACCTGCCTGAAAGAGACCCTCGTCTGGCTGCCAATTGACTGAACTTCACCGGTTCCGAACGGACCTCTCTCGAGTGACCTGCGGTCCTGACTGGGGCCTTACAGGAACGCCGCATTGATTGTTGGAGTAAGAGGACAACCAGGCGCTGGAAGGGGAATACGAAGAACTGTCCATACGGTCCGGGTAAGGTCGTGAGAAAACATGACAAATTGATTGATTGATAGAAATACTAGTATTCCTTTTTGAGTTATTTGAGACATTCCCTGCTTGCAAACAATGTAGAATAGGAATATTCTCTCTTTGCAGACAGCGAAGGACAGGTAGTGCAGACTTTTGTCTAACATTAATTGAGATATTCATTTTGACCGCTAAATACGTCATGCCTGTTTTCTCTAGATTGTTTGATTGTTTTGGACCGGATTGTTTGTTAGAGGAGGTCAGTCATCCGGCACCGCCGGAAGGCACCCCTAACAAGGACATGTACGTAAAATATGGATTAGCCACCGTAGCTTATAGCAAACTATGGCATAAGTACACTAGGAAGGACCGGGTAAATCAGTGGCCACTGACGGGATCTTTCGATCCCGCTAAAATAGAAACGTTAGAATTAGCTCTCCACAAAAAGAAAGCTAGACCAGCCATGTTTGATAGTTTTGGTTTATGGCGAAAAGAAGCAGCTCAATGAAAGAAAAGAGACGAAGCTAGACAAGATAAAGAAACGCGAAAATCAGCTTACCAAGCCTGTAAAAAGTTAGAAGAAGAACTAAAAGAAAAGGAAATCGATAAAAAGGAACAGGAATCAAAAATATCAGGTCAATGCCCTGTTAGAACGCCCTTAACTCTTTACCCGAGTTACCAGCAAAACAGGGGTAGATGATGATTTATTGTTAGGTCCCCCAATGATATACATGCCACCCCTTATGCCCCTACTCATCCCGTAGTACAACGCCAGGACCCCCAAAGTATAACTGGAGATGGCACGATCGCCTCAGTCTCCACCACCTCTGCTCCCACCGAGCCACCCACACCAAATGCCTCATCAAAGGAGGCAGTAGTAGAGGTAGGAACCAAGGAAATAGGAGCGCCCAGGGTCCCGCGATTAAGTAAAAATGAGCGAGCAGGCATTGATAAAATAGTTAAAACCCTCATAGATAGGAAAGAAACAGAAGAACACGTAACAGACATATGCGACTCCTATGTTGAAAACCGCAAACGATACTTTATTGTACGTCTCTGTTACCACACCCTTACTGCATATGAAGAGAAGTACCAAAACGTAGGGCCCGAGCGATTAGTGGCTCTCTACAGGAAGGTAGACATCGGAGATGAAGGCGACAACGATGTTGCAGAACTATTTTCATCCACACTAGAAGTATTGCGTCACCTCATAGAACAAGGACAGATAGATAGGGACAGGACAACTAAGGTAGCAGGACCCCCAGTGGAAAAAACAGATAGCATGATGCCAATAAAAGAAGCTGCCCCTTACTGGGTACCTCCTAGAGGACAAGGGACTAATGACGATATAAACCATCAAGACGCTAGAGGAAGGGTGGTCTACAATTGGGTGTATCAGCCATGGGACAGACAGGACATCCTGACCTTCCGTAAATCTTTGCCGGATTTACGAAAGAACCCCACCGCCTTTTACGCCAAGCTAGGTACCACTCTGGGATCAACAATAATGACACTTGCCGACAGACTTGTTCTTCGGATTATGTTTGCCAGAAGATGTGTGGAAACAGGTTAAGAAAGTAAACCATACCGAACTGTTTGGTCATACCTGGGAACAACTCGACACACTAGATAAACAGCGGAACCCTGGTCAAAAACCAGTTAAAGCAATATTAGACCTCCCAGACAAAATAGTGCAGAAAGTGAAAACGCTGATCCCAGAGAAAAGATAGACTGGTCCATAGTAACCGCATGCTGCCAGAAACCACAAGAGGACGTCTCAGAGTACTTCTCCAGATTTGAAACTGTGTTCTCTGATTACAGTGGACAAGACATGTCCACCGCAACCGGACACCACTTATTTGTGCAGAACTATGTCAAAGGACTACTGCCAGATGTATCCCAGAAACTACAAGCCAGCGAAAGTAGTTGGGCAGCATCTAAACCGACGGCCATTCTCCAAATGGCCCAGTACTACGAGCATCAGAGAAACGAAAATGACAGGGCTACAGAAAGGAAAAAGAAGGACTTGAAGGAAAGGGTAATGATAGCACAACTCCAGGGGCGAATACAGGAGGGAGCAATATAGGGGAGGAAACCAGCAGAATACCCTTCGAGTACAGCCACCTAGGAACAATCCATCTACATCATATGTAGGACGCCAAGACCTAG
Source organism: Calotriton arnoldi (assembly GCA_963921515.1). Classification (NCBI taxonomy): domain Eukaryota; kingdom Metazoa; phylum Chordata; class Amphibia; order Caudata; family Salamandridae; genus Calotriton; species Calotriton arnoldi. The sequence goes on along the minus strand of CAWUFW010000236.1, from coordinate 306,599 downwards.
GACAGGATCAATGTGCATTTTGCAAAAAATATGGACACTGGAAATCCCAATGCCCGGCTTTGTTAGGAGCTGCTAGGGGCAGAGGGGCGAGGGAAATAGCAAGTGGACAGAGAGGAAGAGGACGTGGGAGAGGGTACGCGAGTGAAGCAAGCGAGGAAAGGCCAGGAAGAGTGAACGCATTTGACCATCCCAGACAGAATCAGTACCAACAGACAGATTATGACAATACGTACGACTTTGCATAGGACAGCCAGGGGCAAGGGAGGGATCCAGTCGAGCTCTGCGTTGATCAGCAAGGCCCTTATGTTACCGCTGAGGTCCTGGGCACAAGGTCGCCATTTTTGGTAGACACAGGAGCAACACGTAGTGCACTATCCAAACGACTGATTCCAAGGGCACCCTTGTCAGGCTCACATGTGACCTCAATAGGATCTGACGGTACGCCCTCCACCAACCCTTTGTCCCGACCCATCCCTTTTAATCTTGACAGCAATGGCGTCGAAACGACATTCCTCCTCTCATCTAACACCCCAGACGCCATTATGGGCCTCGACCTTTTGAAACACTTCCATGCGACTATCAGATGCTCACCAGACGGAGTGCGTGTCATCCTGTATGACAACCCCCAACGCCATAGAGAGAACCCTTTTCAGCACATGTTTTCCATCTCTGAGACCGACACATCCCTACTGGACACTTTGCCATCACACTTATGGGCTAGGGCTGATTCAGACGTAGGACGAATGATGATTGACCCAGTACACGTAACAATACGACAGGACGCAACCCTACCGAAGGTACCGCAGTACAAAATATCGCCAGAGGGTGAGAAAGCACTAACAGAGATCATACACGCTTTGGTAGAGGCAGGGGCGGTAGAGGAAGTAGTGAGCAACATTTGTAACAGTCCCATACTACCGATTGTAAAGAGACAGGGAGAGGGAGATGGGAAAGCCTACCGCTTCATCATTGACCTGCGGGAGGTAAACAAAATCGTAGTACCACAATACCCAGTAGTTTCCGACATCACGACAATTTTGACTTTAATCCCCTCCACTGCCACCACCTTCACTGTGATCGACCTCAAGAACGCCTTCTTTTCCATACCTATACACGAGGACAGCCGCTATCTTTTGGATTTACCCTAAATTCCCGTTCGTATAGATTTTGTAGAGCACCTCAGGGGTACACTGAGAGCCCAAGTATCTATAGCCAGGTGCTTAAAAGACAGTTGGACACCATACAATTGCCAGATGGAGTGGCACTAATACAATATGTAGACGACATCCTTCTAGCAGCAGACACCATACCAATAGCCGTCACAGCCACCATCAAACTACTCCATTTCCTTGCTGAGAATGGTCACAAGGTCTCCCGAAAGAAACTGCAGTTCTGTAAATCACAAGTGACCTATTTGGGTCACCTTTTATCAAAAGAAGGGAGAAAACTCACGCCTGACAGGATCCAGACAATTCTAGACACCCCTGTCCCCAAAAATAAGAAGCAAGTCCGCTCTTTGATAGGCCTCACCTCGTTTTGCAGACAGTGGTTACCGAACTTTAGCCTCATTGTCAAACCCCTTCTCTCCCTCCTAGCTAAGGACATCCCCTCACCTCTCCCCTGGACCCCCGAATGCCAGACAGCCTTTAAAGAACTACGCAATGCCCTTTGCTCAGCACCAGTCCTAGGAACCCCAGATTACTCCAAACCATTCTTCCTCTACACACACGAAAGGGAGGGATGTGCATTGTCTGTCCTAACACAATCAATTGGTCACAAACAACGCCCTTGTGCATATTTTTCTGCCACCCTCGATCCAGTAGCCAGAGCACTGCCAGCGTGCCTGCGCGCTGTGGCAGCTGCAGCGGTATCAATACGCCAGAGCGAAGGAATAGTGCTCTCCAATCCAGTCACTGTTTTAGTACCCCATGCAGTCGACACACTACTGAACCAGACCAAAACCCAACACTTGACTAGCGCCCGACTGACAGGATATGAGTTGACCCTGCTAGCACCGCACATTACCCTAAAGCGATGCACCACCCTCAATCCAGCCACACTGTTACCCCTACCCGAGAACGATTCTAACATGGCTCCACTACACGACTGTGTGACACTAACCGATGAACAAACAAAAAGTAGAGTAGACCTCAGAGACACCGCCTTTCTAGAGCCAGATGGAGAACTATGGGTGGATGGTTCGTGCATCAAACTCCCCGACGTCACCACCTCAGCTGCATACGCTGTCACCACAGCCCGAACCATTCTAGAAACAGCCCGTATTGCCCAACGTTCCGCCCAGGCAGCAGAACTCATTGCCCTCACACGAGCATGTATTTTAGCAGCTGGCACGACAGTTAACATATACACCTACAGCCAATACGCCTTCGGGGTGGTTCACCATTTCGGGATTCTATGGAAAGAAAGAGGGTTCCTGACTTCACACGGTACACCCATCCTGCATGGAGATTTAGTCTCCGCCTTGACGGAAGCAGTCCTCCTCCCCAAAAAGCTAGCAGTGATAAAATGCCAAGCACATAGGAAAGTGACAGATCTCATTGGACAGGGAAATGCGCTAGCATACGTTACTGCCCGAGCCACAGCAGAAGACAGAACCATGACACGAATGTATGTGACCAGGTCACAAGCTGAACAATGGACTGATGCTAGGACCACTGTAAGGGACATACAGACTACAGGCACACAAGACGAATTGACAGTGGGAAAAGGTGGGACTAAAAGACGAGGAAAATTGCTGGAGAACTAAAGACGGAAATAAATGGCTGTTACCCAATGCCTACCTCATCCCCATATTGACCATGGCACATTTACCAGCACACATAGGCTCCACCCCCATGATTGAACTAATCACAAGAGTATGGCATAATGTCAAGATAACAGAATCTGCAAAGCGCCTAGTACAACAATGTATAGTATGCCTACAACACAATCCAGGGAAAGGGACAGTAGTACCACGGGGAGGGTTTGGAGTCCCTGATCACCCCTTTGAAGTCCTTCAAATGGATTACATCCAACTAGAGAGATGCCATGGTCTAAAATATGTCCTGGTGGTTGTGTGCGCTTTTAGCAAATGGGTGGAGGCATATCCCACCCGCGACAATACTGCCATAGCCACTGCAAAAGTATTGTTGAAAGAATTCTTCCCCGGTACGGCCTTTGCAGAATTTTATGGAGCGACAACGGCCCACACTTCGTAGCCGAAGTGATACAGAACATACTGAAAGGGTTGGGGGTAAAACAAAAATTCCATGCCGTCTTCCACCCCCAATCAGCGGGCCTGGTAGAGAGACACAATGCAACATTGAAACTAAAGCTAGCCAAAATAGTTGCCACAACCGGATTGAAATGGCCCGACGCCCTTCCATTGGCATTGCTAGCAATGCGCTCCACCCCGACCAAACACAGACTGACCCCGTATGAAGTGGTCTTCGGCAGGCCTATGAACATTTGGGCGGCACCAAGACCCACCTCCATTAACGATGTCCCGAACATATTAATGTCAGACTATCTGCATAAATTGACAAACGAGCTAACAATTATCCACCAACAGGTGCAGCAAGCCTTGCCTGACATATCCAGGGGCCCAGGACATGTGATAAAGCCTGGGGACTTCATCCTAGTTCGCAACTTCCAAAGAACGAAGAATCTGGAGCCCAGGTGGACGGGTCCCTGGCAAGTCTTGATCACCACTCAAACTGCCCTCCGAGTGGAAGGAAAAAAAAATTGGCTGCACGCCCACCACTGCAAGAAAGTCCCTCCAACGCTGGCAACCTGTGAAGAGGTGGAGGTGCAAGAGGAAGTACTCGCAAAAGACCGACCAGCTCTGAGTTGCTACCCACAAGAAGACACCCTCCAACTGTCTGAATTTCCCGACCCCACGGTGCCATCCAAGGAAGGGTACAACCTAAGATCGACGAAAAGGGGGAGCTCCAACAACCAGGCCACTAACTGAGTCAGAGTCTCAGATCGGTAGCACAGCCAAACGACGCTACCAGGAAAAACACCAGACAAAAGTCTGTGGTCCTAACAGTTGGTGAGCTCCTCGAAGATGATGGAAGAAACGGAACACCTGCAAAGCCACCGCAAAGACACCAAGACTTTTGAACTGCACAGTACAAAGACAATTGCACTTGTAGCTGCATTTCTCACCTGCCTCCTGCTAATGGTCACACTCTGGATCATTGAAGAGAATGCACCTCCATACAGAACATTGTCACCAACCATGCAACCAATCACAAAGAAAGAACACTACCTGGTATCACTACCGCCACATCTCCGAGAACGACGCAAAGAATTCTGGAATAATTCTTTCGTACAGATGCTGCACCAGCACAATCTTGCCACCAATGCCACTAACTGTTGGGTCTGTGGGCTGTTACCACATGCCACTGAACATTCCATCCCTTTCATCCCTTCACCCTTTTCTGTTCATGGATCTTGCCTTGCCTGGATGATGCTCCTACAAGAAAGTTACAAAGACAATGCCACTTCCGATGGGACAATCGCTCAGTTCTACAACGAGTTCTGGCTAAACCAAACAGGAAGAACAGCAGCTCCCTTTGCCCTCACACCTCAAATACGACATTCCCAATGAATGTCCCCTCCAAAGAACGAGTGGAAATACAAGTGTTCAATAATCCTGTCAGAGCCACATTTTCCTACCTGAAGAAAAGAACTGCTGCAACACTGACTGTGGCCCTATCTGTGGTGAACGTCTCTGGCCTTGTATGCATTGAAGGCCGTGGGACTAAGAATGTGGGTCACAGCACTTGTAACATTGTAAGGACTTTGAACACTGCCAATCCTCCAGCATTTGTTGCATCACCCAATATGTACTTTGTCTGTGGAACCAAAGCCTACACCTGGCTCCCAAGAAACTGGGGGCACGTGCTACATCGCCTTTGTTTTGCCACCGACCTACACAGCCCCTGCAGAGCATCATCGAGAAAAGCGTTCTAAAGACACTGATCAAGCAGACTCTGCCGCATCACAGTTCGTTGACGCAGCAAAAGGGCTCATCCCGCTATGGGGTCCGATGGCAAACAGCCGAGCCATCAGACATCTGTCTCAAGCGGTAGAAACCGCCCTGAACGTCACAGCTGGCATCCTCACCAACAACACTGCCGAGCTTCAAGCGGTCCGTCTGGTGGCCCTACAAAACCGCATGGTCCTGGACGTGGTACTAGCGGATCGTGGAGGAGCATGTCGCATCATTGGTGCCAGTTGCTGCATATACATCCCTGATAATTCACCCTCTGTCTATGAAGCAATCGAACATCTCCACAGACTGTCTTCAGAAATTCATCAAGGATCAGAGACTTGGACAATTGGAAGTTGGCTTTGGGGCATCTTGAAGGACTGGGGTTGGAAAATATCAATGTTTCTCTTGGTCCCAGTATTGGCAATATGTGGTTGCTGTTTGGGTGTACACTGTATACCACCTTTGTGTTCTCTTTGCATAAGTGCCTTGCGCCCTAAGACTATGGACACTCAGTTAACAAAAATGAGAGTAATGTATGAACAAGAAATACAGGACATTATGGAGATCGAAATAGACTGACAAGATGGCTAGTTATGTTCAAAGGGGCGACTGTTAAGAACAAAACACAATCATGAACATTCTGCGCCATCTTGTCTGATGAAAGTTCCTACGTGCACATAAACTACAGTTATTCTGATTTACCACAGCCATTTTGTACTCTGTTGGTCACCTTCATTTCACCCTGTCCTCTAGCAGCCTTCTGACTCTCTGACCAAACCGGATATGTGTGCTGGGGGCTATAAACTATTTCCACGACAAACATCAACATCACCTGCTGCCTCAAACTCGTCTTTCCTCTCATCCCTGCACAAACGGGTTACAAATACCAAACAGACTCTTGCAAACATGGTTTATTGCACTACACACAGCAAGACTGGTTTTTTGCCAACAATGGGACCTGTTCTTATCAACAGAACGGACTCTTAGATCTGGCCGGTCTCACTCGTTTTTAGACCCTGAAGCAAGGTCCAGCTGCAATTAAATTGTCTGTTTTTGACCTGGGTGGGAGGAGAGTTAATGTTGGGCTTGTGTAACCATGTTGATAAAACAATGTCGGCTTGTGTGACAACCTGCCCGGGCGGAGACTCCAAGCTTGTAACCATGATAAAAGAAACAAATACATTGTGTAAAACTGTATAAAAGGAAGAGCCAGAAGCATTGCCAGTAGAACACCTCCCTGAAGACATCCTGGTGTCAGCAGTTGACGTGGTCTCCTCTAAGAGTAATAAACCTTTTTCTTGCCTTCCAGCTTCCAGCGCCTGCCTCGTTATTTTAGATAGTGAATCCAAAGTGGATTAAAGGTGACTTTGCGCCGGGCAGCATTGGGGATCCCAGGAGACTAGCTGCTTTTCACACTGGTATTAGGGACAGAGCATGGAAAGTATTGGACTTTACTTGTACAAAAAAGACGCTTCTCTGTAAAAAAAATAACTACAGCTTCTGCTTTCTCTGCACCTCAGCATGCTCCAGACATCTCCTGCTGCCAGATGGACCAACTGCAAACACTTTGGAGTAAAAACTGCTGTAGCCTTTCAGCATCAACAGGAGGAAATACTCTGTGTAGCGCGGATGCTTCTAATGTGCTACAATCCTTGGCTTTTCACCACAAGTTTAGTTGCCCTTTGGGTTACCCGGTACAACTACACCAGAAGATAACGAAGGCAGGGAAAGTTGCATTGAGTTTGTGGAAAAAATGATCGCCTTCCTAGTTAACAACCGTATCTTATGTAACCCATACATGCAAAAAAAGAAACATCTGTATAAGGAGCATGTACTAAAGATGACAAAATTCCTCAATTGACTGTGGTTGCTGGTGGGACTCTCAGTAACAAAGTGGACAACCATATTTAACTTCAGGAGGGATGACATTGTACCGATTGAGCCATTAGAGCAAGACCCCCTTCAACATTACTAGAGCGGTCAGGGATTCTCTCTTGCGCCCAGAGGGTTCTCAGAACTGGGACCAGCGCAGACAACTCTGATCTCTGGATAAAGACAGATGTGCACAAAATACCGGTGGGGAGACAGAACTCGAGGAGAGTGAATCTACTTCAACAAGCCACTGGACTGGGCCTTGACGAGAACCATGCTGCTGGTCCCTCAAGCAGAGACTATGTTGGAGAAAGTGTCCAAGGAGGAGTGACAGGAAATCATGGCCAAACCGAGGTCACTGAGGTAATAAGAGGCTTCCCCAACAATGTTGGGTTGCTTTTCAAGAAACCTTGGGGCGCCAGGGAGGGTTAGGTGGCGGGAGCAAATAGAAACACTGTGCCCAATAAGAGACAGATGAAAGAAATGAAGGGTTGAGATGACAACGTGGAGACAAGTGAGAAACCTATCAAATTCACAGTTGTGCTGCTTCTCAATGACACACTGGAGAAACTCCCAAGTGTCAAACCCAAGGATTTGGGGATTTCTGCACAGCGACAGCAAAAGACAGAGCTAACACCCTGGCAAATGCAGGTGTGAAAGGACCCCGATGCAAGAGATCATGTATGGAAGACAGTGACCTTGCAGAAACATGGACTGATTTGTCAACATACATAAATCTCCTAGTTTCCCGATTCAAGCTCTGAAACGAAGGAAAATCAAAGGGCCCCTACTGACTTGCACAACATTAGGAATAAGGTTATGGGCCTGCAGATTTATTCTTTACCAGAGCGGAGACACCCAGGATCTGAGGCTTCTGAATGGCAGACACGGGGATTTACCATCTTCATGTAGTCCAACAATCACCAGATGCGACTTGGGATTTTTTTATTTTCAAACAAATGTCTGAAGCCCGGGTCTGAACCGGAATTCCTTATATTGCTAGTTCGGCAGCCCCATCCCTCACCTATGCAGTCTCCATCATTTTCCATCTCTTCCATGGTCCCCACGCCTTCTTTTCCTAAAGGGGATGGATACTAAGACTAGATTTATTGGTCTCACAACTGGTGTAAACAGAAAGGGGGAAGAAGCCAGTAAGTATTTTTTGTGATTTGATAAAGTGTTGAACATATATAACTCAGCACACATTACATTTTTGTTCGACGACTTTAGCTCTTGCCAATTAGGAGATGATTGATAATTACTACAAAATAGTCTTTAAAAAGAAATGTTGATACAACGTTGCAGATTAGAGGAATGGCACATCCATACACAAACCATGGAGAGGCACAAATAGCACATATTCAATTTGTTTGGAAACGAAACTCGCCATTGAGTGGAAAGACGCAGAACGGGTGAGAGAGTAACCCGGGATACAGAAACCATCATAAAACTGTAGAAGAACATGCAGTGTTGACAAATGATACACCTATGCACAGAAGCACCACGCCGATCAAACACTAAGGGCCAGATGGATCACAGGGTTTTACCCATTTTGAGCCTATGGGGAAAATGCTTTAGTACTTACGGCCCTAAACGCTTTAATAAAATTTAACAGGGACAGAAGGGATGCAACTGAAATGTTTTGGGAACTGAAGAGAAGGGCATAATACAACATGAATCCCGACAACAATATGATGGAAATATTTGAATAGAAGTGTAAACATCCTACAAAAAAAACTACAATTGAGATATTCACTGCTTGATCAACCTAATACAAGCACAAACAATCTTATAGAAAAAAGTAAGAGCACTACACACACACACACACTACACACTACACACACGTCCAACAGCCACTGAATAAGGACTCGACCACTTGAGCCCAGAAATTTGGTATTACCAAAAGAGCCTACCCATGTGACTAAACTTACAGACACACCCGGAGGGGAATGGGAAATTAATAACAAGGTCCGGCTAGTGCGAACTGTACCCCCTAGGCAGTTTGCTCCACACTTTAACGAGGAGTTTAGCTTTCAGTGCCCACCAGTACTGGTAAAAAAGTAGTACCCTCCAAACGGAGTCACTACCCCCAATCCGTGGTTGTCCTATATTTCTGACAAATATCCCTAAACTTAGGCAACCGAAGAACTATGAAGGGGAGGATGCCTTAATAAATCAATCTATCCACTGGATACGGTAAGAGGCTGTCGCTCAGTTATAAGGGATGACATTTTAGGAGAAACAAGGTGTGAGAAGGTGGGTTGGTATATGCTGTCCACTAGTTAAAGTGGGCACCTTGTACCAGGCCACACGACCCTTATGATGTATGAGGTCAAAGATAACCTTTATGAAAGCTATCCTAGTGGTAGCTATGGAGAGCAGCCTTCAGGCTTAATCTTGAAGGAATGTAAAGCAGCTTGTTTTACCAGAATCTCACTTCTTGAATGACCAAAGGAAAGGAGAACCACACCAGTGTTATGTAAAAATATGTATTTATTACTAAAACACTACTAATCTCGACACGAGATTAGAACATAAGGCACACAATACTTAATCAATAGAACGTACGCAAGTAGCAAAATATACAACGGGCTCCAGGGGGAGACGGAACCATATACTAAACAAGCATTTGCAATGCAATAGGTCTCGCATTTATGCGAGTTTGAGCTATTGACATTGCAAATAACAATGCCTTTTATTTTTGTTTTCGTTTTAAAAACATAAATAAAGGCATTGTCATTTACAATGACATTAGCTTAAACTTGGGTAACTGCGAGACCTATTGCATTGCAAATGCTTGTTTTTCGGGCAGCATATTAGTTTTGTATAGAGTGTATTTTGAATTGAGCTGCCTATAGGTGGTCTGTGTGATTTGAGGTTGTATGTGGGTGTTTATTATACAAGGCCACAGCTGGGAGCTTTGGAGTTAAGGGTGAATGAAGTGCGAGTTTTTCCAAAGTGCCAGTCAATGGTTCATAAAGGTGTTCTGTATACCTGCTCATCCAATCCTTGGCCTCTTTTCAGATCGCAGAAAGCTATAATCACTTGTGCCAACTGTAATTGTTATTCTACTCAAAAGTGTGTGAGGGAGACACGCAGCTGTCGAAATATTGACGGGGGAAAAACTACAAGAAAATGCAGCGGTTACAGGTGAATGAAAAGATGCACTGTGTGTGTAGGGGGAATGGTGAAGGAGATGCAAGAAATTGCATGCAGGAGAGAGTGAAAAAAGGTGCTGAAGAAGAAAGAGTTGAGGCGCGAGTTATGCAAATAAAGGATTCCAGAAAGATGAGAAATGGCATAGGGACTGCAGAGGAAAGTGGTGTGAGTGGAAGTGCAGGAGTGACTGTCACGCTCCGAGGACTACTAACTCTTCCATGGACCTTATAATGTTTAATTCATAATCTCACATTTTCAAAATTGAAACATTTTCGTTTACAATTATTCACACAAAAAAAAATCAGTGTTATTTTGCTACTGTTAACAAGTACTTCAAAGCTAAAAGGTGTGGCTTGTTTTAGGTGCATGTGGATGCAGAGATCAGAGAGGAACCAAAATACTGGTCGAGTGGCACACTATAGAAAGCACAGAATTGTAGGTTACATGTTTTAAAGCCATTCTCCTAATCATACATGCCATGCTTCTTGGAAAGAATTCCTAGTTTGGCTATTAGACCACGCCCACTTTTATAGGTCCCTCCCTCTACTTTTTTTCGCAGTTTTATATAGCAGAATGTTGCAGGGTGGTTTGTAGGGCGCACTACGGCACCTTAATTTGAGCAGGGGTGCTCTATCTAAAATAAGGAAACACGTGTGAAATACAGGAACTCGACCCAAAGGTATTGGAGCGCTTTACATGAGCACCAGTTACGTTACACAAGAACACATTCATTTTTGGTAGACGCAGAAAGTGATTTACCCAGGATCACAAGATGTTGAGCCCACGCCGAGGCTCGAACCTAGTTCCCCAGCTCCAAGGTCGGCAGCTCTGGACGTTACGCCACATCCTCGCCCCACTCCCCAATCGTCACACTTAAAGCCCTCCATGCAGAGGCTTCCTAGTGCTATAAATATCCCGAAGTAACACTTCCCATACTCCCAAAGGAACTCATTTTACGTCCCTCGGAAGATACAGGTTGCACAGACACCTCTGTGGTGGAGCAGGTGCACCAACCCACTGAGCCATTTCGCCGGCAAAATGTGTGCATCTTAAAATGATTTCACACTTGACAATTAAACTCAAACCATTTCCTATCAAGATCACGAATTGTTTGCGTTGTGTATACTACAGAGACTAATTTCATACCTCCCCGAGGCTTAGTTCAGTTTGTTTCACACAAAAACCCTTAACAGGAATACACAAATACTGACAAAAAATCGTGAACATGGACATAAAACACTTCATTTTAAAAGTGTCACGTGATTCTGACAAACCATCTAGAAACTGTAGCACTTTCTTTTAAAAGCTCCGCAAGAGCTTGTGGTAGTTTATTACTCAGATTTATAGAGCGCCACTTGAGGCCCTCTTCAAGGCGCCATTCTTAGACCCTTGTAAGTTCTTGCAAAACTGGTAATTGCTTATTTGGCTCGAGCAAGGATTCGCCGTTGAGGTCCCATTTATTTTGCCATTCACGTTGTGGCTGTGTTTTCAAGGGAAGAGTGAGGGGGGGGGGGGTCTCAATGGACTGCTGGGGGCAGGGGGAGGCCGCTTTCACATCAAAGGGCAGGCCCCGCTAATCCCTTTTAATGAATCGCCATTTGCAGGAGGTGGCAACATGCGCTGTTCAGACACGAGTCATCGTAAGCAAACAATTTTGGTAGCCCACAGCCCCCGTTTCCTAAAAAAAAAAAGAAAAAAAACTTCCCTGTTATCTGCTTTGAAAACTATTGTGGACCAACAGCCTTTCCTTGCGAGCTTTTTTTTTTTTTTTATTCTTTGAACTCACCATTCCCTGTAACTCCTTAATTTCATGCATGGGGGTCAAAAGACAAAGGTCAGCTCTGTACGCCGAAACCCACCCCTTCAAAATAGAAATAAACAAGAGCGCGCTCGCGCTGCATAGATGGGGGCGGGAGAGAGCGCCGGAGGGAGTTGTGTGCGCGCGCGCTGCGCGCGAAAGCACTTAATGAGCCATGACGGCTCCTAACTGTAGCAGATGGCGGCTGCGCGCGTTCACGCGCACATGCACGCAAGCTTTAGGCCACAAACAAAAGCTTGTGGTCGCATTTCTGAAACCCACTACTAAATGTCTCGCCAGACCAGCGCATGCGCTGGCTCAGGCGAGACCTAAAAAATGGTATAACAACGACTTCAATAGACAGTGCCTAGAGCACGTAGAATCGCTGGGACCCCAAGGAACCACCCAGGAGTGACACAGGGAGCCCACGGAGGACGGGTGCAGTGTGGGAACACGACCGCGTGTTCCGTGCAACTCTATGGGAAAGTCGCGGTCGGAAAATTACAATTTAAGGACACTTCTAGGAGGACTTCAAGCAAACCCTTTGGAACATAAGAGGTTCTAAGGTCAGCACCCTTGTGAGTACCGAAGTACCCGAGTTACCTATCCCAGAGGAGCCGGGTGCATAGGGGTCAAGTGGTGTTGGAAACCTCCGTCGTTTTCAATGGCGGACTGCAAGAAAGTACTGCTGCCAGGAAGGCGAAGAGTGTCCGGTGGAATCCAAGTCTGGATTCGAGATGTGAAGAACCTGAAAGCAGAGGGGACAAAGTCTGGGTCACTTAGGGTGACCAGGGGCTCGATAGTCGAATGCCCACCGATGTCGGGTGCTTCAGGAGAAGAGAAAGGATGTTTGTCTCTGCAGCCACGGGGACCAGGAGATGTTGACGATGACCAGGGTCCGGAGGTGAGCTGTCCCACGAAGGATGTCGAGAGCTGAGGGGTCAGGGTCCGGCTGGAGCACCAACAAGCCTTGGCAACGGCAACCCACGCAGACAGAAGAAACAGGTTACGGTGTGGACCAGCAAGGCCCAGGGGACTCTCCAAGCAATGGAGAGTCAGGGCACGTCTGGAGCAACCAGAGAAGCCCAAGAACAATCAAGGTGACCCTCGCCAGGACCCACCAGTCAACAGACCAGGGATCGCGAGGTGACCTCGAGCGAATGTACAAAGTGCCAGCCCACAGAGCACTCGTGGAGTGGAGGCCAGATATCTTTGGTGTAAATGATGCTCGGGGTCGGGACTTCACGTAGTCCAAAGCACAGCCTCAGGGATCGCCAAAAAGCATATGCTGCTGCAAATGTACACGGTGCACAGGTTGTTCAGGTTGCACGGTCCCCACAAGGGATACTGGTCTCAGAGTTGCTGAGAGGTCAGATCAACCTCAGGGTCATTAGAGAACCCACCTCCTGTGTTGCAGAAATCTTCGGAGTCCGCAGGAGCTCGGGAGATGCAAACCGGTCAGGTGTGCTTAGGTGCCTGCTGCTGCAGGGGAGTAACTCCTTCACTCCAAGGGAGATTCTTCTGTCGTCCAGCGAAGTGTAGACCGTCGAAGTACTTGGTTTCTTTGCAGAGTCTTGTCCAGGTATAATCTAAAGTCCTGGTATCAGGTTTCCCACTTTATACCCATGGGAAGGGGTTGGATTGACTCTGGGGACCCTCCTAGGGGGGAGGGGCAGGACAGAGGGGTGGCTACACCCATGTCCTTTGTCCAGTTTCGCACCAGAGCAGGAGCCAACGGCTCCCAGAACTGGTTCTAGCTGGACTGTGCACGGGGACACCAAATGTGCCCCCAGTGCAGACTTTCTGGCACTCCAAGAGTGCACCCACCCAGCCCCAATACACTAAAGCCTGTCTGGGAGGTGGTCACACCTCCCTGTGACAGGAAACCTATTGTAAGGCCTTCCTATGCTCGAGCTCGGCTCACCAGCAGGAGGGCAGACTCGTGTCTGTGGCTGGCAGTATCCATTTTGTGTTGCCGAGGTCGAGAAAGCTGGTACCGGGTAGACCGGTGACCCATAGTAGTGGTTCTACAAGGGTGGAATCATACCTCCCACACCAGTTACTGGTGTGGAGGTATGATTCCAAGGTGTTTGACACCAAACACAACATGTTTCTAAGCAGCCGTTTTAAAGTTAGCATTTACCGCAAGGTTATAATGCACTTAAGTATATATGGTTTGCCTGCATCACAGACAACCCCGGGGAATGGATTCTGAAGGCTGCAGAGGGGCCCTACTCATGCAGGAGCACCCTCTCACATAAAACCCAGCACCCTGCCTTCAGGATTGATAAGGCCTGTCATAGGGGTGACTGATAGGTTTATATGTGTAGTGATTTAGAAGGGATATAGTGAACCTATATCTCCAGTAAGGGGTGCATGCACCACCTTACACAGGCTGCAGTAGCAGACCTGTGGTGTCATTTTGAATGGCCTCTCAGGGGTGGCATAATACATGCTTCAGCCCCTGGGAGGCCTCTGGGGTACCCATGCCCTGGGTACATGGTGTACCATATACTAGGGACTTATAAGGGTACAAAGCAAACACAAGGAGATGATGGACGGAGCACTGAAACTTTTCAGACACTCACCCCAGTCACAGATCTGGGTTGAATCCATCATCGTTCTTTAGCTCACTTCGCCACCCCAGTTCAGACACAGCTATATTTATTTGAAAAGTTTTTATATAGCGCTGGCTAGACCCGGAGGTATCCGAGTGCTTTACATGAGGACAAGCATTGTTTCATAGCATAGTTACAAGTTACAACGTTGCAAGATACACAGTTTCAGAGCATAGATACCAGTTGCTGGAGCGCAGTTGCATGCGTTAAAAACGAATACTTAAGGGAAAAAGCAGGCAAGGGGAGAGATTCTGGGGAGAGAGGATAGGAGCAGGAGAGGGAGACCAAGAATGAAAGAGGGAAAGAGGTGGCGGAGGGAGAAGGAAACTTAACCGGGAGACACGGAAAAACAGTGTCCAACGTCCAGTGTGCAGTGATCCCAGTGGAAAAGGTGTCGTTCCCACACCTCCGCTGTGTGTGGCTCCCTATACGCTGTGGGCTCTCTCAGAGGGGTCACTGAGACTCCAGGACATAAATACTGGATCCCTCCCCAACAAGGGGAAAGGGAGTGCTTTGGCAAGGGGCGCCATTCCCACACCTCTGCTGTGTGAACTCCCTTGACGCTGTGGACTCTCTCAGAGGGGTCTCAGACTCCAGGGAATAAATGCTGGATCCCTCCCCAACAAGGGGAGAGGGAGCGCTTTGGTAAAGGGCACATGGCTAACAATAGTTACAAGATACACAATTTCAGAGCATAGTAACCAGTTGCTGGGGCGCAGTTGCATGCGTTAAAAACGAGGCAATGGGAGAGATTCAGGTGAGGGAGGATAGGAGCCGGGGAGGAAGACAAAGAATGAAAGAGGGAAAGTTTGAAGAGTTTTGTAAAGCGCTGGCTAGACCCGAAGGTATCAGAGCGCTTTACATGAGATAGGACATTGCATCAGAAACATTGTTACATGGTTACATCAGTTACTTATTAACGCGTACACCCGTCTTATGGGGGGTGGAAAGGTAGAGGGGAGAAGGCGAACAGGGGTAAGGAATGCAAATAGTAAACACAACGGGGAGGCGAGGAGAACAATGTCCGATGTTCCGGCCAAGGGGTGAACCAGAGCCAAACTCCTCTTTAGCTGCAAGAGACAGCTCCACCGGGCATCAGCCAAGGTTGCTCGGGCACCGCGGAAAATAAAGACAAGTTCTGGTTACCGCCCAGGAGGCATCGTCAAAAGTCAAAAGTATATGCAAATCAGTCTTGACCCTGTGCCTCATGGGAACAGTGCAGCCCGAACTGCAAAGCCAGGTCTTCCCTGGACCGGAAACAAGCATCCTGGGACCGGTTTCGGGCAAACAGCCCTCATCAGCCAGGCTAGCTTGAATCCAGTGGCAAAGTGAGCAAGGGACCCACGTCTGGGCATACCTGGCCAACTTAGGGCGAACAAAGCAAACACAAGGAGATGGACGGAGCGCTGAAACTTTTCAGACACTCACCCCCAGTCACAGATCTGGTTTGAATCCATCAAGCTGTGTCTGAACTGGGGTGGCAAAGTGAGCTAAAGAATGATGACGGATTCAACCCAGATCTGTGACTGGGGGGTGAGTGTTTGAAAAGTTTCAGCACTCCGTCCATCATCTCCTTGTGTTGACTTATAAGGGTACCCCAGTATCCAATCTGGAGTGTACCTAAAGTACATGCATTGCAATTTACAGGAGAAAGCAGATAGACTGGGGTCCTGAATAGCAGGATCCCAGTCAGACTAGGCCAAAAACAGTGAGACATCAGCAAAAAGTGGGGGTAACTATAAGAAGCAGATCCTACTCTCCTACACAAGGCACCTGCAACTTGGCACCAACTTTGATAACATTGAGCTAACTCTCCTAAATAGAGAGTAAGGTGACAACCTAGTGGCGTAGCTAGACCTATGGCCGCCCGTAACCGTCCCTGCATTTGCCGCCCCACTGGGAACGCTTGTAAGAGCAGGGAGGGGGGAGGCCACTGCCCCAAAACTCATGCCTCCCGGGGCAGGACTGTTCACGTTGTAATATAATTATAACACAAAAAATCCTCGGGTCTGTGCTAACACAAAGAAGACTGCGAAGGGACGAGCTAGTGTCTCACAAAATCTCCATATACACCAATACACCAGTTCTTAGATCAGTGTCAGCATTTGGACATGTATGCTTGACACATGATTTTATTATTTTTTCAGAGCGGGGCTCCCTTCCCTGAGCTGTCGCCAGGTTGAGGTGTGGCCGCTTATCCAATATTTTGGGTAAGTGTATCTATTTAATCACATATTTAAGTACCCAGATGGAGTTGAGAGGGAAAATAATATCCCTTCTCAAGTGGCACACATTACCTTGTGAATGACGGGTGACTAATGTTTTTTTTTGTGTTGTTTCTATTTATTTTGTCTCACTCTTACAGGTACATCCAGTTAAATCCGACAAAGAAAAATAGGATTACTGGTTTGGTATCACTATCACGTTTCTTTCACCTCACTTTAGCAGCAGCAAAAGTTTTTTCTGGTCCTGACGAAAGCCTAGATACTCTCTTAGATCACCCAGGCTGAAACATGTAGACCGTCTTATGACACTTAGCAGTTCAAATCCATACTGCTTTATGCACTGCTTTTTAATCCTACCAGTGCGAGCAAGTGATTAAATAGTTTTGTTTTGCCCCCACTAGGTAGTTTTAATCTCACTAATTTTCTAGTCACTTTCTTATTTTCGCGCTGCGTCCTCACCATACCAGGTTTCACCTGTGGGATTTATCATCCTTGATAGTGTAGTAACATCTTAAAAACATCCCTGAGCTCCTTCCTCATACTGAGGGAGTGTAGCCCTTAGTGGGACTAGGTTTTCCCACTAAGAGGATAAACCCATATGATGAAGCATGCCACCTATGGTGGGTGAGGGTATTCGTCCTAGAAGGGATCTCTCCCATATGGAGATTTTGAGAGACACTAGCTCGTCACTTCGCAGTCTTCTTTGTGTTAGCACAGACCCGAGGATTTTTTGTGTTATAATTGTACTTTAATGGAGATATTTTCCTTGCAGGTCTTTAAACCTTTTCTCTTGGACCCTCTCCTCTCTTTTCTTGTGTTATGCATGTTGTAATATAGACATGTCTTTCTGTATTACGTCAATTGCGCAAGACACTATGTTGCCCAGTAAATAAATTCTGGATGATAAAGTAGTCATACCATTGTCAACCACTGCCAAAGCCATTTCTAAATTAACCCTATCAATCTCATGCAATCTCTCAGTAGCTTCCTGTTGAGAAACTTCCACAGCTCATTGTATATTCCATACAAAAAGCACTTTTGACGTGGGTTCCGGGGACCTAGTAAAAAATCCCTGAGATCCATGTCATCAGAAAGAAGGGACAAGAGTTGTTTCACCTGGGAGAGTGTTGAGGTTTTTAGCCAATATAGGCATAACTTCCCAACACTCTATGACGCCACCACAGAGTGTTTTGATATCTTTGATCAGGCCTATTGATCCTAAACCTTTCGGTGTTACCCAGGAATCTAGATTGACACTCGTTTGTGTCCACAGGCCAAACCAACCATCCCTTCCAATTGGGTCTGATGAATTGAAAGAACCATTTCATATCATGGTTTCTAGTATATCCTCACTTAAGTGTGTAAAGCGCTGCCAATTCTTAAAACGTGAGAACGCGGGAATACATGGTGCGTTCAAATCATTTGTTTTGGCTATTCCCAGACATGAAGTTTGTTGCACTGTTTTGTTCAGGAAAAGCATTTGATGTGGTATGAGGCATGCTCTAAATAAAGCCTCTGTTCCCTGATCCTGCCAATCTTTTGACCCCCAGATGGACTTTGTATCTATTGTGTCCTTAGAAAAGTCGAAACCCTGTATAGACAGTTGGGAAATAAAGGAAGCAGAGTATATCAGCTTGGTGTTTGTTAGCATGTTTTTCTTTGCAGGTGTAGGTGCAAGCCTATAATGTGAGGCTGGGTCTGATGTTTCAAAACCTGAAAAATAAGCAAACTTCTGTGCAAAGGTTTTTGAACTATCTTTTGGCGGTGTTGGGCAATGTTCCCATTGTGCATAATTATAAACAACGTGTGGGATACTAGCTTTATGTAAAAAATGGTGACCATAATGCTGGTAACAGAACATGTCCCCAAAATTACTTGTACCATGATACAATTCATCATTAGAAAATGCAGCTGATTGCTCTAAATCTGAAAGCAAATTATGCACAGTTTCAATGACCCAATCAGAGAAAGTACTAGAGGTGATGTCATTTAAAGACATTTTGAACAAGTAAGGGATTTTCAAAAGTTCAGTAGGACCATATACATCATACGATAACCTGTCCCCTACAATTGCTTCAGGAACTGGAACCTCTAATGTTTACCAGGGACAAGTCTTAGTTCACGGTGTGATGATGCATGTGGTTTAAGAAACAAGGTCACGAGTTGGACTATATATATATATATATATATATATATATATATATATATATATATATATATATATATAGACACACACACACAATCTGGCATACTCCTACTATGCAAACCCAAGTCTAAGGGTACTTAGAGTGTGTGTAGGTGTGGAGCCAAGAATCCCCCCAAGGGACGATCCAACCCAATTACCTGATGGGATAGAGTAAAGGACCCTGTCTTGGTCACAAACTGGGCACCCCTCACGAGATGTCAGACTGCTGCGTGGTGATTTCTCAGCATTCAAGGACCCTCGGTGCCAGTGGAAGTACCTCCTCTACTAATCTATTGGGATGCTCATTTTTCATAATAGAAAGCAGCCTTGCGATGTACGCATAGATTAGTGATGTTAAAGATATGCAGATAGCCCGATCGCCCCGTGGATACAGATAGAGAGGACATTTGTACATAGTTCGAAACGAGACTTTATACATGATGTTCAGGGTGTTGTGATAATGTTGTGCGAAGCTAGATGTAAAAACAAGTTTAGTTTCAGAGAAACTAATCCACCATGGTCATGCGTGCAAATGTGTGCAAAAGGTCACAGCTGGAAAGGTTATTTGTGAGGACAATGTAAGAAATAAGCTGCTTCGCTACATGGGCCTAACTCAGGAATATAACACCCGTTGCTATGCCACTGTGACAACCTAGTGGCCTTCGATGTGTGTGCCTCCTCCCTGTTTAAAACTGATATCCGTTTTAAATATAGGTGTATGAGCAATGGCCCAACTTTCCTACCGGAGAATCTCCCACCCGGATGGTAGACTGAACCACTTCCCATCAATAACTACTCAATTTTGGGCCACTTTTTAAATCTGTACAATCAAGAACAGGGTAATGTTGTCTTGACTACCCCTAGTGTCCCCCATATTGAAATTGTTCCAGCTGAGACCACTGGTCGACCTTATGGTTTTATATTAGATGGTTCCCACCTCCCCTTCCACTTTTTCAACAGACCTCTCCAATTCTGAAGGTTGCATTTCTGGCAGTCCTGTTATGCCATCTACCAATACTCAAGCTAGAGGCATGGTTTCCATAATTTCCTGTTACGTGGCAGGTCTCATAAAAAATTATACTTCCCGATTGCAATAATGTCATAGAATCATATATCTGCCTGTTCCATGAAACTTGGTGTATGGAGTCCGTCTTTAAACATGGGTTTTTAAATTGCTCAATTCCCGCTATACGTAGCTCTGCTGGGAGGCAATCAGGAGGATTGTTAATATGGACCAGATTAGACTTGAATTGTAAAATCCAAAGTTTACATATTGACTGCCCCAACATTTTATCTATACGAATAGTGGCAGACAACTTGTGTTGCAAGGATATTTATAATATTCATGCTAGAGGCATTAAGGTAGGCCTGAGGTCCACAACTATCATAACTCTAGAGGAGCATTAAAAAAGCACCATAATAACTCACATTTGATGATAGCAGGGGATTTTAACACCACATATGAGCCCCTAGATAAGCATGATGCTAATTTGGTGGAGGAGGAGGCTGAGGCATGGGGCATACCGCAGCTTGATTTACTCCCTATATGAAGATAGAAAGAGGCAACACTACAGCTTAAGGCATTTTCAATGGAATTCGGACTCAAATGGTAGAACTAATTCAGAAAGGAAGGGGGCCCAACACCTACAATAATTCTTTCCACTATAGTCGCATAGACTTCATTCTTATTTACTTATAACTATGGCCATAACTTAAAGATATGATGATTACTAATAGGATCAAGAGTGACCACAATCCGTTGCGTCTTTTTATGGAATCTCTTTGCCCTAAGCTGAAAAACAAATCCCACAAAACGGTTTGCACCAGGGATATACACCCGGTAAATGACATGCAACAAATCAAATGATCCCAGGTAGTAGAGTCCCCAGATATCCTATTTGCAATAAAAGAAGATCTGCAAGCCTGCTAGCAGAATTGTCCAGAAGTTCCTCTTGCACATCAGGTATAGAGACAGCCATTGATATCCATAAAACATTCAAGAAAATTCTCTCATTATTCCAAACAATAGCTCTAGAAGGCGACCACCTAGTGCCAAAACCTTTTTTAACAGAGTGTGCAAGCTATTGCGTAGGCAGTTGGGTAAGGCATTGAGAATGCAGGACATGCCGCAGATCCACATGGTAAGGAAGTCCTACAAAATGGCACAGACTAGGGCCAAAAGGGAATGGGACAATGGGAGGTGGCAGGACCTAAATTTGGCCTGTACCACTAAGGATTCAAGTTCTGGGCCCTCATCAAATGAGGAAGGGATGGCCGAGTGCCAATCGCACATAACATTGCCCCGTCTGCGTGGGTCGACCATTTTTCCAATCTTTACTTGGCAAGCCATCCCTACACTAAAGCGGTTGAAAAGCCAAGTGTTCCATGTTTAGATGACTTGTTTCATCTAACCTTTTATTTGATCCAGCTGTCTCCCTTGCCTTGGATACCGTTGCCAGAGGTAGGGCGCCAGGACCAGACTGCATACCAGCGGATATTTTTCTGTAGGATAGAGCCAACTGGTCCAGGTATATCCTTACCCTGTCAAACACCATTGTACTCAGAACCCCAATACCAGACTCCTGGAAGGGACCTGAGGTCATCCTATATTAAAAAAGGTGACAGATCCTTCTCGTGCATTTTCAGGCCAATCAGTTTGATTGACTGTGTGCAAAACATCTTTGCATGCCTGGTTTTGGGCAAAATACAGGAGTGGATCATGGACGATGATATATCATCTCTTCAGTCTGGCTTTGGTAAAACAATATCTACGGAGGACCAGGTTTTCTGCTTTCTCCTGTTACATCGGAGGATGGAGGAGATCGGTGGGGGCATGTATGTTGCCTTTGTTGACCTCAAATTGGCCTTTGATCCGGTTCCCCCAAGACGTTATGGCAGGTCGTCAGTGACATGGGCATGCCCACGGACCTTCTGACCTTATTTGCATACATGATGAAAACTATGGGTAGGTTCACTGGGGTAGCCATTGCAAACTAACCGATCAGTTTTCCATTAATAAAGGTGTTCGCCAAGACTTCCTTCTTTCTCTATGATATTGTTAATTTTATTTCTAAATTCCCAACTGACGCTCCCACTCTGGCTGGTATAAAAACACCTATATTGCTATTCGTGGACGACACCTTGTTGATCTCCAAGACAACTAGTGGGTTACAACATGCATTATCCCGTTTTGTCCACATTCTCTACAGAATTCCGCAAGAGATCAATTCCGCTAAGACAAAGCATATGTCCCTTAAAAAACACAAGTCGTTCAAGGGCAGATTAGAGCTGGGAGGCATGCCACTTGAGAGGGTAGATGTTTTCAACTACCTAGATGTCACTCTATCCTCGCTTCTCTCATGGAAACCCGAGGTGGATCTACTGGCCCTTAAACATAGGCAGATTACTAATGACATAGTGAAGGAACATAGTAGTTCCTTTAGTAAACCAATTGCCCAGGGGCTGCAGATCTAGGATGCCAAAGCAGTGAGTTCAGCCCTACATGAATCAGAACTGAGGGTTTTTTTCCAACATATCCTCCCTAAACAGATCTGAGAACAGGTTTCTGAGAGTCTTAGTTTGCCTACCATCTAGCACCCTACTCAAACCATTTATGCTTGACATGGGCAGGAACACTTTAGCTGATAAAGCTAGACTCCACCCGTTGTTATTTAAGAGAAGGCTACGTCAGCAACCAGAACTTACTCCGTATGCCATAACCCTTAAGGATGTGATGGAGGCTGATAGTTTTGTCAAACCTAATTGGCTTTGGCATATTAAAAAGCTGTATATGGCTATAGGTCTGAGAACGCTTTGGGATAATCAATTTTCGAAACCAACTCCAACAGCGGAGATGATAGAAAAAACACTACTGGCAATGGGTTGAACTAAGTGAGGGCAAATCTATGGTCAGCTCCTCAATGATGGGGAGATTTTTAGATCTCAAGTGCAGTACTGTGCCATTAGACAGACAATTATACTTTAAATTCAGGGCTGGCACATAGTCCATGAAAACATTCACAAATAACTGAGCTCTAGATGATGTGTTGTGCCCCAGGTGCCACAGTTCTGGGGAATCCATTAGTCATGTTTGGTTTGCCTGCCTGGGTTATGATGGTCCCTATCAGAAATGTATTAAATCTATATGCAGGCAGCTGGGGACTAAGCAGTTGCACTGCTCTTAGAATCCTTAGGTCAGACTCAAGACTAGACTATGCTTGTGCCATTGCCAAATCTTTGGGACAGATGTTGGTAATAATAGTCAGGCCCATTGTTGGACTAGAATAAGTAGCCAAACCCACTGCCCTAACAACAATAACTGACCTGAGTCCAAACAATGCACACCCAGACCCACACTGAGATGTAACAGGGCCCAATAGATGTGCATCTCTTGCAATCTAAAAATTAATCGCCCGAGTATATTGATTGCAGGGCTATGTTTTTAAAGTCTTAAATCAAAATGAATTGCCAAACTGCATCCCACAATGTCGAGATTGGAAAGTTTAACACTTGAGTAGATTTGCACTTTCGATAGATAAGTTTGCTTATTTTTTTTAACGCGGTATTAATTCACTGTAAATACATCTTTTTTATGCGTATTATGAGCCAAGAATAAGTAAGAAAATCAATTCATGGATAAAAGAAGATTTTATTGTATTAGTGTTTTTCAACCAACCTATTTTGGTATGCTCCAATGCCATAGCTCTCATACCAGAACAAACATGTACATATTTTATGAAATGCATATTTTATTCTGTAATGTTTTATGTTTGCTTTTATGGCATAATTTGTCAAAATAAAGTCGGATAACAGTAACAGCATAATTTCAGGAAATTGAGGTTTGCAGGGCATTGTGGTTAAAAAAAGATTCTCATGGGATCCACACAAGCCACCCAATCCTGGATTCCCGTGTCTAGTTTTCAAAAATGTACAGGTTCACTAGATTTCCCTTAGGCTCCGGCTGAGCTAGGGCCAAAAATCCACAACTACCCACTGTGCAAAAAACAGACCAGTTTTGAGTGGAAAAATGTGATACATCCATGTTGCGTTTTGGGCAGTTTCCTGTCGCAGGCACTCTGCTTACCCACACAAGTGAGGTACCATTTTTATCAGAAGACATAGGGGAATGCTGGGTAGAAGGACATTTGTGGCTCCCCGCAGATTCCAAAGTTTCCACCTCAGAAATGTGAGGAAAATGTATTTATTTATTTAGTGTTTTATAGAGAGCGAACGTGAGCCGTTAGGGTATCAGAGTGCTTCACAGAGATATAGAGATTTCAGTTGAATAGGAGCAAGCAATCATATCTAACACTTGAGTGAAATATAACATTCAAAAGCAGGAAAAGAGCATATGCGCATACAATAAAGTCTGCCCCTGAAGGGTTACATCGAATACAATTTTGCAATCGACTAAGCACCATAAAAGATACCATATTTTATAGTTGCACTGGGCATCAGCCTCGGTAAGTTCTGTAGTCAGACTCTCTGAAAGAGGGGTGTACAGATCCCAATGAGTTTCCTTTCAGAAGTCTTGTGGGGCTAGCGGGTTAGGTTCCCGTAAGGAGCAGTTGATAATCACTAAGCAACTGTTCGGTGTTTGCTCTGAAAGGAGTTATGGAAGGAATTTGCCCTGTTGAAATGTAAATGTTATGCACTCGTTTTGCTTACATATTGCACTATGTAAAGTTAGCATTCGCGGCACCATTTTAAGTTGAGCCGCCATTTTGAGCCATGATTGAAACTAACTTCTGTCTCACTCTGTCCGCCTCAGCAGAAAGCAGCTGCGATATTTTTTTTTTATTTCTCCAAGGTTGAGCTTCGCTGTGCTGTATTCTGTCCGACGTGGTGGTACCTTACACTCCCTTGCGCTCTCTGCGCTCTATGGGGTCTTGCTTGGCTCTGGTCCCGCGGGTAAAACGTCTACGTGCCGGGGGACGATCTTTCCGCTATCTAGCGGCCAAGCTTTGGAATTCTCTCCCCCTACATATTCGCAGTCTGGATAACTACTTGACGTTCAGGAAGGCTATAAAAACTCATCTCTTCCCCGCGGCTTAGGCTTTAGTCTCTTGTTGTCTGCCAGTAGTAAGCGCCGGGACGCCTCTTTGCTGAGGCAGCTGTTGCGCTATACAAATTGGACTAACTAACTAGAGTGTACCTCTAATAAATACCTTTGGTTTGCATTCTCTACTGTCTGACCGGCTCTTCATTTGAATGGAAGGCTGAGAGGTGGTCGCGAGTGACCCGGGTGACCCTAATAGGGTCACTTCCTTCATTTGGCGGCCAAACAGGGACTCCATCGGGTGGCCCATCCTTGCCTGCGGATGGGTGAGTAGGTTGGGGCCACGTCGGGTCAGACGGGCGGACCGGGGATCCCTGCACCAGAGAGTCTTGTACTCGCAGCTGCCCTGTCTGTCTGACCGGGCGGTGCCTCGTTCAGTGGTCATCCCGACTGGGGTCCTGAACAGTGAAACCCTTGGATCTGACCGCTTGGTCCGAAGAGTCGGCAGTGGAGAATAAACTCGTTTGACCTGTGTGCACCAGGTGAGTTTGCTTTGGTTCTTTGTGAATATGGCGCCATTTTGATTTGTATTTGATGCGATCTGAAGACCGTCTTAGGACAAGCGCTTGATTTTGTTTGAGGTCTTTATGAACATGGTACCATTTTGATTTGTACTTGATGAGGTCCGAGGACCGACTTTGGTAAATAAAGATATTTGCAAATATCTGCTCGGCATAAATAGTGAATTTGTTTTCTTTTGAAAAAGGCCGTGCTTTAGTAAGGTGTTTTGTTTGGGCTGTCGTCGTTGTTCTGCTGATGCTCGATTGGAAGAAAGTCAGCCAGCCCCTCCGGAAGGCACTCCAAATTTTGACATGTACGTCAAACATGGCATTGGCCCTATTATGTTTAGAACGTTATGGCACAAATATACGAGGGACAATGCAGAGTTGCAGTGGCCGTTGACAGGCACTTTGATGAACAGAAATTAATTTCCTGCAGGAAAAATTGTTTGTGAAAAGGATTAGGCAGTCGATGTTTGATTCCCTCAGAACATGGCAAAAGGAGGCTAAACAGAGGCGAATGAAAGCAGAGAAAGAGTCCCAGAAGGGGAGAATGCAGACATTGACTCAAAAAGCTGCAGCGCTCGATAGAAAATAGAAAAAGGAATAGTGTGCTGATAGGAAGTTCAGATTACAATGTGAAAAATCTTATGTTGCCCGAGAAGAAAATGACACATTTGTGGAGGAATTGTTAGATACTCGACCTCCATATGCCTCACAGAGAATATACCCTACCATGCCCCAGCCCCAGTCATCCTTTCCTTCTGTCCCTGCTGCTTCTGCTACTTTCGATCAGGCTGTTTCGGCCACTGCGCCTCCTTCCCTTTCATTGATTTCACCTTCTACGGCTACAATGACTGCCAGTCTCCCTGCAACGCCTATTATTTTGGCATCTCTCTCGCCAGCCCTTACACCTACGATGCAGCCGGCAGCGACGTTGGTGCCTGGTACTTCTGCTGTTACTTCTCCCCTGTTACTCCATCCCTCTGCATTACAGAGCAGCGGAATGCCCGTGCGTGGACTAGGGAACGGAGACTGGGCGACAGCTAGGGAGCGACTAGGACGGATATTGATACGATCCGATGTGGGAGATGAAGAGAAAAGGGTAGTAGCCAATCAGGCCGCCCAGTGGGCTCGTAACCCCATTTACAGTGTGGTAGATGTGTGGAGTGTAATGAAAGATTATGAGCCGTTTGTGCAGCAGCATGCCCTTAAGCACATGTCAGCTACTTTGATTGGACTGTGGGAACAGTGTTTCAATGAAGTAGCACCCCAGATTATTTATTTTATTAGGGATCATGTATATGCTGCTGATATGGCACCCGGTGAGGTTTTTAGTAATGTCGCGACGCTGGTCGCTTGTCGAAGTAGGCTGCTTGAGAAAAGCCCGAAGACAGTATCCAAGTTTCCGATGAGGGAAGTCCACCCTGACCTACCGGAGCTGCGGGATCAGCAGAATACTGTTATTAGACCGAGGGTAGAAGCCCGTTTCCAAGAACAATGGGTTTACACTCCATGGAAAAGGAGTGAGGTTTTGTCCCTTAAGACTCAGCTGCCCGACCCTAGGAAAAATCCTACTGCATATTATAAGGAATTAACTGATGCTGCTTCCTCGACAGTAATGACACTTGCGGACATTGAAATGTTCTTTGGTTTACTGGTGCCCGTTGATATTTGGAGACAGCTGCACACACAGGATCATGTTGTGGAATTGGGTGGTACCTGGGATCAGATTAAAGCATGGGACCAGGAGAGGAAGCCTGGTGAGAAGCCTAAGTCCGAAATACTAGCTTTACCTGGCCGAATTATTACATATATGCATTCTCTTATTCCACTGAGTAGGGTAGATTGGGACAAGTTAACGGCATGTCGTCAGAAGAAAGTTGAGTGTATCTGATTTTTTTACTCAGTTTGAAGGAGTCTTTTTGGATTTTAGCGGCCAGGATTCGTCGGTGGAGGGGGGTGTCCGACTGTTCGTTAATAGATTTGTTACGAACCTGCTTCCTGAGATCGCGACTCAGTTGCAGGCTTCGGAGAGCACTTGGACCACCTCCTCCCCTTCTGTAATATTGAGTATGGCACTGTATTATGAGCACAGGGAAAATGAGGAGAAGGAAAAAGGTGGAGAAAAAACAAAGAATTGAAGACAAAGGTGTTGTTACAACAGGCTTCGAGGGAATGGTAGAGGACGTGGTGGTATGGCCCGACAGCTTACCCGTACAGGCAGGAATACTACGTCTGTGGGACCGAACCAGTGTGCGTACTGTAAGGAGGAGGGACACTGGCGCAGCGAGTGTCCTGTGCTTTTGCAGAAGGTGGCGGTCCCAAAGGGACGAGGGTCTCGTGGATGGGGTCGCGGAGACGGTGGCCGGGACAGAGTTCAATCAGTTGGGACTTCACAGGGTCACACTGACCAGAACTACTTTGACGACCCTAAGGGCAAACAGTACTACCATGATGATTATGACAGACGAGGTGACAGGAATGTCTCACAGCTAGGACAGCCAGGGACAGAGTGAGGGACCAGTTCAGATACCTATAGATCAGCGCGGTTCTTACGTTACTGCAGATTTGCATGGCTCAGCTAAGGAATTTTTGATGGATACAGGTGGCAATGAATAGCTCTATTTCTCAGTTCACTGGTTCCCGGGGCAGCTGTCTGGCCATAATAATGTTTCGGTATGATTTTCTGGTGTACCGGTTGAGAGCTCCATTTCCAAGCCTCTTACATTGACTATAGGTCC
Organism: Calotriton arnoldi; assembly: GCA_963921515.1. Lineage (NCBI taxonomy): Eukaryota > Metazoa > Chordata > Amphibia > Caudata > Salamandridae > Calotriton > Calotriton arnoldi. The sequence continues at coordinate 278,438 of CAWUFW010000236.1, read as the reverse complement.
TTTTACTGTGGATTTGCCATTTTTGTTGACGTCTAATTGCGTAGAAAATTTGATGGGATTAGATTTATCAAAGAAGTTGCACACGACCATTTATTGTTCCCCGGAAGGTGTTTATATGACAATGGGTCCGAATGTGGTCAGTACTAAGCAGCGTCTGTCCAAAGATGCACCCCTCCCTGCTGAATTTAAGGACGTGCCGCCTACGTTGTGGGCAACGGGTGACACGGATGTAGGACTATTGCAGATACCTCCAGTTTCCATTAAAATTAAAGATAATGCTATCTTGCCTCGTATTCATCAGTACAAAATACCGCAAGCAGGGGAACGAGCCTTGTTGCAAATTATACAGGACTTTATTGCGTCAGGAGTTGTTGAAGAGACGACTGCTAATGTGTGTAATAGCCCTATTCTTCCTATTCTTAAGAGGGCACCTTCGGGTTCCTCTGATGATCATCCTGATGTTTATCGTTTTGTGATTGACTTGCGCAAAATTAATAAAATTGTGGTTTTTCAGTTCCCTGTGGTCCCCGACATTACTGCTCTTTTGATGATTCCTTCCTCTGCTAAATTCTTTTCTGTCATTGATCTGAAAAATGCATTCTTTAGTATTCCGATCCATTCAGACAGCAGGCACTTGTTCGGTTTTATACTCGCTGGCACAAGCTTTAGATTCGGTCGAGCTCCTCAGGGCTATACTGAAAGCCCTAGTATATATTAGGCCTGGGCGTAGTTCGCGGAGTTTTGCTACGCAGAACTCTGCAAAGTTACAAAAAAACTCTGCGAAGTTCCGCGAGTGGCGGAGTGCAGTGCGAACTGCAGTTTGTGCTGGTATTCCTGCCACTCAAGTAGAAATTCTACCCAAGCGGCAGCTCGCAATCGCAAACTTACCGTTCGCAATCGCGAGCAGGGAAAAAACTCCGTTGCACATCGCGAAGCGGAGTTTTCTGCACTCCGCGAGCTCCACCGAGTGCGGAGTGCAGAAAACTCCACGAACGGAGCGAAGTTCACCGCCCAGGCCTAGTATATAAAGTCAGGCTTTGAAAGCACAATTGGACTCCCTCACGCTTCCTTCAGGTAATGTATTGCTCCAATATGTAGATGACCTTCTTATCGCTTCTGACACTGAGTTGCAAAGACAGTACGGTTAAATTGCTGTTGCATTTGGCACACCACAGAAAGTGTCCCATTCCAAATTTCAATATTGTCGACAGGAGGTCACCTACTTAGGTCACCTACTGTCGGAGGGTCGGAGATTGACCCCTGAGTGCATCAGTAGCATTGTTAAAATGCCTATCCCTAAAACTCAGAGGGATGTGCGCGCTTTTATTGGCATTACTTCTTATTGTCGCCAATGGATTCCTAACTATTCGTTACTAACAAAGCCCCTGCTGGCCTTAACCACTAAAGATGTACATGAACCCTTGCCTTGGACGCCTGAATGTCACCAGTCTTTTGAGCAATTAAAAGTTGCGCTATGCTCTGCGCCTGTGCGTGGTACGCCCGACTATGCAAAGCCATTCGTGCTGTACATACATGAGACGGCTGGCTGTGCGCTCTCCGTCTTAACACAGCCTTTTGGAGGTAAGCAACGGCCATGTGCTTATTTGTTTTGCTCTTCTTGACCCTGCCGCAAGAGCCCTCCCGAGCTGCCTAAGAGCGGCTGTGGCCGTCTCTATAAGGCAATCAGCTGGGCTCGTACTTGATACTGACCTCACAGTCATGGTCCCCCATGCTGTGGATACCCTTTTGAATAAGACCAAGACGCAGCACCTCATGAGTGCACGTCTGACCGGTTATGAGCTAACTCTTTGCACCACATGTCACGATTAAAAGATGTGCCACTCTGAACCCAGCCACGTAACTACCCCTCCCTTCTGAGAGTGAGGAAATTGACATACACAATTGTATTTTTCAGACTGAGGAAGAGACGAAGGGATGGGTAGACCTGACTGATGTTCCCTTATCTGACCCCCGAGGGGAACTATAGGTTGATGGCTCTGGTTTCAAATTACCAGATGGCACCACCACTGCAGCATACGCCATCACAACACTGCGCACGGTAGTTGAGACATCACAAGTTCCCCATCAGTCGGCCCACGCTGCAGAGCTCGTTGCCCTTATCCGAGCCTGTGAGTTGAGTGAGGGACTGGCTGTCAATATCTACACTGACAGTCAGTATGCCTTCGGAGTCGCCCATAATGTTGGACGGCTCTGGGCAGAGAGGGTTTCTCACTTCCCATGGGATGAAGATCCAACATGGACCCCTCATACATAGGCTTTTGTCAGCTTTGACACTCCCCAAGAAATTAGCAATAGTAAAGTGCAGCGCCCACAAGACAATTACTGACAATGTGGGTAAGGGGAACGCCTTTGCAGACCAGATAGCTAAGGAGACAGCCCGAACTAAGGTGAAAAGGATGTTTGTAGCAGTTCCCGCTAGGTGGGTGCCCGAGGTCACCATGTTTGAGGATACGCTGGAAAACGTCAAGGAGATAGAGTGAGGCTACGATTGAGGAATTAGCAGTCTGGCAAGAAAGCACAGCACGTTTGGATGAGGAGGGGTATTGGACTGATAAGTCAGGGAAGCAGAGATGGGTGCTGCCAGATGCATATGTTCTTCCTGTAGTTACCATGGCGCACGGGCCAGCTCATATCAGTGCTAAGGGTATTTGTAAGTTGTTAGACCCTGTATGGCAAAACGATAACATTCCAAAGACTGCCGCCCATTTGGTCAAATATTGTATGGTGTGTATGATGCACAATCCTGGAAAAGGTACCCCTACGCCACCTGGTAACTTCACACCTCCCACTTTCCCTTTTGAGGTCCTTCAGATAGACTACATAAAAATGGATCGAGTCAACAATTTGAAATATGTGTTGGTGGTTGTTTGTGAATTTAGGAAATGGGTTGAGGCCTATCCCACGAAAGAAAATAGAGCCATAGAGACTGCAAAAGTACTCCTGAAGGAGTTCTTTCCTCGCTTGGGCTTGCCCTGTTTGATTTGGAGTGACAATGGAAGCCACTTCAATGCTAAAGTGATCCAGTTGGTTTGTGAGCGACTACATAGACAAAAATTTCATCCTGCGAATCACCCCCAGTCAGCAGGTTTGGTTGAGAAGTACAATGGTACTCTCAAACTGAAATTGGCAAAGATTCAGGAGAGCACAGGGTTGCAGTGGCCAGATGCTTTACCATTAGCCCTTTTGTCCACAAGAACTAGGGCGCATTCTAAGACAGGACTGTCACCCTACGAGGTCGTGTTTGGGCGCCCGGCAAATGTCTGGGGCGTCCCGCGTCCTCGTGGTTTTCCGAAATTGAATATCCTTTGTTAGTGGACTATCTGTATGAGTTAACTAAAAGTCTGCATTCTATTCACCAACAGATCCAAGACTCCCTACTGCCAGTACCCGAGGAGCCAGGACATGATATTCGGCCTGGAGATTACATATTAATCCAGACCTTTCAGAGAAAGAAGAACTTGGAGCTGAGGTGGAAGGGGCCAGTCCAGGTGCTCCTTGCCACCCGCACTGCAGTCAAGGTCACCGGCCGAAAGAACTGGATTCATAGTCAACACTGCGGCAAGGTGCCTCTACCCTTACCCTATGATCAGTGGGTCAGAGATGGAATAGGGGACTCTGAGTGGGAGCAAGTCCCACGGTTCGTCCCCTTTTCAGATGCCCAACTCACGTGGACTCAAACAGAGGCAGAGAATGAGGAGGTGCTAAATGCGGCAGTGCCCCCGGAGATTAAGGCATTCCAGAGTCCCTCTCTATTGGCCCCTCTGTGCCTGAGCCCCTTTTTACTGACCCTTCTGTGCCTGGAGTAGCTAGGTACAATTTGCACCCCCGACAGAGGAACAGTGCACCAAAGGAAAAGTCAGATTAGCAGGGACGGACTGCACAAGTTAGGCGACAGTAGTTTAGGGAGAGGCGAGATTGGTGCATTGTTCGGACATTGTACAGGGTAAGATAAGTGTGCTCCCCAGGAGGGAAGTACATTACCCTGCAACGTGGGATACGGATCCAAGCTAGGACTGAGCAGCTCCACCGCCGGTGCTCAAGAGCACCAACGTTGATGAACAATAGGAGTCTACCAGTGAGGCTCAGATTGACACTGGGAACATTTGCCCCTTTTTGTCATCAGTTCCATTGCATTCCCTTGTTTACAATGTATCCGTTTAAAATGTATCCGTTGGTTGGCCCATTACTGAGGAAGAACAGCCCTTTGCACCTCCGCGTCCAGAGCGGGGTTGGTCCACGAAGAGTAAAATAGTTTTTGCATCAATAGTTATTGCACTAATAATTGTATTAGGGATATCCTACTTCCTGGATGAGAAGTATCCTGTACACTCTTTGGTTGGGACAATACCTCTTCCCCCTGAACACGTTTGTTACTTTGGCCCCTCACAAAAGGAGAACATCGGAAAAACTTACGTAGACAATGTATTTTTACAAATGTTGCATCAGGCCCATGATACGTCCAATGCTACTAATTGCTGGATCTGTGGATTGCTCCCCTCAGTTACACATAAGAGTGATTTTTTATTATCGATGCCATTATCCTATCTCAGTAGTTGTGAAGGGTGGTTTGAACTGTTTACTATGGTGCATTATCACTTTCAATTCTTTGCTATAAATATGACATCTGCTGTCTCTCGCACTGTGGTAGAATATATACGTTTCCATCTAGGGTTTACTCACACGGCGTTAGGAGACCAAGGGACCCCTGGTACATGGTCTCCAACAGCTTGTATGAATGTATATGAGAGGGTAAAGAACAAAACATGGCTTCGAAATGAAATGTTAGATTTCCAAGGGTTCAATGCCACTGAATATTTCTGTGCTTTCCAAACACACAATATTACTAGGGACAAAGCGATGCCAGTGTCAGTAGTCAACACAACAGCTGGTTTCTGTGTTCAGGGAATTGGGAAGGTGAAAGTGGAAGAGAGTAATTGCAATTACACATACGCCGAGTACGATTAGTAGCCCGCTTTTGCTCGCACCACATAATGTCTATTTTGTTTGTGGATCCCAAGCTTATGTTTGGCTTCCTAGGGGGTGGTCAGGTATATGTTACCTCTCTTCTTCTTCCCCCAGTGTATATAGCACCGTCCAGTTACCAGAAGGACCATCGATTGCAGCGTAGGAGTGCATACTTGCCCAGAGTTAGAAGGATTAACACAGAAGATATAGATCAGACAGATACCACTTTGCAACAGTTCCCAGACGCCATGAAGGGTATTGTACCCTTTTGGGGGCCCATGTCCAATAGTCTTAATATTCGTCGACTCACAAGAGTTGTAAAAGGGGTTATTAATACAACAGTGGGGATACTGGCGAATATCACAGCTGAACTCCAGGCTACGAGGCTTGTTGCCTTACAAAACCGGATGGTGTTAGATGTCATCCTCGCTGATCAGGGTGGGGCCCGTCGCTTCATTGGCAGTAGCTGTTGTGTATACATCCCAGACCACTCCCCTAATGTGTATGCTGCCATCCAGAAGTTGCACAGACTCTACTCCGACATTCACCAGGAAAATGGTACTTGGACCCTATCTGGGTGGTTTTGGGGTCTGTTTACGTCTTGGGGTTGGAAGATCCTTGCTTTCCTGGTCGTAGTCGCTGGCATTTTCCTCACCTGTTGCATCTGTATACAATGTCTTCCGGCCTGTTGCTCTTATTGTGCTACACTTCTCACTCCTAAGCAGAAGACGCCTGTCCATGATACACATGCTGTGATTATGACTCAGAAAGAAATATAGTTTTATGCAGATAGATGAAGGTATATTTGAGGACTCATCTTCCCTTGATGCTGAATACATGGATTGCTCTGAATTCTGAAGATCCATTGTTATGTACGTGCTATGCTATAACTCATTCCCTCAACTTCAAATGATTAGCTCATGCTAAAAACAGTGTCTGTTGAAATGTAAATGTTATGCACTCATTTTGTTTACATATTGCACTATGTAAAGTTAGCATTCGCGGCACCATTTTAAGTTGAGCTGCCATTTTGAGCCATGATCGAAACTAACTTCTGTCTCACTCTGTCCGCCTCAGCAGAAAGCAGCTGCGATATTTTTTTGGTATTTCTCCAAGGTTGAGCTTCGCTGTGCTAATGAATAAAGGGCCAGACGTACGACCGTGGAAATAGCGCCTCGCAAATTCGAGTTTTATGCAACTCGCAATTTGCGAGGCGCTATTTCAAATGTACAACAGTGTTTTTCACACGGTTAGCGATTCCCAATGGGGTCGCAGATAGAGAGGCTCATGAATATTAATGAGCATCTCGCAATTTGCGACCCCATTGGGAATGGCAGGCCCTCCCAGGTATGGTGGCCTGCTGGGCTCAGCAGACCACCATGTCTGGGACTGCTTTTAAATAAAGCAGTTTTTATTTTTAAATGCAGCCAGTTTTCCCTAAAGGAAAACGGGATGCATTTAAAAAAGAAAAAAATGAAATGTTTTCGTTTCATTTTTTAAGGGCAGGTAGTGGTCCCTGGGACCACTGCCTGCAAAAATTATTTTCCCCTGCATTTGCAAAGGGGAAGGGGTCCCCTGGGGACCCCTTCCCTTTTGCGAGTGCATTACCACCCTCTTGCAGAGGGTAGTAATTTGCGAGTGTTTTGCGCCCACAATTGCGGACGCAAAACATTCTTACATAGGGTTGCGCTCGCTATTAGGAAGGGAACGCCCCTTCCTAATAGCGAGTCGCAAAACCCTATTTTTCGAGTCGCGAACAATTGCGACTCGCAAAATAGGGTTTGTACATTCCCCATGCTGTTTTTGCATGCGCAAACTGGTTCGCAAACCCGTTTGCGCATGCTAAAATGGTCGTACATCTGGCCCAGACTGTTTTGTCGTCACATACCTTTCTCACTAGATAGGCCTGCTCCCACCCTTAGAGCGGCGGGCACAGGCAGAGTAACCTTGACGCCATGATAGCATGTCCCGGGATGGTAGCTCATCCTTCAGCATCTCCTTTGTTCACTAGCTACCAACTAGAAATTTCCAGTTTGGGCGTGTCTTTAGTGGTTCTGAAGATGTACATTATGTGTTACCATGTTGGCAGAAGTCAGTCCCTCTGCAGCAATCTAAGGAGGCTGGTCAGACCGGACTCCACTAGAGTGTACCTCTAATAAATACCTTTGGCTTGTATTCTCTACTGTCTGACCGACTCTTCATTTGTATGGAAGGCTGAGAGGTGGTCGCGAGTGACCCGGGTGACCCTAATCGGGTCACTTCCTTCAGCCAATTAGAAAAATCTTAGCTTCCTTCCTGAATCTTGATGTGGTCATTTTTTAGTCAAAGTTTGAGGTCTGCAAGGGATTCTGGGTAAAACAACCTGGTGAGAACTATGCAAGTCACCCCATCCTTGATTCCCCTAGGTGTCTAGTTTTAAAAAATGTACAGGTTTGATAGGTTTCTCTGGGGGCTGGCTGAGCGTTTGCCCAAAACCTACAGCTAGGCACATTGCAAATAAAAGGGTCAGTTTTGAGTGGAAAAATGTGGTGTATCCATGTTGTGTTTTGGGCTGATTCCTATTGTGGACACAAGGCCTACCCACACAAGTGAGGTACCATTTTTATCAGAAGACTTGGAGGAATGCTGGGTGGAAGGAAGTTTGTTGCTCCCCATAGATCCAGAACTCTCCTTCACAGAAATGTGAGGAAAATTTGTTTTTTAGTCAAAGTTTGAGGGTTGCAAGGGATTCTGGGTACCGGAACCTGGTGAGAGCCACACAAGTCACCCCATCCTTGATTCCCCTGGGTGACTAGTTTTCAAAAATGTACAATTTTGCTAGGTTTACTTGGGTGCCGGCTGAGCTAGGGCTAAAATCCACAGGTAGGCACTTTGCAAAAAACAGGTCAGTTTTCAGTGGAAACATTATGTGTCCATGTTGCGTTTTGGGGCCTTTCCTGACGCAGGTACTAGCCGACCCACATAAGTGTGGTACTATTTTTATTGGGAGACTTAGGAGAATACAGAATAGTAGAACAAGTGTTAATACTAATTGCATTTCTCTGCATTTGTGCCTTCCAAATGTAAGCCAATGTGCAAGAAAGAAGACCTTTTTAGAAAGGACCTCTAATTCACATGCTGTTATGGGCACCCACAAATTTGGAGATATGCAAATAACCACTGCTCCTAAACTCCATATCTTCTGCCCATTTTGGAAATATAGGTTTCCTAGATACACATTTTTAACTTTATATTTTACCTTATGAATTTCTCTATATCTGGTGCACAATGAAAACCCATTGAAAGGTGCAGCTCAGTTATTGGCTCTGTGCACCTTGAGTTCTTGGAAAACCTGCAAACCCTGTATATCCCTGCAACCAGAAGGGTCTAGTGTTTGTAATGGTATAACTCCAGAGTGTGGGGCTCACAGTTCGATCCCCGGTGCCAGCTCAGCATCATGTGACTCTGGGCAATAGCTCACATAACCTCCCCGACAGCCCCCAGTGCCTTGAAACTATAAGGGGTGATATGTTCATGCTTTACAAATATAGATAAATATTATAACATTTTGAGAAAAATTCAAAATAGCAATCCTCTCTAAAATCAGAGCATATCTCCTCTCTGGTCCAAGCATGCCTGGCCTCTTACCTCAAAAACTTTGAAGGGGAAAAAGTTAGGCAGGGAGGGGTGGGAGAATGTCTGCCCTCTACCCATTTTACAACTTAAAGATATCCCTACCTTAATTTACAGAGTTGCTAATGATCAGCAATGGAAATTCCAAACACACCCCTTTTGTCCAGTTGGAGTAGCTTGAATATCCCAAGAAAGGGTCTATTGTTCAGGGGTGCCTATGATCTGCCAGGTGGTGGCATAAATTAATTATTTCACTTAGCCACACAGCTTAGTGGCAAATTTTATTAAACCCGGTCTCAGAGAAATGTGCTCTCAAAGACCTATATTAAATTAATATATGGTAAATACATTTAGATATGAATTTCAAACTCAGCAAAATTTAAAGGCAGCAATTCTGCCCCTTGTAACACATCAATCGAATGTTTCATACATTGTTAAAGTATAGTCAGTGAAAAATACTACATGTTATGCACTTTACCCAGTGCCGACCAAAGCCTCATGCGCACTTTGAGTGGGCAAACCACTCCTCTCCTGCTCTGCGAGCCGAGCAGTCCTGCACCTATCCAGCTGAGCAAGAGGAAAAATAAAACAACGAGTTCTTATTTTTTCCTTTTCCGACTTGCTCAGTGGGGCAACGCTCCTCCGCCTTAGCGGAGGAGCCGCCACTGACTTTACCCCTGAAGGATGAATCAGTTCTTTTCATTAGCCAATTGATTATAACAATTTAGACTGCCCAGTCTGCCAAAGAGCTACCTGTGCACAGATGCTAGGCTAAGTCAACTGTCTTCCGGGATCTGTGAACACATGCATGTGAATACGTGTTGGATCCAAGATGGTCAGAGCCCTTTTAACCAACCTCCATAGCAGCTGACCTTAAATTATAAAGTAAGTCGTAAAAGGCTGCAGATCAAAACCCTTTTAAGCAGAGCACTGGTCTATGATGCGTCACCTAGGATTTCCAATTCAGGACAGCATAGGATACAGACACTATTCCGAGCCATACAGGCGATCAACGGTCACTCCTCAGCACCAATCAGTAGCTCTTGATGTAGCCAGCCAGACTGCCACGCTCTCCCTTCTTGTATCCCGTAGATATGGAGCCCTTCCAATAATGCTATATAAAAATGCTCCTCCAGTACTTGTATCTGATGGAGAACCGAAAGGATTAGCCTATGCAGATGACAAGACCTCCAATTCAATAATGAATGCGTACTTCAAAGCAATTTCTCCTTTTTACCTATTTTGCTACATGAATCACCATCAGTCAAGATAGGTTAAGTTTAAGGGGTTGTCTGGTCTGCATCACGTTTGGGGCCATACTGGAAGACAGCATAAGACACCAAGATTCCACAAGGGGACCCCTCTGGGGAACAATCTGGCACTTCAACACATTTTCAGTCTCTCAACAATGCCAGTACACTTTGAAACTAAAACAGCTCAAGTCTTTTCACCATGGTTTCTCACCATGAATTTTTTGAACATCTTAAATTAGTTGAATATTTTAATGTTAGGAAAGCTGAGGTCCTTCCACACCTAATTTTGTTAATTGTTTCAAAGTTGATTGAGTCCTCTCATTTAGGTTTTACAATTTTATATCTGAGGTTTTCTTCTCAAATGGAGTATAAAACACTGCTAAATTCACAGAATTGCTGGTCAGCCATGCAGATCAGGACCTACTGGAGGCATCTTATAAGAGGATACCTTGTCTGAACTCGCATTTGTACACAACACTAGGAAACTTTTCAAAGCGGAAACCTCAGTCAAGAGCCGGGTCCAGAAAGGAGGTGTTTTCGATGAAGGCACCAGTTCCCAAATGAGTCTACATGCTTGCTGCATGTCCACTATTAAAGTCCTACTGAGAGCGTCCTTCATACAATACCTCTTGGCTGCGGCATCAATATCCAATTCTAACCCTTAATGAACTATGCTGGGAATAATCCCGGAGTTTCAAGATGATTTTCTCTTCATCATCCTGATTTCTTGACTGTAGATAGTGTGTTGCTGGGGTAATATTATCCCTCCCAAGTTCATTATTGAATGCAAGTTTTTTTGTGCTGAAGAATGGAAATTATATAGCTCAGCCGCAGATTTAAGCAGGATTGAGTATTAATAAGGAGGGATTTACTAATGCTACACAGGAATAAAAATTATTTGAACTCTTAAACATCTTGCGCAAGCTTAATGGACAAAGCGACTGATTAGATACTATGGTTTGATTGCCGAAGAATGGGGGTTTTCTAACATGCTGTTGCTGTTCAATAAAAAAAAATAAAAAAAAGTCAGTATTACCATGGGACAGGCTCCATTTATGAGTATCATGCAGCAGGTGGTACAAAAACCAGAGGGTCAAACGAAAATCTCAGTGCAAGAATCCCAACCAAAGTTTGTGTAGGTTTTGAAAATGAGGCATTTCATTTCTCCAGGCTCTGACTTTAAAGAGCATATTTAATCAACCAACAAATTTAAGGATGGGTGGGTGTGTGTGTGTGTACACATACATTTTGCTATTCTTTTTTTTTTTTTTTAAACCTTCCCTCTTTCCCATGCCTTCCCTCTCTAACTCGCCCCAAACTTTGACTCTGAACTCCCAAAACCCTTCTCAATCTTTCACTCCTCCTTTAGCCATCCCACCCAACTATTAAGCACACACAACCACAACTTACAAAACAACTTGCTACTACCCCTTTTCAAATCCACTCCTATCATTTTGTCCCTACCCCAAACTCTGCAAAACACACAGGAAATCAAGAGCACAATCCTAAAACAACTAATGCACAAGGAAAAAAAATTGCACTAACCTACTAATTAGTAATCTTGGGTTCTGGAGCAGCGTGCTATTCGCCACAAAAAACGCTTTAATACCTCATCAGGGGTCGTAATGTTCTCTATATAAAAATATTCACAATTAGATATTATACAAGCCCCGATTCACAGGTAACATAGGAAATGTAATTTGCCACTGTCCCGCAAAACCTTTTCAGACCTATTAAATGTTCAAAGCAGTCCAGAAGTACCCCTGAAAGGCAGAGATGGCTGCACACTCATAGGTGTGTACCTGGAAACCCTCTAGTCTCCTGGAATTCATTTAGTAAATTCCCAACTGCGTTCCTCCTGAAGAACTTTTGCATGCATTACTGTACAATATGTGCATTTACGTATGTGACATGAGGCAGTCAGTGGCGTAGCAAGCGGGAGGTGGTCCGCTCCAGGCGGCATGAGTTTTGGGGCGGCGGCTCCCACCCCCGATGCTTTTACTTGCGACCGCCACGGGGGAAAATCGCCAGCACCCCCTCTCCTACATTCGGCTGCCAAGGGCAGCAAACGCAGGGGGTGCCACGGGTAGCACAAGGCCTAGCTACGCTACTGGAGGCTGTAGTACTACTGCACTTCAAAAAGTTTTTTTAAAATTTGCGCCATAAGCAAAATACGAATCCAAACTGGAAAAAATACTTCAAATCCAACTCCAGACTTCGGAAGTGCGCCGTATCCTTTTTTGCCTCTACACAAATTTCCTCCTGGTATATACGCTGCCATAAGCACCCCATTCTTAGGATGGAAATGAGCTCTGGAAAGGTTTGTGCGCACCAACAAACATACACTTGTGGGCACTGCTGCCCTGAAACACCGAGCCCCCACCACTGGAAAAAGCAGTAATCACATGCATAAGTACTTGTGAGTATATCTTTGTGGGTCACAACCCAGGTTGTAAAGTGGATTTACACTCTTAAATCAAGCCATTTGAGCATCTAACATGAATGCAGGTGTGCAAATGACCAGGCCTGGGCGTAGTTCGCGGAGTTCTGCTATGCGGAACTCCGCAAAGTTACAAAAAAACTCCACGGAGTTCCGCTAGTTGCGGAGTGCAATGTGAACTGCTGTTCGAGCTGGTCTTCCTGCCGCTCAGTTAGAAATTCTACCCGAGTGGCATCTGGCGACCGGGTAAAAAACTCTGCTGCACTCCGCGAGCTCCGTGGAGCGCGGAGTGCAGAAAACTCCGCAAACTGAGCAGAGTTCACTTCCCAGGCCTACAAAGGATGTTGAGAATTGGTTAAATAGCAAACCAGTGGATCCACACGAAAGTCTTTCTTGTAAAACAAAAAGTAGATTTCAGCACTTAGGTCTGTGTGCTTTCTGGGAGAAAGCCAATAATCCCATACACTACTCAAGTGGTAAAAGGATGGAAACGAAAGAGCATGCTTTAATAAGTATTGCAGAGATAATAAACCACGGGCTTCATCACAAGCTAAAGGGTTTTGTAGAGGTTGTATACTGAGTTTTGCAAAGGTAAAACACCTTTTGACAATGCACAACATCCATTTCATGAGCTAGCAAAGGCTTTCCAGCTTCTAAAACGGGTTTGGCAACCCTTTCTGAATCCCAAACAGGTGGGGATTACGGGTTGAAGCACCTTCCTATCCTCTTTGGGAGTCCCAAAGGATTGTATCTACGGTTTACACCTTCAATTAGGGTCAGAAACAGTTGAATAGATACCACCTTCATGCTAATATGTTTGGGAATCATGTAGGTCATCTCAGGGGGAGGAGGGGTGGGGGGAAATGAGACTTACCTGCTCTCTCCAAAGTGTTTTTGTTTTTTAATGCATCACCTGTCTTTATTGGATATCTGCTGCATAAAAATAACAAATAAAAAGTTCTGAACTGCAGTCCCTTGCAGGGCACCACAACCTGTGCTCGCACCAATTCACAGGGAGCCACAAAATGCGACTTGCTGAATTAATCAATTATTTGCATTGCGACCGATTAGTAAACAAGTCGCATCACAAATTACATCCATAGTCGGTGTGAAATTGCACACCAGGCCCGAGGTGGAAAAACAGGAACCACTTTAGTTTTCACACTAGAACAGCTGTACAGCTAGAAGTACCTCACTCAGGGCCAGCCTTTCCTCAAACAGCGCCCCGGGTGAAACTAAATCTGGCGCCCGTCCTAAGCGTCCTCCACTCCTTCCTCATCCGCCCTGCAATTGGTGATCCAAGTAGGGGTGCCTTTTGTGCTCACAGGTCACGTCCTGGCTGAATACCTCAGAGTAGTGACTGTCCTGTGAATATACGTTTGCACTTTGACCCCTCACCTCATTCACCTATTCAGTCGCTAAACTGGAGGTGAGAGTCCCTGGGAGGGGGCTGTGGGAGAGGGAAGGGGGACTGGAGGTCTGTAATAAGATTTATCCGGCTCAGGAAGTCAGCTACCTGTGCGCTCCTTCAGCTGTAGGCGCCCTGGGCGTGGGCCCAACTCGCCCATGCCAAACACTGGCCGTGGCCTCACTGCTGCACACTGAGAAACGAACTGAATAAGAAAATACATTTCATAATTAAAAACAAAAGATGGCAGGGGGCAGAAAGTCAGAAATATCTTATTCCTGAGGACAACAGTTCAGAGTTCCTTCCGGTATATTTCTGGCGATAAGAAAAGCCACAGCCTCAGTGTCCCTGGGTTTTCTTTTCAGTTTAATTTCCACTTCCTTGGTGTGAGACATAAAACCCGCTCGTTTCCAGCGTTGTGAAAGTGCTCTGCGGCTCTGAAATGCAGCCTCCAATTATCAAATTAGCTCCATTGACTGGCTGCCCATCTGCCGGCAGAAATAATCCAATGAAAAGCTAGGCAGGCGTGGGGAGAATTTGGCCCGCTGAATGCCAGCTCTACCAGGAGACATTTTCACTTTCTAAAGCTTCCAAATCCTATTATGGCTGGACTGTTTGGGCTCGCGGCCATCATTATCTCGGCCACTCGGTTTAGATTCACTCTACTTCGCCCCATCATAAGATGCTTCAAGTAGTTTTATATATCCTTACAGCCCGCTGCCGTGACATACAACGGTAGTTAGAGGCCTAAACCAAAGTATATAGGCCCGAGCCGCAGGCAATGGCCTCTAACAAGGGAGAGGGTATAGCCCGAGGCAGAAGTGCTACAAGACTATGAAACCATTATGACCACTGAGGGCAGAATGTTCAAAATTAAAAAGGGAGAAGAAACAAAGACAGGCATTGGAATGTTAGGGCAGAAGGATTATAACCATCAATATTAGCCCTGAGCCGCTTCCCTGTCTTCAGTGGAGCTCCCAACGTTTGGATATAGCCTTATAGCTACTGTCGGAGGCTATATCAGTTGTTAAAGGCCCTGAACCCTAGCTACAGGCCTGAGCCACAGCCGAGGGCCTATAACGAGGGAGATGGCCTTTAACAACCAATATAGCCTGAGGCAGAAGGGCAATAAGGCTATTAGCACATACCACCCACTAAGGGTAGATGTTCTAAATTAAAAAGATAAAAACGTTAAGACAAACATTGGAATGCTGAATCTCGCCTGGAGATACTCCACTGTCTTCTATGGAGCTCTCGACATTCCAATGTTCCAACTTGCATAACTTCCTCTTTCAGCTTCTTACACTCCGTCTCTTTTTTAAACCAAAAATAAAACACTGCTGCTTTCAGGAAGAACACTTTTTTTTTTTTTAAAAGAATCCTTACATTCATGTCTTTGGACTGGAGCTTTTGACTATTACTTATAAGTGGATCCACCACTGGGAAGTCAAACGTCTAGGTCTCAAGCAGGCCCATGTGATCTGAGACACCTCCATCAAGTGAGGCCAAGGGCACTTAACATCATCCTTAAAATGTTAAAGATGAAATCACACGCCTGAAAATGCAAAGCTCTGTAGGCTAAATAGCTGGGACTCGGCAAAGGGTAACAGATGACGAGGACCACTTGACAACTATGGGTCCTTAGAAAGGAAATTATAGAGTCAAACATTCCATCTTTTCCCATGGATTTCATCTTAACTTCCCAACCCGCTCTCCTCTTCAGGTCTTCATAACGCTGTCTCTGGTGGAGGAGAGCAGCTAGTAGGGCAGTACGCTCGCGAGGAGATTGTCCTCTACCGTGTTCGTAAATCGTAAATTTGCTCCAAAAATGTTATGCTGTTTGTATTTCTATAGCAAGGGAAGATTATGAATGATTGTAAGATTGTGATAAAAAAGCAAGAATAAACTGCAGCCCCAGAAGGGCGTGCCGTTTTGCAGTAAAAAAACAAAGATGAACTGATGACAAAAAAAAAAAAAAACACAGTAGCATAACTAAAGCTAGCGCAATATCATCAACTGAAAAAGTCAGGTTTGTCTTTCTTTCAAATAAATAAAAATACATCCTATGGAGGTAATGGGGTAAATCCAAGAGCTGGCACTGAGTGGTTGACTTGAGAAGTGAGTATGTATGGTCAGTGATGCACTGGGAATAACCAGGAGCTACTTCTGTCATCAATGCACAGTGTGTTGTGGTCCAGCACCCAACACATCGCTACCACATTGGGCACAGTTCAGTTCCTATCTGGGATGATCTAGCTAGGGCAATATTCTGCAAGTTAAATGCTCACTTCACACATCTGTGAGAAACCGGAATAGAATTTTGGGAAAATCATCGTAGACGTTCACCTTCGAAAGGCTATAAAATTAGTGCCCTGGAGTGGAGTTTGGCTTATTTACACACTAAGAAAAAGAAAAAAATCTGTATTATCAATCCACATTATATAGGGAGTTAGTAGCTCAGGAATGACCATCCTGAAAATAGCCATACAGGGGATCTAGAAAATCTTGCAGCTAATCCCAAACTACAAGATGAACATCTAATGGCAGGGACAAAGGTAAACTTTCCCACTTTAAAAAGCTACCAATGTTATACTGTTCTCTCCAACTTTGCACAAACTACTAGAGTTGTAATGTATGGAGTAAACGCCGAAATCCGCATTCTACTATTGCTACTGCTTTGAGTTCAGCTACTAGACCTTCCCTACAAATTACATTTAAGCCTGCTCAAAGTCCAAATTGGGTGACGTACACAACTGTTGCTAGATTGAGCTCAAGCACTGACAAATGGAAGCCAAGCCTGGCTAGGCAAAGACATGTTCCATCTCTTTTTAGCATGGATTGGGGGAATGATCAAGCTTCTTGACCCAAAATAACAGAAGATACTGAGATATTATATTTTAGAGAATGGTCAAAAATGCTGCACAAGAGACAAGTATGAACCGGAAGTACTGAGAGCATGTGGGACAAGCTGATCATGGTTACGCTGCAATCGTAGATCTTACCATTCACCCTGGACAGGAATTCCAATTTGCATAGCAACCATCTTTTTGATTTGTGCAAAAGGCGGCGGTCCAGAACCTACCAGCAGTTACCAGCAGCGCACCCACACTGTGGCTAACATGACCATGCTCATCTAGACTCAATTGAGAATGAATTTATTTTTTAATCCATGCAACACAGAAAGCATATTGTTGGAAAAGACCAAATATTTTACCACAATTGCACCACAGTACACAACAACCAGAAACATGCCCTCCATGACCACACACCACCTATCAGAAAAGTTTCAAATGGATGAAACAAGCAGTCATGCTGCCGACCAAATATCCCGTCATTAACAAAAGTAAAAAAATATTTATTTTAAACACAGTGTTGGCCTGCTTGGGATGCTGTTCCTGAGCAGAAAACGAAAAGGAAAAAACCTAAAAAGGGAATCCCTCTGGTGCAAGCACCAGAGGACCTTTTTAAAGCCTCTGCAGTGTCATCGGCCAGTGGGTGACAGATACACTGAATGAGTTAACCTTGTTTCAAAACAAAATTTAAAGGCATGCGAGTCACGTAGAAAAAAGTAAACATTGAAAACCATATTTGTACACTTATCTACTTTCTCTAGGCTGCACAGCAGAGACACAAGGAGAGATACAAGTTGAAAAACCATGTCTTAACGTTTCCCTAAAGAAAAAGTGATTTTCAGTGGAAAGACGGATTTGGCGCACAGTGTTCCAGGCCTCAGTATACTAACAGCCTCCTTGGCAACACTTCCAAAACTTAGGAATGTCGAGATACGTAGAGAAGGAGCGTGAAGGCAGAAAAGGCCTATAAAAGGAAAACTGTTCCTGAATGAAAGTAGGACCAAACTGTGACATATGCAGAGACGTTTGAATAGGAAGAGTTTACTGCTCAGTAAACAACGAAGTGCCCACGTGTAGCCATACGCAGGAGGAAGAGGAGGGAGACCAAGGAGGAGGAGAGCTGTGGCATTCTGCACTCATCGCAGCTGGTTGGTCAGATACTGCGAAGGCCAAAATAAAGAGAATTACAATAATCCAAGCACAAGCTAATCATGGCCTGGATCAGCACAAAGTGACGGCTAGCAGGAGGAAAGGGGCGTTTCTATTTTGTTTCAGCCAATGAAAACAGTGGACACATGGGGCAGAAGGAAAGATCTTTGCCAAAGTGGATGCTCAGGTTCTAGGTTGAAGTGACCGGAGAATCATTACGGCTTAGTTCAGGGAACCCGCATTCCTTATTCCAGAGAGAAGTTGAACCACTAACACCAGGTCCTTCAGTTTAGCTTAGGGCGGTTCGCTGTCGTCCAACCTGCCACCATCAGTATGCGACTGCAAAAAGCACAGTCAGCACGCTGAGAATCCATGCGAAGACAAATCTACTCAGTGTTGCCTTTTTAACTTTAAATAAGGTGGGCTAAAGTTTGTCCTGCTGGTACGCCACACAACTGTGGAGAAAAACAAAAAGGTGACGAAAGAACCAAGCAAGAGCAGTGATCTAACCAAGGGCTTCACCTCCGATACCAGCCACAGGCAGCCTGGAGATCAGCCCTGAAAGCGACACTGTGTTAAAGTCAGTCAACAGATCCAGACATTTAGGGGCTGCAAAGCCCCTTTGGTCCAGAATTATTCTTATTTCATTATAAACTGCTAGCACGGCCACTTCCATTCTGTATAAAGGCAAATCCCGGTGTTCAGAGATCATTGCTTAGAGAAAAAAAAAGGACAAGAGTTAACTGAAACTGTATTGTACTCTCAGACACAGCTTATGGCCCCACAATGGTTAGGAGAGAAGAAAAGACAATGGCGGTCTGTGCAGAGTAACTAAAATACACGGTAACTAGAATAGTATCTGCGCTTATTCCAATACCATGCACACCAAGATCTCGACTAATTAGTCGAGGTATACAGCACATACTCAAAGCTCTTAACTGAATCTATATTTAAGATAAGGATGTTAGTAATACCCAGAACTGTAGAGCCCTAATGTCCAAGAAAGCTCTGACAAATGTGAAATACCTGATGATCAGCAAATATCACCAGTGGGAAAAAAACAATGTCCATTTTGGAAGCTTCTAAGTCGTATTGTGCTACGAAGTCTGCAAGGCAATGACTGAGTCTCTCAACATGGCTGGCGCAGTTCAAAAGAATGCCATTAAGTGGTCTAGTTGCTGAGTTCCCTATATCTAGATCCCTTCACTGCACATGCGTGCTTTGCGTGCTGTGCGCTTCAACTGGTTTTGTAGTCAGGAAGGTAGTATCTCTGATGAGCGCACTGCTAGACGAAACTATTGAGTGAATTCCGGAGCGAAGAGCAGTGTATGCCGATGGCGCATGAGCAGTCTACTTTTTTTTTGGGGGGGTGGGGGGGTGAAGGGTTTATATAGCGCAATCTCGACCTGAAGGTATCAGAGCGCTTTACATAAGCACCAGTTGCATTACAGATGGACACATTCATTAGGTCTCGCCTAGGCAGCGCGCATGCGCTGCCCTAGGAGATGACCTTTAGAAATTGGTCAGCTCTTTTCAAGCACTCGTGCTGGCATCCACCTTGCAGGAACGAGCAGCGGCGCGCGTGCTAATTGAAAACAGATGGCCTGCGCACCGCTGCTCGCTCTCGTGGATGCCAGCACAAGCACGAGTGCTTGATTAGGCTTGTTGTTTTAACTGGCGCTTTGTTTCCTGGCGGGCGCGCTTGCTGCTGCGGCGGACACAGCAGGGTGCGCGCTTTGCTCGCACTGCCATTGTCCCCTGCTCAGGAACTCACTGGAGCCCACACTTGTATTTAAATGGTACAAGCATTTCCCTGGCTCAGCACGTCGCCTGTGAGATTGCGTTACTCCAGGCATGCACAGCGCGGCTTAGCGGCAACACAGTAAACTTTAAAGTGGGGGGGTGAGTCGAATGCATTTGAGAGGGGTGCACTGTGCGACTATGGAGCTTTTCAATGCTTGCTCTCGTTAAAGCACTATCAATGCTATGTCTCGGCGTCAGCTTAAGATCCTGTGATTCTGGACACTTCACGTAATCGTCCCATGCCTTCAAAAGAAAATGAATGTGAACGTGTGTAATCTAACTGGTGCTCATGTATATCGCTCAAATACCTTCAGGTCGAACTTGCGCTATATAAAACTGCGAAAGGCACCAAAGGTTTCGTTTGATCTTCTTAA
This sequence comes from Calotriton arnoldi, assembly GCA_963921515.1. Lineage (NCBI taxonomy): Eukaryota > Metazoa > Chordata > Amphibia > Caudata > Salamandridae > Calotriton > Calotriton arnoldi. Next base: position 258,561 of record CAWUFW010000236.1, on the reverse strand, counting down.
TGGTGTGATCTGCGCGCTGGGACTTTTTCTCCCCACTGCTATCTCTAATCTGGACATCTGTGTTTTGGTCGTCAACACAAAGGAGCAGAAGCGGGGCACTCCGAAGATTACATAATTCTCACTCACACACACTGTACGCTGCACAAAGCCTGGAGTTACATCAAGCGCTGTTGTGTTGTTCCACGTTTGGTTTCTACTGATAACACCCCTGAGGACAACAGGGCTTTGCTTATAAACAAAAACAGCTTTTCAATGCTTGCTTTCTTTAAAACGCTATTGGTGCTATTAGTCTCGGCGTCAGCTTAAGATCCTGTGATTCTGGACACATCACATAATCTTCCTGTGCCTTAAAAAAACAAGCATTTGCAATGCAATAGGTCTCGCATTACTGAAAGTTTGAGCTATTGGTGTTGCATTAATATTTGCAACGCCAATAAGTCAAACTTTCAGTAATGGGAGAACTATTGCATTGCAAATGTTTACTTAATCTTTATCTTACCTCCGGGACCCCATGAATTTCTTCAGCAGGCCAGTGGCATGTAGAAAAGGGCCTAAATGTTCCCCCTCCAGATAACGACATGGATAGACGCTGCATTTACGTGGGCGGGAGGGTGTGGGGGGGGGGTGCGAGCGAGGAGTCAAGAGATGGCCAGAGCCATCCAACCAAAAGTATCAATGGTGATGTCGGCTGGGAGGGAACCAACCACCGAAAGGCAGGACAGATGAACAATATTAACCAACAAGAAAAAAGGAATTTTAAAAAGCAGCCCAACTAACCAACCAAAAGTGGTGGGCTTGTCCAAAGTCCCCAATAACCCATATACTGAATACAGCATGCCTCGCAGAGCATCGCATGTGCTGCCCAGGCTCGACCTAAAAAAGGGTGAAAAACCAAACGGTTGACAGCAAACAGGTTGGCCTTCCCGTTGTTGGCTTAAGCTGCTGCACTAGACAGGACTTCAATGAAGAATCACCCAGCCAGTTCATTACCCCTCCCACGCCGATCACAATCCTCACTGTAGGTTTCATGCATGGCCACTGAGCAGAGGCAGAAACAAGTGAAACATGACGGTTAAATTAATAAAGATTTTCCTGAAATTTATGGGGGCAATTCATAGATAAGTAGGTAATTGTGCTCCATGTGCTATACAAGTTTCATCCTAGTGTTGGATTTAAAACATTCACAATACTCCAAAATATACATGAAATACCCAAGCACATGCATGCATGCAAATTTTACATGTGTCCTCCCACTACCCTATAATCGCTCCAAAAGAAGAGACGGACAGACTTGTGCTCCTAAAGTAACATTGTTCTCTTTTCTGCCTCCAAAAAAAAAAAAAAAACATAGGTGGGAGAAATCATCCTTCTCCCCACCAAACATAGTATGGATATGCTTTGCCGCCCATTCAAGTGTATTTTTGGCATGAAAATGTTTGCTGCAGAGTAATGCAGTACAGCTTGCGACAGCGGTGTTGCCGGAACTTCCCGCAAAACCGCTGTCACGCGCTGTACTGCATTACTCTGCAGATCCCAATTGGGAGAAACTACCCATTTAATGCCTCACTCTTGTTGGTTAATCCCAACTCCAGAGAATTCTTTCACCATCATGATAAATCCTAATTGGGGGACACTGCCCGATCCATGCCATATTTCTACAGATTCTACCCAGTTGTAAAGAAGTTGTAGACGATTACGAGAACCTTGATGAAGTCCTTCACAAGACGAAACACGTAGCCTGGGCTTAAGAGCGGAACATTGATGAAACATTAAGACGTTCTTACTGGAAATTGCGTAGCTCCCTCTTATGCGGATTAAAAGAAGGAAATGATTGATTTAATTGTACATTAATCTGAATCTTGAGATTTAAAGTGCGTAAAAACACTTTAAATGTTCCTTCTTCAGTAGAATTTCTTATATATGTTTAGAGGTCCCCAGACAGTGGAACGGCAAGGGGCTGAGCACTATTATTTGATATACCCAACAAAAGCACTAGTGCAGTCGTTCTAGTGACAACACTGTTTTCGTGTTTTGTGCTTAAAATTAACACCACTGTTCAAAATGTTTGGGGGTGGGGGATGCTTAACTCTGAGTTTTACGACTCCGTATGAGGGAAATGTGTGGTTATATTGTTATGGCCAATGCGACTGGTGAAAGTCAGAATGGGGTTGTAAAATGTCACTGTGCGCATTCAGTGTATTTAAGGGTGGTTTTAGAACACCCAGGACCCTGCCTTGCCAAATTCCACCTCCTTACAACTGAGGGCAACCTCCAACTCGTTTTTTACAGCCGAAAATGCCGCCTAATCAGTTGAGCACAAGCTGTGACCTTTCCCAGCCTCGACACATTCGGATAAGTTTAGCAGACAGAGCCAGTAAAGTTCCTAGTAAAATGGTGAACTTTACTTTGTTCATCAAGTTGTGCATTTCAGGCAATTTGCTGTGTAACATTTACAAGTTTGCATTTTCTGCAATTTCGTGACGTTCGGCTAGAAGGATAAACTCGACCTGCTGCGCAGGCCTACATACATTTTTGTTGGATCCGTAGGTCTAAAGCAAGCCTCGTTTTAGGAGCACTCTTTCCGTCAGACCTGCCAGTAAAGAATGCGCCGGCTGCTAGAAATAGCACAGGGCCTCGAAAGCTGGGATCTCCGGCTACAATTGTTCTGCATGGACAATTCTTTTTGCGCTGGGTTACCACTTTAAACAATCGTTCAACATACATTGTATGCAGGCTGCACCTTTCTAGCTTTCTGCACAACGTGCTAACCTATCCCTTAGCGAAATCCCGTCAGGTCCTCCGGCTGGCACGACTTCCCAGCAGGAGATTGCCCGGCAGCGCTTGGCTTCGTTTCCAGCTGTAACTGAAATCAGGATGCCAGAGAAGGGCCAGATGGTGTGATCTGAAAACACAACACGAGTATGGATTGCGGCCCTAAAGGAAACATTCACATCAAGTTTGTCTGTTCACTTAGACGTGTAGTAGAGCAGCTGCTTTACAACTTGCCTAAGCAGAGGTCACGTCCATGTTGAAAATCTCTACTCCACACATCACAAATACCCAAAGACAGCAGACAGGCTGTCACAGGTATTACGCCACAGTGATAAACATACCTGCCTCCGTCCGCCAAATCACAGCTGGCAACACTCAGGAGCCAACATTCGCGAGGGACTATTTGAAACAAGCACTACATACCAAAGCTGTCAAAAATATCACAGGTAACTGGCCACCGCGACAGAAACGGACTATTGACTAACAGGCAGAGCTCGAAGACTGATCCTGGAATTTGCCTAAAAGGCAGCCTAGATGAAGAACACTGCCTTAACAAAATGGATTTCCGAGGGGACTAGGACATCAAACGGGTGCTCCACTGTTGCCCACTAGGGCACAAGAAACCTGCCCACTCGAAAAAACTAAAACGGCTCTTTAACAAAGTGAGTGAGCTGTGGGTAGGTAATGTACTATCGCCATCGTGCGCAAAGTGTTCTGATGCTCGTTGTGGAAGAAGTGTTAACTCCCGCACAGCCAGCATACCTTAATTAACTCATTTAGATTAGACGTGCAGGCCCTGAAACCAGCAAGTACATTCTTGACCGGAGGGCAGGAAGGCCCGAGCGAAGCACCTCTGCAAGTGGACCGCCTGCACCCAGACACCACTGCCTTTGTCTTCAGGGCACGGATTAAACACTGCCTAGGCTTTGTGGCCTTAATTTAGTTCGGACGTCACAAAGCTGCGATTTAGTCCACCCCGAAGGGCCCCAGCCCCCTATAGTGCATTAACAATCCTGCTATATATGGAGCGACGACGTCAAACCCCCTCCCAAACAAAAGTGTCTTTCTACATGTCTCGCGGCCTCCAGCCTGCCCTTTCTCTCCCCAACCATTCTCGACGTTCCCAGGAAGTGAGCATAGTTTTACCCGGAATGAAGCAGTCAAGGGGAAGGAGGCCGCTGCCGCGCCCTAAGAAGGCATCTGGAGACCTGGCGCAGGGCAGGAGGACGGAAAAGCTGTCGCCATTACGCCAACGAAAGCTGCTGGTTTATATTTGCATCGCGCTTTCACTTTTAGTGAAAGCGCGATGCAAATATAAACACGCGTGTCTGGAAGAGACAACGTGCGTGAGCTAAATCTCCAGTCCGGGAGACAGGGCGGACACCAACACCACTTCCAAAGAAGCCCGACACAAAACCAACGACAATAGATCTCGCAAGCGAGCAGTGCATGCGCTGCAACGCAGGCGAGACCTAAAAAAATGGATGTGACCATGTGCAATGTAACAGGCGCTCATGTATAGCGCTCCAATACATTCAGGTCAAATTTGCGCTATACAAAACTGACACGCACCGAAGGTTTTGTTTGTTCTTGTTAATGGTGGGACCTGCGTGCGGGGACTTTTTCTCCCCACTGCCATTTCTACTCTGGACATCTGTGTTTTGGTCGTCGACACAAAGGAGCAGAAGTGGGACACTCCGAAGATTACATAATTCTCACCCACAGTACACTGCACAAAGCCGCCGTTACATCAAGCGCTGTTGTGTTGTTACACGTTTGTTTTATACTGATAAGACCCCTCAGGACAACAGGGCTTTGCTTATAAACAAACACAGCTTTTCAATGCTTGCTCTCTTTAAAACACTATCGGTGCTATTAGTCTCTGCGTCAGCTTACCATCCTGTGTTTCTGGACACATCACGTAATCTTCCCGTGCCTTAAATAGAAAATGAATGTAACTGGTGCTCATGTAGAGAGCCTCCAGTTCCTTCAGGTCGAGTTCGCGCTATACAAAACTGCAACAAAGAAAAACAAGCATTGGCATAGCCAATAGGTCTCGCTTTTGGGACCTTCTAAGTATTTAGTTATGCAGCACAATATCCTTGGTGCAACAACAACTGTTGCATGGCTAAACACTTATAAGGTCCCAAAGGCGAGACCTATTGGCTATGCCAATGCTTGTTTTTGTTAGGCACGGGGGGACATTAAGTGATTTACCCAGAATCACAGGATGTTGAGCGTCCCTGCTGAGACTTGAACCCGGTTCCCCAGCTTCGAGGTCGACCGCTCTAGCCATTAGGCTACAGCCTCTCCTCCTTCATTGCACTAACCTTTCAGTCACCCGAGTAGCATCTCAGAGGAATTTGTGCCGATGCTCTGTAAAGAATTATGTTTGAGGGAGTAGCGGCTCTCTGTGTAGCCTTCAGAGAGAACATTCCTGTAGCCCACTGCAATTGTATTGAGCAGTATGGTATGCCTGAGCCTAGAAAACAAAGTGAGTGTTAATTTTGTGACTGATATACAGAACTCTGGAAAGGACTGTATTTAGTGAAACTATTCTGTCAAAAGATGAAAGAAATCAAAACTAAGTAAGAAGCTAAACCTCAGACAATTGCAGGTAAATAAACCTTAGTAAGAATAACTGAGTTGGAATGAGACAAAAGAGGGCATGGCAGAAAAGGAAAGACCTCATTTGAACAAGGACACTAGTCCACTAGCAAGAAATAGGAGCCAGATATTGGTCCCTTGTTACATATATAATCACAATTTAATGCCAGAGCATGTTTAGACCTAAGGTGAATGACACTGACGGAGGGTAACTCTTAAGAGCTATTAGTGGTAGATGAGTGTGCTTTTTTCCGGCTCGCGGGTAATGGTGTGTGATAAAGCAGTATGAAGGTGTATGTTTCAGAGAAATAAAAGCATCATTCTCAAGCCATCCTTTGAGATTATATTGTGTGCAGACTGTCAGAATTTATGTTCTAATGCCCAGTAAGTTCTGTTCAACAGAGTTTTAGGTGTTTTACTGTGACTCAGCCAAACACAGGAAAATTGACTATAGGCCAGATGTATGACCAATTTTAGCATGCGCAAACGGGTTAGCGACCCTTTTGCGCATGCTAAGATTGGTATGACCATGTACTAACACAATTTTGCGAGTCGCAAATGAATTGCGACTCGCATAAAAGTGTTGAGACTCGCTATTTGGAAAGGGCGTTCCCTTCCAAATAGCGACTTTCTACTAATGTTTTGCGACCGCAATTGCGGTCGCAAAACACTCGCAATTACCACCTACTTCAAGTAGGTGGCAATGCATTCGCAAATGGGAAGGGGTCCCCAGGGGACCCCTTCCCCTTTGCAAATGCATGCGAAAATATTTTTTAAGGGCAGGCAGTGGTCCCAGGGACCACTGCCTACCCTCAAAAAATTAAACGAAAACTTTTCATTTTTGTAAATGCATCCCGTTTTTCTTTAAGGAAAACGGGCTGAATTAAAAAAAAAAAAAAAAAAGCTGCTTTATCAAACAGCAGTCCCAGACATGGTGGTCTGCTGAGCCCAGCAGGCCACCATCCCTGGGAGGGACAGCCATTCCCAGTGGGGTCGCAAAATGAGAGCGCCTCAATATTAATGAGTCTCGCACTTTGCGACCCCATTGGGAATCGCAATCAGGGTCTCTGACACTGTTGTACATAGTAAATTGCGCCTCGCAATTTGCGACTCGCAATCGAGCGCAAATTGCGAGTCGCAATTTACTAGGGTCGTACATCTGGCCCTATGAACATTACAGGTGTAATGGAAAGACCTATCAGAGGCCACAGTGCTCCGCTGTCCTCAACAGTCTCCAGTTAAAGAGGCACATGTACTTGAAGGAGGATTTCAGGGGAGCGCCGAAGCTTCAGCAGGAGCAAGACTTTGGTCCAGTATGTTTTTTGTGATCTAGGGAGACAATGGCATCCTCCTTCTATGTCCAAGAGAACTGCACCCATGCACCTTTGGACATTGAAGGATGCAGAAGAGACGTTACCAGCAAAGTGCAACAGTGGAAGCAAAGGGCTCAGGGCAGAGCCGAGTTGGCGCCAACACCGATTAGAGCAACATAAGGGAGGGAGCAAAGCTATTTACCTTTTTAAATAACAAGTGGATATGAGAGTCACAGTGGCACAGAGACCTATTTTTCTCTGCACACTCCTGTGATGGGTCATTTCTGTGACCTTCAGTATAAAAACACTGAAGTTGTATACAGATGTTAATGACAGTTACAGATTTGCACATCAGACGTAAACAGCACAAACCTGAGCTCTAAGCTCATTGCATGTTTACATGAATGCAGTCCCTCCCTGTAAACATTAAGGAATAAAGAACTTTAATAAGCCAGTTCAGTCTCAAATGGTGTATGTAAATTTAAATTGGACAAAAACAAACTAGTCTCTCACCGTGGGTCAGAAAAGCACCACAAAAGAACCATTGTGATTTCCAACTACTGGCCTGTACAGCAGTTCAAAGCCAGGACTCCCAACTACCGATGCCAGGCCTCCCAACTACCAGTATCTTGGCTTTCCCACAAACACTTTGTGACCCACAGACTCCATTCCAAGGGCGCTCAAAGATGCACACCTCATTCAGTCCCAGTGACCAGTGTGAGGACTGCTTGGAGTTCAGACTCATGGGTAACATCTTTCACATTCAGTTTACATTTCAAGGACAGCGCGGATGCTGATTTCCACCAATCTGCACAGTCTTCAGACAATATCACTGTTTTAATTCACAATGTCTTTACTATGCTATACCCCAAACGGCAGTTCTGAAAACGATCACTGTATCTCCATCCTCACGCCAGAGGTTATAATTTCATTTGCAACCTCTGGTGGTGGTTCATTTTCTAGACCCCATTATAATTATCGCTTCCTCAACTTTACTGCTTTGCTCCATTAGAGGTTATATCCTGTGACTGGTTACTTGAATGATGCGGTGGACAGGCTAGGAACGGCTGGAATCTGTATACCACAGGGGTCTCATTTATATTTGAGGTACTTATGAATACATCCCGTCAATTCCAAATTCTCTCTCCCTGAATAGGTCTTTCCTCCCCACTTTATTGGCCAATATCAGATTTCTACTGGAGTACGCACTATATCGCGAAGCACACATTAGGCTTCGTGTACACACAATACAGAAGCCATCAGTACGTCTATGCTGCCTCTATTGTGGTTAGATCAGTCTTCGACTCCACAAAGCAGACCTGTTGTACCACCCACCACTCGGGCAATGGCAGATTCAACTATAGATGGCAGCCTGACAATTCAACAACGGTGTAAGAGGGGTTTAAAGCAATCCACTGTACAAAGAGCCACAAAGCCAATGATCCTGAAACGTTCGTGACATCTCTACCTAAACTGCAGATTCAACAAGCTTGCCCAGCTCAGAACCAAAAAACATTAACATGGCTGTTGAGAGAGCTTAAAAGTATCACTTGACACTTCGAACACCAGTGGAGCAAAATCAATTGCAGACGAGCTCAAAGTCGATGAAAAAGACCTAGAAAGAATTTTAAAAAACATACTTCACCGAATGCATCAGTGATGCCTTAAACCAACCAATAGAGATGAAAGAATTTAGAAAATTTACATCACATTCACCCAGTCTTTTTTTTCTTAACCTAAAAATCCTAGCATTCTGAATCACGCCATCATGGCACCTCAGTTGGGATAAATAAGTCTTCAGCCGAGCTAACTCCGACAGACTATTGGCCAATTTTCCCATTTTCCCCATTATTGGAAGATACCAGAAACAGAGGTCCCAAGGCAGCTCCAAGAGCACCTTGAATGAAACCTCTTCATACACATCCATCAGTCCAGATTCATGTCAGCCAGGGGCACCAAAACTGCCCTGGCTAGTATCAGAGATGTCCTTGGTTAAAAACGTAATTGAAACTAAACTCATCTCTCTTCTCTTTGACATTTCCGAAGACAATGACCGTGTCGACGATCGTGCGGAGCAGATGCAATGATTGGGCTTGAGTCCACCACAAAACTAATCTGAGCTTTCAATCCACCCACCCACCCACCAGCCAGTCAACAGAATCCTTACCACAAACCACAACACCTGATTAAATTTCTAATCTTTAGGTTGCAAGTAGACATACCATGTTGAACATAGCATAAATTAACAAGTATTCAAGTATCAAATTAAACATCACCTAAAAAAATTCAAAAAAAATAACACTCTAAACATACGATTTCTAGCAGCAACCATGCCTACTGGTAGTTTGAGGAATACCCAACCAAGGTACCCCTTATTTGTCACCATGCTGTGCAAACTAACTTCTAAAACTGAGCATGTCATCTGTTCTGCAGCAGACAGCTTCTCTACAACCACGACCGTGAAGTGCACCACAATGAATAACTTCCAAAATGATTTAGTCCACCCGGTCTATATCCAAAATATTCTTTTATCTTCACATGAGTATTGTAAAAACAGCCTACGCGTTTCGTCCAACACCTGTGGACTTCATCAGGGCTGTGGAACATACAAAAACAGTGTATAATAAAACATATATAAACATCTGATAATACAACAAGTACAAGCCAACACATTAATAAGAATCCCACATGGGATAATATAGATTTCCACAAATACAACTATTTACCTTCAAACTCCCAAGCAGCTGCAGTGAAATGTTGCTACTCTGTGCACTAGTCTGAGCAAAAGAAAATTGAATGCACCATGTTTTGTAGTCACCTCCTCCCTCCAAGGTGCAGTGGCACAAATCTTCTGTGTGGCCACAGGGGTCAGAGTTCACTGCGTCCAATCGTCAGTAACATTTTGCACTGCATGTTGCGTTCCTGATGCAGAGTGCTTAAGAGAGTTTCTATATCTGCCCACCTGTAGGCTGACCTGCAGCCTGATTCACAACATGTCAGGGTGAAAAGCAATTACGTCGGAAATGCTGTTACCTGAGCTTAATGGGGGACCCCGGCCAGTCTTAGGGGGGACTTTCAGGAAACTATGTTCAAGAAACATCAGGTGAATCGCCAAATGTATATATTGATGATGCCAAAATGAATTTCCAGCATGAAAACGAGTCAAGGAACAATACCAACATCACTACCTGCTTGGATTACATTTTCCAATCTAAGAAAACTGCTTTCTATAATGGAACGGCATAAACATTGTGGTCTAATATTGGCGGTACAGATTTCAACTTAAAACCCTTCAAATGACCCTCCAAGCCTTTGATGCATCCAACAAAGCAAGGAACCTTAGGGTCTCAGCCGATTCAGATTTTCTTGATCACTACATTATCTTGCCAGACAACCTACAGGTCATCCGTGGAGATATCAAGGATCTTTACCATGGCAAACCTGCACTACTCTAGAAGTCATAAACTGCAGGCTGGAGACACGTGAAAACAAGGCAGCCAGAATATGCCCAAGCCTGCTAATACGCACACCTAGTAATCCAGACTGGAAAGTACATGTTGACTCCCCCCCCCTCCCCCCCCCCCCCCATGAACAGAAGAATCAAATTTCAAATGCAGCTACAACAAGGCTTACTGGCTAAAAGGAGCAGCAGATCTCCAAAGACCGGCTCCCTCCTACGCCCCAACAGGGATACGAGATAAACAACAGCAAATGTAGAGGAAGAATGCTGGGAGTGCAGGGTCCCAGGCAGTAAAACACAGGGAATCAATGCAGGAGTACAGAGCGAAATGGAATGCATCTCAGAGACAAACGGAGAAGTGGAGTGCTTCCGAACCACCTCCAAGTAAACTCTTGCAAATATTACTAGAGGACAGCCATAGAGGGAGATCAGGCAGGAGCCTCCCCAGTGCTGACTGAGCTCTAACTTGCCCATCATCATCATCATCATCATCAACTTCTAGACTCTTCCACGCACTGCACTGAAGCACCCACGGTAGTGCTACACATAATATTCAAGGCTTTCACACTCTTCTTTCTTGGAGCCCGGGTCTTCACAAATCTCTCTTGTCCAGAGCATGATCAGCCTTTCCTGGGGTGACATCAGTGCCCTCTGGACTCATGTGATATTTTCTATTCTTCTAGTTTTTCTAAGGGGGAAGTCACAGTTATCACCAGCGGGTGCTGGAAAGCCAGCACCCACTTCCCTCGAATGCTGGACTCCAAAGCAGCGGATTACAGCATTCAGTCTGCGCTTCCGAATTCTCGAGTCATCTCAGGATAGCAACAATAGATGCAAATGGAATTCCCTCACAAGAAGGCTGCACTAATACGGTTTCTGACTTGCTGCCAACAACTCCTCGCTTGCTGTCTTGACTGAATAAAACAACAACAGATTGTTATGCTGTTAAACTTAGTGTGTATTTTATTTAAAATGACGTGGTCAATGAAGACCATTACACAAAACAAAATGCAAATACTGGAAGCCACTCCGGCGAGAACAGCGCACAAAAAATAAACAACATTAACACAATGTCACCACCACAGTGTCAATACAATGCAGCACACATTAAAACAGGAGCAGAACATTAAACAATAGCCAGGATAAATTACACCAAGTACTATTAACTCATAGAAGTCTTTATCATCACATTGTGAAATGTTACTAACATGACATTCCTTAAAAACATGTTTTAAACATCCCAAAGCAGGCCTAGGACCTAGCTGCCTAAAAATCGGGTTAAGAATCTTTGCCTACGATACTAAATCAAAAATATAAAGTATAGGAATACAATGAGTAATTTTGTTCCTCATGTCCACAGTCCGCAACCATTGGTAATGTATTATGCCATTCTCTTGTGAATAGCCTTGAAGATCGCTTTCCATTGTATCCCAGGAGCTTTGTGAAGGCTGTTTGGAATATTTATTCTTTAGTATTCCTTTGTGATGTCTTTTTAAGCTCTTCAAGAAGCACTTAGATCAGACGAGTCGAACAAGCAATGTTCAGGGATCACTGAAGCAACCAAAGGGATGAATGACAAACCCTGCTTGGCCAAAAGTGGTAATATCCAATCAAAAATGAGAAGCATTATCTTGGGCAGCGGTAACCTGGAGGACCTCCGCTATCCAAGACATGGAAAGTTGGATATATATATATATATATATATATATTTTGGATGGATGTATTTATTAAGGCTCGCACAGTCAATGCTGAATTAAATTCTCAGCCTCTCATGGCCAAAGTGCACTGAATGACAAGGTAAATTTTGCTGCCAGTGAGATTTTGAGGAGAGAATAGCTTAACTGGTTTGCTTGTTGTTGTCTTCAAACCAAGTAATCTTTTCCTGCCTGCAGCAAACCACTGTCATCCACTTGTGCAAGGCACTATCATAGAAGGAGTAAGTGATGGTTCAGACACCAGAGTAGTGTGTAGTGGTGGTTGCACGGACTAAGATCTGGAATGGCGGATACACCTGTGAAAAAAGGGTGGATACACTAAGAGTTAGACAACAGCAGATCGTGTGGGGCATATGGAAGAAGGATTCAGAGACATTAAACTAATGGAAAGTTGTCTCAAATGTCGGGTTACAAAGCATCTGGCACACTCGTTTTCCACCATGTGTGGCCAAAGAGCAACGCTTGAAAACAAGAGCACACTGTTCTTCACCTACAAGACATCTACGAAAAATCACATCAAGGTGCAGACCAAGAGAGCTGGCGAACTGAGCCAGAAACTTGTGTTATTGTCTGCACCTCTGGCTTTCTCGGTGGGTAAAATATCTCCCAGCAGTGGAGATCAAAGTAGACGAGTGGAGGACACCACACAGATTCTATCAAGTGGAGGTTGGACCATCAGGCATTTTTGAAATAATAATATGCAGCTTGCAGAATTACTTGACTATAGAAAGTATTGGATGCCTAGGAAGTGGACATCTTTGTAGTAAAGTCAGGAGCGTCATTCATTATTCCATGCCTTACTCCAATCATAACGATGTGGATGTTGGTCTCCAAGAGCAAGATTTGGAGCCTACTGCAGTCTGAAAACAAACTGGCAACTGCTAACATTGATTAGGAAGCCATTTACTCCAGTGCTTTCTCCATTCCTGGAGATGTGGTGAGGCAGAAGACAGGTTTTCACATTCAGATTCTGAGCTGTTCCAGAAGGAGACTGGTTGCCAAAGCTTTATCAGACGCTTTATCAAATTATTCTAGAGTCTCTGAAGTAAAGTCTGAACTTTATCAAGGACACAGAGGGAAGTATTAGTCTAACCAAAGTCACAAGTAGGAAACCGAAGTTGTACCTTTCTGGTTATGTAGTTTGTTCTGTACAGTGTACACCATCAAAAGTCAATCCATTCATTTCAGTGACAGCATCGGCAGAATTAAAAACAACTCAGACTGTGGTAAGGAAGAAATGGGCTCCTTGCCTGGATGGTGAGGTTTGTTAAAAGGTTACTCTAGATGGAGGGAAGAGACACCCAAGAAAAACAATATGCTGCATTGGGTAATATGTTCATTAACAGCTACAGGGATTCCACGGATGCGGAATTTACACATCAGGTTAGCGTGTCACTTGTAAAGTATTAAACGTAACACTTCCCTTCATATCCTTATTCGGAGCCGGATATTCGTTCATGGGATCCAGGAAACTAAAACAATACTACATTATTTTACCTGTTTAGTAAGAATATATTCCTACGCTGAGAGAGCAGGAATACATATTTTATAACAACAACTGGGGGGTAAAGTTCGACAGGAAATAACAATGTATGACCCACATCAACTCAGGTTCATGTCAGGCACCTAAAACCCAGAGTATGATGAATTGTCCTGCTCACACGTTTCTTTACTGCTCATCTGAATAGCGACCTATGTCATAGTGACAACACACTATGACGGACAGGCGACTTCAACATGCATAGCTTAGGTAGTAGTATACTGCTGGAAGAGGTGATGGCTCCTGACGGAGCCACACTAAGTGTTCTTATTCTGCTTCTAGTAAATAAAGACCTATGCTGTATTCAGCCAGCTGTTCTCTCGTCACACCAAGACATTCACAAGCACGTCTGTCCCCTCCTTCCTTTGCCAATGTGATGGTTGTGTGACATCAGAGCCATCTCTTCATTCACATGCTGTGAGAACGGCAGCCTGGACACTTCATTGCAAGGCAAGGGGGAGGTCACTAACCACAATACTCCACTTCCTCCATGCGAAGAAAAGTGCTGCTGAGTATCTGGGTTGGATCCACAAAAGATACAATAAATGAGAGAAGAGACATTTCCACTTCAACAGTTTCTAAAAGGTCAACCAATGGCTGACGAGAAGATGCACCTTTGCCAAGGAAGTCCAAGAGCAGGGTCACTTGAACATATCCGTGACAAAAGTGCTGCGTACTCAGTTGCCGTTTCACATGTCAGGCAGACACTTTACACCTCTAGTAAAAATCTCTGGTTGAGCACCATCCAGAAGGGATTCACAGTGGCTATAGAGTAGGTGTCCTAACACACGGGATTCTGTGACACGAAGTATGTCTGGTTGCCTGTATGCCAGGCAACTGGACTTTACCGAAAGATATTGGTTTGCTTCTTTCTTGCATAACCGTACCCAAAGAATCAAAGTTAACCAATCACTTGCTGCAGATACCCCGGTCACTATTGGAGTACCTCAAGGTTCTGCACTGTCACCCACACTCTTCAACCTTTTCATAGAACCTCTTTCCAATATTCTGTACGACTCCAACATTCAACACCATATGTATGCTGACGACACGCAACTATATTTGAAGATCTCCTCTCCTGAGGACATAAAAACTCTAAATGATGCGCTTTGGAAAACACAACAGTGGCCAACACATAATCATCTGTTGTTAAACACCCTAAAAACAGAATTCCTTCCGATTTCCCCCCGCAACCACTCAGCTCCTACCCAAGACTGGATCAAACAACTCTCTGCACTCAACTGCACCCCTCATGTTGTTGACTCTGCTAGATTTTTAGGCATCACCCTGGACAAATACCTAAACATGCAAGCTCACATTAGTGCCACTATTAGGGGTGCCAATCATCAGCTCAACACCCTAAGGAAAGTCAAGCCATTCTTGCCTCCTGAGGACATCCAGTCAGCAGTCCAATCCCTAGTTATCTCATACTTGGAATATGGTTTGGTGACCCTAGCTGGCCTTCCTAAAGCTAGTCTGGCTCCGCTCAGAGGCACTCTTAACGCTTCTGCCAGACTCATCACAGTCTCCAGAAAACATGATCATATCACGCCAGACTTAATTCAGCTTAACTGTCTATCCATTGAAGCAAGGATTCGCTTCAAGATTGCTTGCTTGACGCACAAAGCTATTCATTACAACACCCCCATCTACCTAGCAAAAAAACTTGAGCTATCGGGCTCGAGTCTGAACTTAAGAAGCTCTAATAATCTAATTTTGAAACCACCCAAATTCAATAAGAAAAGAACTTACAACCGAGCCTTCTCTGGTCTTGCGCCTAGAATTTGAATGCTCTTCCTCCCGAGATCAGATCCAACCCATCGACTACCTCTTTCAAAAAACAAGTCATGTGGCTAATACTGAACGACCATCTACAGCAATAGCCCTGATGCCATCGTTAATCCACTTCCATCACCAGCCTGACAATCATTTTACTGATCGCTCTAAATTTGTTATGTTTCTCTTCACATGTCCTTTTTGATGTATGGCCTGCTGTAACTTTTTAGATACTTGTGTTCTATTTTGTACTGCACCCTTGTTTTAAAACTCTTGCCATTTACCCTCATTTGTACAGCGCTCCGATACCCTTTTTTGGGTCATGTTCGCGCTTTATAAAAATTTTCAAATAAATGTGTACTTGAATGGTTCCCTCCAAATATCGGAGTACAGCTCAACAGCGGACAGACGAGCTGGCATGCCTCTGCCTTTACAGCGAGTTGACAGAGAAGCCCACCCTCCACTTTAAACTTGCCACTGGGCCCTATTGCTGTTGTTCTCGGAGGACACTCCTGTGTTCAGCCCACTTATGCAGTCCAAGCAGCCTAACAAGGATGGTCCCATCATCAACACTCACCCTAAAGACTGAACCCCTGCATAAGCGACACTGAAGCTAACTTCAGTGCATCAATAGACAGTCTGCTTTCCAGATCTTCAATTGCGCGCACAGAACACAGAATGGCATATACTCGTAGTTACCTTAAGTACCTGCTCAATGTGGGACCAAGACATACCCCTTCCCATCTAGTGACAACACATGTCATCATGATCGCTATTTAACTGTTGCGGAGTTCCTAAAAATACATGATGCTTGATTAAGTGTGTTCAGCCAATCATATTGCTCTTCTTATAGCCTTTAACACTTTGATATTCAACCTCTAGCCCTACTCTTGTGATCTGCTGATCCTCTGCACCGGAACGCCTTGTGAGGTAGCTGCCAGTTTTATAAACTAACTTCATTTACGGATAAATAAATAATCATCATGTCCCAAGTGGTAAGCTAACTGCTCTATTTCCTTAACCCAAGTAGGTGAGTCATGCCATTTCAGTGAGGACCACTGCAATACCCAAGCCAGGGGGTTTCAACAGGCATTACTTGGACCACAGGATCTGCAGAACAAGCCATTCAGCACAAGACGTGACAACGATGTAACAAAAAAATCCAACAAACACCACCAAATTGTTTTAGATGTCATAGTAAAACAGGTGGCTTTGAAATAAACACTATCTCAATTTATAGAAGTGCACCAATACCGCTTTTGTTTCAAGTAACGAGAAACCGTACAGGCAAAAACAGAGCATACGTACAAATATTAGTGTTTAAGCAATGTCATTCAAGAGGGCGTAACTTGGAAGAGTTCTGTCTGTACGCCATTCACTTATCTAACTGTAGAACGGATGAGGGGAGTTTTGTGTTCCTTAACTTCCAGCAGCCTCTTACGAAGTTAAGTTCTTAATAATGACTTGTACTTGCGGAAGTAAAGGCCATCTGAAAGGGGGTGTATTATTCCTCTGTGGTACAAGTTCACTGGAGGAAGATGTGTGCCAAAGTTGCGAATCACCAAAAGGTTCTGGGAAGCAAAGGCAGCCTTTTCATTCTTAAGCAACATGATTAGGCAGTGTTCCTAGATGTCACAAGCATCACCATAATCTGAAGACTAGACGTCAGAATGTAAACCGGAGATATTACGGGCAGCATGCAACTTTTTATTTTTTTTAAAAACACATTTTGCTCACTAACAAGCTCTAATATTGGCCTAAGGTTTGCAAAACCACTAAGGTTTCTCACAGGTTGTTGCAAGTAAAAGCTACATGCTAGATTTAGGATTGTTTTCCACAGTGCTGGTATGTAAGGTGTAAGGGTGAAGAGGCAAATGGTATCTTTCACCAGTAGAAAACCAAGGGAAATAACTGAAATGCATAGGAAGGGTACAGGGCACAATTGTGTATTCACAGGCACTCCGGGCACAAATCTCACACATGAGTAGAGAGCGGTATAAACTGCTTCTCTGATAAACTCCACCTTGTAGTAAACCTAAACAGCATTCCACAAGTGCATGTCGAGGCGCACTCACAAACAGTCATATCTGGACTGGCCATGTGCCTGTTGGTTTGATTTGTAGCTCTTCCAGGACTTCTAGTGACAAAAAATGGTTGGGCAATACGAGTGTCTTAAGGAGGCTTTGCAGGAGTTTGTATTTATAAGGTGGGCAAACTATTGTGCTCTGCAGGTAGGTGAACCCGGAAGTGATATTAGGGGAGGTACTGAGGAACTTTTGAGGACTTATAGCCTCTCCAGTCAGTCGCCTGCCATTTTGGTGGGTGGGCAGGAATAAGGCATGAGACATGATGTCTAAAGTGTGAATCCCTCTATTGATGTAGTCCCTTGCTGTCAAGTGTAAAGGATGTCACTGAGCAGTGTGGGGCTGCTGCGTCAGGCAACTAACTGAAGATCACTCCCAAACTGTCCCTCGAGTTATGCAGCGTGAATCTCTCTGGTGTTGCTGGGAGGGACGAGAGGTGTCTTGATTTCAATGAGCCATGTCCAGATGGTGGGAGACGAGCTCCTGCTGACCATTGCACATTAGTATCTAAAAGCAGAAGTTTGAATTGAAAGGCATGTAGCCAAGGAAGTCGGGAGATGCTTGGGGATTGTGCCATCAAGCATGAGTCCTGGCAGAAGTAAAGAAACTGCGATTACCGGCATTAGATCTTCCCTCCCTTGATGCAGCCATTTGGAAATATTGATCGTACATGTCCTCTCACTAGCCTATGATTTTCAGGACCACATCCCCCCTTACAGATTACTATTCCAAACACATGCAGACAACGCTCACCTTCATACTTGGAAATGAACACAAAATCTTGTTTGAAACACATCCACCGCTGGATTCACCAGCTTCACTTGAACTGAATACACAACCCCGACAACTGGCATTAACATTGCGACTTGTTTCCTATCGAAGCACCCGACAGTCACAAGATGCCTCATCCCCAGCTTAGGCAGTATAGAGCACAGAGCTACCCATGCAAGATGCCTCATCCCCAGCTTAGGCAGTATAGAGCACAGAGCTACCCATCCAAGATGCCTCATCCCCAGCTTAGGCAGTATAGAGCACAGAGCTACCCATGCAAGATGCCTCATCCCCAGCTTAGGCAGTATAGAGCACAGAGCTACCCATGCAAGATGCCTCATCCCCAGCTTAGGTAGTATAGAGCACAGAGCTACCCATGCAAGATGCCTCATCCCCAGCTTAGGCAGTATAGAGCACAGAGCTACCCATTATGTCAGTGGGGACCTGGGTAACCAGGAGTATGAAAAACAATGGTTCACATGGATGTGAGGCCTGTGGTTGTCCATGCAACCTACAGAACTGGTGGTTTAATTGCTCCTCTCACTACACAAGGACACACACATGATATTTGTACAGGTGTGGCTGTGAGTTGGGACATACTCTGCCATTATTATAGGTTTGTTTTGCTATACCAAAAATAAATAAAGATAGGTTAAAAAAATGTATACATGGGGACAGATTACCTCTGGAATCGTGAGGTTTCTGTACTCGAGACCACCAAACTGGGGGCTCAATACCACTTCAGCAGTTTGCCCTCAAGATAGTGAGACAGGGTGAATGACCATTCATATAGACAATACCTGCAAGCTGTATTATCTCATCTCTGACCAATAACCGACCTGTGCATTAGTCACAATGACTTATAGTTATAAGGTGCAACTCCCAGATTTCTTTTTTGTAGCACTTCTACTTTGGCACGCGTTTAGAAATTGGCAGTGCTGGTATTATGAAACAGGTAAGAAATGTATGTGTGTGTTTCAGACTGCTGTATCTTTTTGTACCTTCTCTTTTGAATTCCAGAAGCTGCAGCAATGCCAAATTAGTTTGTTTCTATTGTGAGAATGTTATTGCTAGATTAATTCAGTTTACTTTTCAAGCATGTTTGATAGAAAATTAGGATGCATGTACATACCATTTGTGCGGTCTCGCCAGCACCATGCACTTAAAAACACACACACATATATATATATACACATATACACACACACACATATACATACACACATATACATACACACACGATTTTTTGATTTTGCCCACTATAGCATACATCATGGGACAATGGATTAACTCACTTCAGTTATTGGCTTGCACCATCAGTGGCTCTCTTTGCCTAATCTCATGTACACTTCTGCACTTTATTGCCAGGACTGGCAAACCAATACTTTATTTTGACAATGCCTCCTTTTTTCCACACTTTCTTTTTAACTGTTCTTGGGTGTTTAAATTAACAATTCAGGCGACAAAAAATTTAAATCAATAGTGGTTATGCTTAGTGCCACAAAAAAAAAACATTAAAGTGTTTTCTGCTCATTTGGGCCCTCATCATAAGTGTGAATGCAATCAGTGAAGTGACAGACAAATGTGAAAATGGATTCCAAATGGAGATGGTTAAAGAGTGGAAGGGCTAGAACAGTGGACCGATTGCCTTAAGCCTACTCAACTATGAGAGAAGTCAAAATGTTTAATGAAGGAGGATAAGAAGTGACCTACTTAGAGCTATATTTATGAAGCTCAGTCATGGCCTTCAAAACACTTATTCCCCCTTCTTGTGCTTTACTTCTTTTCTTTTTACAGTAATCCCAAAACTTGGAAATAGGAACGTTCAAACATTGAGCAGCTCCTTACTGAAAAAGAAATATGGGGAGTGAATATAGCTCTACACTGCACACTAGCATATAGTTTATTTGCTTAAGATTTAAAAAGAAAAATTAAAAAGTGTTCAGAGGTTAAGCAAATATGCTGAACATTAAGGAAATGAATGTTGATTAAAAATGTTTTTTTTTTTTTTTTTTTTTTTTTAAAGAGTTTTATATAGCGCGAACTAGACCCGAGGATATAAGGTATCAGAGTGCTTTACATGAGCACCAGTTTCATTACAGATGGACACATTCATTTTTTTTTTTAGGCACGGGGAGATTAAGTGATTTGCTCAGAATCACAGGATGTTGAGCGTCGTGCCAAAACTCGAACCTGGTTCCCCAGTTTCAAGGTCGACCGCTCTAGCCGTAAGGCTACATCCTCTCCCCAATTGGGGAAAGGTTGCAGGTGAGACAATACAAGGCAATTCATTTGATCAAACAAGCATATGTAGCCATATACTTTAGATGACATGCACGGAAACTTCTCTCGGTGGAAAGAGCTAGACATTGAGGGGCCACTTTGGACGTTCAGAAGGTTATACTGGTTTTTAGGTCAAGGAGAAGCAATCCATTGAAGAGATCTGAAGGGGAAAAGACTTGGACTTTGCGGAGGGATTCTTTGAAATAAAAGTGTTGGAAACTATCTGGACTGGCCGATTATGAGTCAACCAGTGCTTAAACTTAGTGTTGGTTATAAAGGACTGAGGAACACCAGGTTTCGGTTTCCCTCAAACTAATCATCACATTGTAAGAACTGCTGTCCTAGTTCAGTTCCATCTAATCAATTGGACCAACTCACCCAAAGACAGTCTGTCAATTGACAGGTCAGAACTCGAAAAGATATGACACTGTGGCAGGGTGACAAAGGTCATGGGAAGAATTCTCAACTTGACCTCAGCCACCAGCAATTACTCATAGCAGAAAAGACAAGGATGACCAGTTGTCCCGGATGCGACAGGACACTTGAGGTTTTCACCCTCTGTCCCGACAAACTTCAGTACATTTGACACGTCACAGTCTTTAAAGCAGGTCAACGGAACATAAAATGAAGCAGGTTTTTATGTGTGTTCTACTGCATAATTAATTAGCAGCCCCTAGCCAAAAGCAATGTAAAAGACAGAGCGCGTTGCACTTAAAACGTGCATTTAGATCCCGATAGGACCTTACTGACTGTGTTTTCTAAGTTCGTGATCAATGCCAATTAAGTCATTTTGTGCCCCTGAGCCAATGCAATAGTATAGTCCTACTTTTATGTTGTTAGTAAGCTCCAGTTCTTGTTTTTCAAGATCTAATCACCCTGTGCAACACTGACTAATATATGGCTGATCTCAGTCTACAGCAGCACAATGGGCCAAAAAGAATGGAACCCCATGTAATTCCCAGTAGCTTAGATAAATTTAAAGAGTTCCAACCATATATTTTTTATGTTCCTAAAGATAAAATATCTTAAACCTACCTGAATGACCCTTATATGTATTTATTAAAAGGCATCTGCTTATTGTGATTCTGACCACATGGACGGCGCAGAGGTTTTACTGCAAACAATGCAGGAGAGAAGAACTATTCAAAAGAGTGTGGAGAAAATCAGGCATGCAAAGTGATTGAAAAAGGTATACAAAAGATGCTCAAAGGGTGGTGCAAAAACGTGGATTCTACAAAGGTCTGCCTTTAAATGCCTCCTTGCATAGTCTAGAAAAAAAAGTCACACTACAAAAAGATAAAAACATGAAAGCAATCCGCCTTTTATTTTAAATAAGGATTACATTTGCAATGTGAGGAACCAGCGGAACATTGTATGGCATCCCATGTACTGCATGCATATCAATAAACCTGATTCAGGTATGAGACTATCGATTTTTTAAGCCAAAAATTGCTTTCTTTTGACAGACCCCACCTGAAATTGCCTCCGCTTCAATAGAAGTCAATGTGAGAAATACATTTTCCCAACTCTTTTTTAAAGCTCCCACTTTCCTTTTCTAGAATATTGGCATATATGGTACTGTGTATTTTAAAACACTGGCACTGGTTTTGGGGGGCATTTAGTGACGTAGCACAGCAAGACATTAGAAAAACTCATTGATATAGTGTGTGCTTTAGTAACACTTTATGCGGTGGGGCTACTGAATAAAAAGTGAATATTCTGAAGGAAAAAAAATACTTATATGTGAGATGCAAGCCTGTTTGTTTTGGGAGGGGTGGGCTGATGAGTGAAACTGGGAGGGGGGGCGCGCAAAGTAAACCTGTTATTTATAATTATTAGTTTACACTGGACCAACTTTTGTTGTCGATTTATTTTTTAAAGGCCTCTTGACAGACCTTTGTGTAGAGGTTTTAGTGGGGAAGTGAAGAACAGGGGTCAACTGGGGGCAGGTTTCAGAGTGCTATAATGCATGCAAGTGCATACTTGTAACTTTCCAAGCAGAGGGGCAGAGCGACACTTGTAACTTCCCAGAACTTCACTGAAGGGAAGAAATAGGTACTTGTAACTTCCCAAAGTTTTCCTGAGAGGCAGGGAAAGATAATTGTAACTTCCCATAGTGTTACTGGGGAGCAGAGATAGATACTTGTAACTACCCACATTTTTACTGAGAAGCACAGATAGATACTTGTAACTTCCCAAAGTGTTACTGAGAGGCAGAGATAGATACTCGTAACTTACCAAAGTTTTATTGAGAGGGAGGGATAGATACTTGTAACAACCCAAAGTGTTACTAAGATGCGGGGATAGATACTTTTAACTTCCCAAAGTGTTACTAAGAGGCGAGGATAGATACTTTTAACTTCCCAAAGTGTTACTAAGAGGCGGGGATGGATACTTGTAACTTCCCAAAGTGTTACTAAGAGGCAGGGATAGATACTTGTAACTTCCCAAAGTGCTACTAAGAGGCAGGGATAGATACTTGTAACTTCCCAAAGTGCTACTAAGAGGCAGGGATAGATTTATCTAACTTCCCAAAGTGTTACTAACAGGCAGGGATAGAAACTTGTAACTTCCCAAAGTGTTACTAAGAGGCAGGGATAGATACTTGTAACTTCCCAAAGTGTTACTAAGAGGCGGGATAGATAGTTGTAACTTCCCAAAGTTTACTGAGAGGCAGAGATAGATACTTGTAACTTCCCAAAGTTTACTGAGAAGCAGAGATAGATACTTGTAACTTCCCAAAGTTTACTGAGAGGCAGAGATAGATACTTGTAACTTCCCAAAGTTTACTGAGAGGCAGCGATAGATACTTGTAACTTCCCAAAGTTTACTGAGAGGCAGCGATAGATACTTGTAACTTCCCAAAGTTTACTGAGAGGCAGCGATAGATACTTGTAACTTCCCAAAGTTTACTGAGAGGCAGAGATAGATACTTGTAACTTCCCAAAGTTTACTGAGAGGCAGCGATAGATACTTGTAACTTCCCAAAGTTTACTGAGAGGCAGCGATAGATACTTGTAACTTCCCAAAGTTTACTGAGAGGCAGAGATAGATACTTGTAACTTCCCAAAGTTTACTGAGAGGCAGAGATAGATACTTGTAACTTCCCAAAGTTTACTGAGAGGCAGAGATAGATACTTGTAACTTCCCAAAGTTTACTGAGAGGCAGAGATAGATACTTGTAACTTCCCAAAGTTTACTGAGAGGCAGCGATAGATACTTGTAACTTCCCAAAGTTTACTGAGAGGCAGCGATAGATACTTGTAACTTCCCAAAGTTTACTGAGAGGCAGAGATAGATACTTGTAACTTCCCAAAGTTTACTGAGAGGCAGAGATAGATACTTGTAACTTCCCAAAGTTTACTGAGAGGCAGCGATAGATACTTGTAACTTCCCAAAGTTTACTGAGAGGCAGCGATAGATACTTGTAACTTCCCAAAGTTTACTGAGAGGCAGAGATAGATACTTGTAACTTCCCAAAGTTTACTGAGAGGCAGAGATAGATACTTGTAACTTCCCAAAGTTTACTGAGAGGCAGAGATAGATACTTGTAACTTCCCAAAGTTTACTGAGAGGCAGCGATAGATACTTGTAACTTCCCAAAGTTTACTGAGAGGCAGCGATAGATACTTGTAACTTCCCAAAGTTTACTGAGAGGCAGCGATAGATACTTGTAACTTCCCAAAGTTTACTGAGAGGCAGCGATAGATACTTGTAACTTCCCAAAGTTTACTGAGAGGCAGAGATAGATACTTGTAACTTCCCAAAGTTTACTGAGAGGCAGAGATAGATACTTGTAACTTCCCAAAGTTTACTGAGAGGCAGAGATAGATACTTGTAACTTCCCAAAGTTTACTGAGAGGCAGCGATAGATACTTGTAACTTCCCAAAGTTTACTGAGAGGCAGCGATAGATACTTGTAGCTTCCACAAGTTTTACTGAGGTCAGGGAGCTGCAGTCCCACCGCCACGGTTAGCATTAGGAGGCACAGGAAGCGGTGCCTTGTTCTTTTAAATGAAACGGCCGGCCGCTGCTGCTTACCGAGGGCACTGCAGAGCCACGCTACTACCAGGGCGGTGCTGCAAACAAGCACAGGCCCCTGCATGTCCCCCGGCTGCCCTTCCTCCCTCTAGGACCCTCTTCCTTCTGTTCCCGGCAGAGTGGGGGTGTGAAGAGGTGTCGGGTCTCCCCCCACCCCCGGCCAGCCCGCCGGCCCCTCCCCAGCCGCGGTCCTCGGTACCTGTGCGCGGCCGCCGGTGTCTGGCTCCAGCGGGGCGGCGGAGCAGCTGTTCCAGGAGCGTCAGCGGCGGGAGGGCGTGGCGCGGTGACGTCACCTCGGAGCCAGCGTGGCGTCGCGAGCACCGGCGCGCGCACAAGCCCCTCTGTCACACTGGAATTCCGTGACGCCTTTCCCGTCTCCCGCCCTCTCCTGGGCGCGTGAAAGAAGGCGGGGCCGAGGGGAGGAGCCTCGCTCTGACAGTTAGGTGAACGGTGTGGCAGGGCGTGTTCGTGACGTCATGGGGCGCGGTGAGCCAGCCTATCGGAGAAGGAGTTGCGCTAATTCCTGTCCTTCCGCCGCCCCGCCCATGAGTCTGACCAACCAATTGAAGGGTTAGGACATCTCAAAAGGTGTGTAAAGCGCTTTCCAGTGGGAGCTTTCAGCTTGTCTAATGAAAAATGCAAACTCAACCCAAAATTAAGTTTACTCGCCCAATAAAATGTGATCTCTTTAGTGAACTTACCTCTGTGTGTAATCACAAGAGAGGCCAAGCAGTTTCCACCTGAACATATTTTAGTATTCGCATTTGATAGTATTATTTAAATGCAACACTCAGGAAGCACTGATAGTAACATTTCATTGTAACGCTCAGTGATGCTTTGACAGAATGTCTCGTGCCTCAACTTTCATATGGCGTTAAGTGCTGGTTTCAAAAGTAGGAAACACTTTCCCTTGCTCAGCTCTGGCTTCCTTCCCCTGTCCCTCTCCCTCCACACTCTGTCATCTCCTTTGCACAAAATAAATGTCTCCTTGTGCCAGTGGCGTAACATAAAATGAAGATAGCACATTGCAGAATGTGCAGTCCTGCCAAGTACCATGCATCAGGGCTTAGACTAACGCATTTAGTGCTGGTGTCCGCATCACCACACTAAAATGCATTAGTAACGCATAACTGCAGCTGCTGCAACTTACCATGAGATGCTGCAATTATAAACAAAAACAACCTGCACTCTTATCGGCTTGTTGTGCTGCTGCCTGCCACAGGGAGAGCAATCGCATAGCTCTTGCCTCACTTCAGCAGCAGAAAGGAGGGCAGTGGGGGGTCCAAGTAGAGACTTTGGGAAATGGGGAACCAGCAGCTCCTGGTGAAAGCAGAGCAGAAAGCTGCAGAATATACAAAGGGTAAAAAACAGAATTGGAAGGTAAGCAGAGAGTTGTTGGCACAAACTAGTGTGATTATGAAAGGTGATTTACTGTCCCAAAAGTGAGCGGCTGTGTGACTCTTCTGCAAGCTGTCTCATTTATTCTCATCTTTCTCCGGGTCGTTTTGAGTTTCTTTTATTTACGTTGTGTGGCCTTACTGCTGTTAGGGTTGCCACCTGGTCGGCATGACTAGCATTTTAATGGCCCAGCCAGTATAATAAATATAAAAATAAATGAAAGCTGTTTTTTTCTCTCCCTTATAAGTACATACTTCAAAAGGGAAATGTAAGAAGAACACATTTTAAAACATCAGCCTGTTTGCTGCTGCAGCAGCCTGGTGCCACCCTGTCCAGCCCGCCAAAAGTAGTTGGAAGACACTCTCAAGGCAAATGCTCAGCCTGGCACATACACTCACACACCCCCCAGGCACTTCTGGACTGCTAGTGTAGACAGGTGAGTCACACACACTCTCTCTCTGTGCACTGAAATTTACTTGTCTGATCTCTGTAGCATGTGCATTAACCTACTAGAACGCCTTTTCAATTAGTTACACTGATAACAAGAGGCGTGTTTATATTTCAGATGCACAATTCCACACAGAGAATAAATGTGCACACACAGCGAAGTTGCCAGGCTTGCAACTAGAAAGCTTCTGTTTTCTTATATGTACAAAAAATAATTTTAGAAATGCATTATAAAAACAGAAAGATGAGTAAAGGACCACTTCTCTCCTCCTTGACCATAGGCTGAATGGGGGCCACATGGAGTTTGGGCCCCCCGGAGGGTGAGGCCCCCCATACAGTGCAGGGGACTGTGTTACGCCTCTGCCTTGCCTGTCAGAAGTAGTGTTGCCACTCGACCAGTATTTGCCAGCTACACCATAAAAGCAAGTTTTAGAGCTTTACCCTGTGAAAATTTCAGGGTTCATAAAGCGCTATCAGATTAATCAAAATTCTGCACTGAGGCTGTGCCACAAATCAATACATTTAAATAAGGTGAAGCGCATTAAGCTTCACAATGAGGGCAGATAATGGTTAACATTTCAAACCATAAAGGTTTATTAAAGGTTAGAAGTTTACAGAAGGCAAAAGCATCACCAAGTTAGTATCAATCAATAATCAATATAGGTATGCATGAATTAATATAAAGTTTAAATCGAAGCAAAGGCATAAAAGAAAGAGTTCAAACTAGTGTAAAGTCGCCTCAAAGGCAAAGGTTTAGGAAGTCCGTTTTTCCATAAAGAGAGCACCCTAAATCCCCTGCTCTGCTCTAAAATGCATTAAAAAAACGGTCAAAGCATCCCTGAACTGTGATCTACTTTGCACTACCTTAAATCACACTGTTCTAAAATGTGCTACACTTGCATGCAGTTCTCATGAACCATCCAATCAGGTTAAATTTAAATGACACAATCATGAGCTCATTCGCTTCTCAGGATCCTCCACGATACAGCTTTTCTCAGTATCCTATAAACTTACATAATCTGCCGCAAAACGAGATACGTGGGCCATCCTATACTCTGCAGCTATCTGCGTTACTATGAAGCCAATCACAAGATTCCATGATTACCCATGAAAAGAAAACATTTCACATGGGAAAGAAAGCAAAAGTGCATTGCATCCGATAATTAGAACTTCAACTTCTTCTAGAGATAAATGCACTTGTGTCACAAAGCAAGATGGCAACCAACATTGTCCATTTTAAACACAGGCTTAAATTAGCTATGGTCATGTTAAATGTGAATAAAACATAGTTAATAACATTTAAATGTTAATGTGATAATGTTGAATTAATGCAAAAAATATTTCATGTAAAAACCCCTTCAAAAGTCTGAAACTGATGCTGATAAAGTCTAATTAAATACAGTGCTCAGTATTTGGCCCCCTCAGACACTCTCAGGATCACCAGGAGCAGGCCTCACAAACCTGGCACTGACAGTTTCCTTCTTGGCCCATTGCAGAGGAACTCTGTTTCCGCCCGGCTTAGCATTTGTCACCTCGATCTTTGCAAGGGGTGGATCACCTCCTTAATCGCTTTGTCCTGGTTCAAAGACATAGCTTTTGCTACCTTGAGATCTCAGTTAATTTACTTCAGAGTTCCCCATACTTCAGTTTCTGATGAGTGAATGGTGGGTGGGGAGAGATGCTTTATGGTACTTTGACTCAGGTTTAAATTCAAGCAGAAAACTGGCATCATAGACCATGGAATAACTCACCCTTCTGTGATAAAAAAAAAATGTTGTTTAAATAGAACTATTTTGCTAAGCACTTTACATGGAACATTGATAAACAATCTAAACTAGATCCTTACTTCACCGAACTTGGATAGGAGAATAATTTGGTTAACCGTTCTATGAACTGAACCTCTGACGGCCAGCTCAGACCCAGATCTCACCAGTGAGGGCTCATCCCACTGAGCTTTATCTGTGGAGGATGCCAGTGAAAGGTTCTCAAATGTGGAACAAAGGAAGAACAATCATTGTACGAAAGATAAACTAATTCAGAGGAAAGGATAATGGAAGAAAGTGGAAGTTAAAAATGACATATGTTGCATTCTACTTATTGAGACTGATAGGCAGCGCTGTCTAAGTGTTCATCTACAATATTCGAAATTGGAATTTTAGCCCTAATTTATGGAGTTGTGAGCTGTACAAACGCTGCTGATGTTGTTTTTTTAAATGTTTTAATGGGAAAACGTTTCCTCAAAAAAAAAAACCGACAAAGTGTCATGCATACACAACAGACTTTCTGGTAATTAATTATTTCAAGAGTACCTCTTCATAACTGCCTGTAAAACATATGTTTTTTAAAGTCACTTTCTATTGAAAATGCTGCTGAAAAATGCACTAGTTGGCCATATTTTTTCCATAATTTTCCTTGTGGGAGGACCGTTCAGTTCAGTTCACGCTCTCTTTGCTCTCACTCCAACCATTCCAGAGTTCACCAGTTGGTGCTTTGACGAGTTAAGCAATTTATGTCTAATTTGTCATCCGTGTGGTCGGAATGTTTTTTTTCCAGCAAAGGTGGCAACCTTAGTCGGAAGTGATACCCAGGCCAAGCAGAAAACCTGGACATGTCAATCTCCTGTATCACATAATAGCACATAGTTGAGTGAGCTGTGTCTAAGTGCTAAACACAATGATGAAAAGGACTTGTGCCTTATTGTGGCTCACTAATGTTATATTGTGCTTCGAGTAGAGTGCTGCCTCTCTTGGAAGGTGGGGAACTTGAAACTGGCACACTAGATTATGGTGACACATGCTATTGTGATGGCTAAAAGTATCAATCAATCAAAGATGTGTTTATTTAGACCAATGGCCTTTAAACAGTACACCATTAAAAGTAAAATTGTTATAATAAATCTCATACGTGGCCGGGAGAGTCCAAGCTTGCACCATGAGTGGTATGGTAGATTTACTTTGCCTGGTCTTACCATAACAACTGGCAACCAGAGATGTTCAAGCTCTACATCTCAGCTTCACACACAATGGCAACACAAAGGAGAGACCACAAGTCCCACTCACTTAGAGTGAGGCTCACATATTTAGAAGTCAGGTTGAGCTCAAACACACAGCCGGCAAATATCACACCTGGTGAATAGGGCTAGAACCTGTCTCCATATGCACCTTCGTTCAGAGCGGTGCTGGTTGCTGAGCAGGTCCAAGGAGCTGTAGAGGCTTCATGATGCAATACCATCTCAGAGAAAGTCCCACTACAGGCCCCTTCATTTAACTGAAGTAGACACTTTAGCTACATAAGTGAGACCTTCACTACTTTTGTCACCATTTGTCCATAGTAGTGAAGTTTTGGTAGTATGAAATTCATTTTGGATTCATATCCAATTTGGTTATCAATTTACTAATGTCACTTACTGTGTTGTGATTGATATCAAAGTATGAGTGACAGACATCACTTCCTATGATGTCATCGTATATACTAATTAGTTCTCACTGATAAGATTTTCAAAATGGGATAGTTCTTCACAATGACATCTGTTATTGCTGGAAGTGCTCTTGTCCCCCAACTATCATAGATGTTATTTTGGGGTTGTCATGGGTCGCAGCTGTGATGTTATAGATACTTTTAAAGCGTGCAAATACCTGGAGGTGTCTTGGCGCTGTTAAACAGTTTGAGAGAAAAGCCCATAATGATTACCAAAAAGCCAGGTTTTTAGCGCTTTTCTGAAAGATAGTAGGGTAGTCAAGGATTAAATGTGTGGAGGAAAAGTATTCCATGCTTTAGCTGTGCAAATGACAAAACTTCTTCCACCCCAGGAGGAGCGTTTGAACTTAGGGACTATGACATTTTTGGCCCCAATGGAGCGCAGAGCACCTGCTCGGACAATACCATGTAAAGCTATCTATCAGATATTGCGGGCCCATATCGTGCAGTGCTATTTAGGCAATACACCGGGCTTTAAAAGTAACCCGTTGAATAAGTGAGATTGAGTGACAGTGAGTATGAGTGAGTCAAAGTGATTGAGAATAAGAGTGAGTGCACATGAGTGAGAAAGTATGGGTGGGAGTGAATGTGACCAAGAAGGGAGAATGAGTGAGTGAGAGTGTGTGCGAATATGTGAGTGAGTTAAAATGATGGGGTGAGTGCAAGTGAGTAAGAGTAAGTATGAATAAGTCAGAGTAAGAATGAGTTAGCGAGTGAGTGAAAGATAGTGGCTGAGAATGAATGAGGGCAGGAAGTGATAATAAATCAAGAACTGTGAGTCAGTAAATGTAAGTGAGCATGAGTGAAAATGTGGTGTTATGCTTGCTAGTCTGCCACTGGCCCTGCATACTGAAGGTAATTCTTGGTTTATAGAGGCACATATGGAAAAATACTGTTCCTGGCTTACTGGGAGCAATTGTTAGCATGACAGTCACCTGTGAAAAATACTGGTACTGGTATGCTGGAGGTAATTCTGGGCATAATGGGCATCTACGGAAAAATGCTGACGCTGACACACTTGAGGAAATTGCTGGCATAGGGGGCACCCATTGCAAAATGCTGGTGCTAGCTCATTGGAGAGACTTCTTGGCATAATGGAGGAAATCCTTGGCATATGAGAGTGGGGCAACAAGACAAAATACTGTCAATGACGTATTAGAGGTAATTTGACATAAGGGTAACCCAAGGTATATGATGGCATGAATTCCAAAATACTGGCACTGGCATACTGTAAGTAATTATTGGCATAACGGGGCCACCCATGGCCTCTGAGGGCACCCATGACCAAATGATGGCCATGGCACAATGGAGGTGACTTTTGACACATGGGGACATTGTCAGAAAGTACAAAAGGTACAAGTCAAAGACACCCAAAGTCATCTGCTCAACAAGACACTGAAGATTATCAAGACAGAAGAAACCCACCAAAGGATTACTCTTGAATATCCAAATACTACAATAAACCAATAACCTCCCAACGTAACTCTTACTCTTGTGTACAACTCTGGCCTACCGCACTACTAAACATTTGTTGCATGTGTAACCTATTATTTGGTGTATCATTTTCTTATGTACTTGCTTAATGTCTGTGATTCCATGTACAGCGCTCTGATACCCTAGGATGTCTTGTTCAGGCTATATAAAACTCTTCAAATAAATAAATGAAAATGTCAAATCTCTGAGTTGGAATTTAGCGTGCCATGAAAGGAGTCTCGCGATGGCCGCCGAGTGTTAAACACACTTAATAGTTGTTTTCCCTAACAAAATTTTCGTGATGTTACAGTATGAGGAGAACCAAAGGCGCGCCCTGCCCTACAGGTTTTGCACTTCACTGAGGAATCTTCGCCGGGCAGCGCCTCTTCTTTGCGCGTGTGTTGTCTCCTCAGGAGTAGGAATTTAGGCTAGTGGTCATCATTGTGGAAGTTGTTCGGGATATATAAGGTAACATTTCGGGAGTGCGTCAGACTTCCTTCAGTGTTTTCAGAAAGAGACAATTGACCTATACTCACCCCTTGGCATCGCCCGCAGCAGAGTAGCTTACGCTGCTTACTTGTTGAGAACTTCCTAGTCTGGCATCGAATCATCTCCTTGAAAGAAATCATTGTGGGCAGAACCCAAAGATGGTTTACCTACATAAGAAGAAGTGCATTCTATTACCGTCAACTTACCGTTTACCAGAACTCCTCCACCCGAGAGGCACGGACTCTTGTACTTTCTCAGAAGTTGCTTCTGGTCACGTAAGTACCCCAAAAAGGGAAATAACTGAAAAATGCTACAATAATATGATTGCAAGCATTATAGAGTGAAAATGCTAAATAACTCTCTATGAGAATATGATAAAGCTATTTAAGGAACTGTGAAGGATTAAGAAAGACTTTAATCCAGCAATGAACTCTTACATATTTGAATTGTACACATAATAGAAGAGAGGAAAATGTTTTTGTCTTAAGGGGCATAATCAATTATAAGATAAGCATATACAGATATATATTAACAGTAGAAGGCTATATAAATGTACTAACGTGTTGTGTTAATTTGAGGTTCTAGAACATCACAAAGCAATACCAAAATCCAGAAGAGTGAAGATTAAAATAATGAGGTGTAAGACGAGCCCAGGAGAGCAAGACAAGGCAGACTCTTCTGTCTCTCCCCATCGCCTTTCCCCTCTTGGAGCACTCCTTAGTCTTCAGATACTAATTTGGAGAGTGGGAGGAGCCTGGGAGAGGCATTGGGATTTCAGCATCATTCTGCTCCTGTGTAATCTGGGTACCATAGTGGATTCCTGACAGACATCCATAGCACATTCTGAAAACAATGGGGTCAGCCCTGCAAGAGCGCCAGGGTTCATTGTATTGGCACACAATGAAAGGACTCGAATGAGTGTCTTTTCAGAGAAATTGGCTTAATAGCAAATTTTTCTGAAAATCGTGCTTTACAAAACACTATTCGACCACATTTATTTCAAAAAGTTCTCAGAGCGAATCCCCAACCTTCCCCAAGCCAACCTAGAAGAGGTCTGGGCTCACTACAGTTCAGGGTAAGTATTACATCTCACCACTTTCAAAGATCATGTCCGCACCCTATTGTAGGTGATTTCTAAAATGGACACTTGTCTGTGTTGTGTTATTCTAATCATGAAGTTATCACAGAACTTCAGCGATGTCAATTATTGCGATGGCTTTAGGGTTAAGGTCATGTGATACTGCTGATAAATTTGGCGGAGGAGTTGGGGGCTAAGGTGATGGCATACGCAGACGACACTCAGTTGCTTTTTACCTGGGACAAAGATGCGGACTCTGTACTATTGGTTCACCACTGCCTTTCTTCTATCGTTAAATGGCTGGCGGAGGCGCAGCTTAAGTGTAATGAAGAAAAGTCTGAGGTCCTGCTATTTGGCAAATTCCCCCTCAACTTTAGAGAGCAGCTCTGGCCTCCTGAGTTTCCATCACCTACCTCATCAGGGAAGCCAGCTAAAAACCTGGGGGTATGGTTTGATGAATGTCTTTCCTTCTCGTCACACATTAAGAAGCTGGCTGGATGTTGCTTCGGCCTGCTTAAAACTCTCAGAAGATTCTTCCCCCTCCTACCTCAGGCGGCGAGGAAGACGGTCACACGTGCCTTGATTCTGTCACGGCTGGACTATGCCAATGCCCTTTACGCTGGTATCCCCGGGTACCTGCTGAAGAAGCTGCAGGTGGTTCAAAACACGGCAGCCAGACTTCTATTGGGCATCTCGGCTAGGAACAGTGTCCGTCAACAGCTACGTTCTCTCCACTGGCTCCCCATGGTGGATAGAGTTAAATTTAAATTATTGACTTTGGCCCACCGTGCTCTTCATGGTTGTGGTCCTCTTTACCTGCAGAGGCGTCTCTCTTTTTATGTTCCTGCATGCCCCCTGCGGTCTTCGTCCCTTTGTTATGCTCAGGTCCCTCGTTTCAAGTTACAGAGAATAGGGGGCAGCTCTTTTACAGTGAAGGCGGTGGCTGCCTGGAACGCCCTTCCTCTTGCCCTGCGTACCATCCATGACCCAGTGGCGTTCAAGAGGAAACTGAAGACACATCTATTCTCTTGAAAGCACACCGTCCTTACCCCGCTAGGCAACGCGCCGGGATACTCATGAGTAGCTGTGCGCGTTATAAACTCATATAACATAACATAACATACCAGTTCGTAGGGACATTCAGGGACAAAGGTCATATGATTTCACTCCATGTGATGTGTTTAAGGTCAAAGTGTGTGTGATGTCACTTCCGCCACCTCTGGCAATTTGGTGAATCGACACCAATGGTGGTTGTAGCTCATCTCAGTTGAACTCAGGCTTGTGCCTACTACTTCTTTCAATATCCTTGAGGCAGCCTTATCTCTAGCCCCGTGCATAGTGTAGCTGGAGCAACTTGACCATGTTGTCATTGCAGACAAAGAGAATGACCCAACTTAGGGCCTGATAACGACCTTGGCAGTCTGGGAGCGGGCCACCATGCCTGTGACCCGCTCCCAGACCGCCAAAGTCGACTGTCGCCCACTTACGAGATTACGAGTTTCCTCGTTGTCTGGTGGGTGGGTGGGCGGCGTGGCGATCCTACTGTGGTGCCTATTGAAAAGGCACCGCAATGGGAATGTTAGAATAAAAATGTCTTTGCTGTGTTGTTTACATATTGTTCTGCATAAGTTAGCATTCGCGGCACCATTTTTATGTTTAGCTGGCATTTTGATCCATGAGCAAAACTAATCCCTCTCTCTGCCTCTGCAAGAAGCAGCTTTGTTAATTTTCGTTTTCTCCAAGGTTGGGCCTTGCTGTACTAATGAATACACTGTTCTTATTAGCGCATACCTTTCCCACTAGATAGAGGCCTGCTCCCACTAGTCCAGCGGTGGGCACAGGCAGAACGACCTTGGCATAGATAGTGTGAGCCCGGTCTCAGGATCGAAACTTATCCTTCTGTACCTCCTTTGTGTAGCTGCCTCCATCTGGAAATTTCCAGTCTGGGCGTGCCTTCTTTGGTTCTGAATCGTACATAATGTATCATCATGTTTTCTGATGTCAGTCCCTCTGTAGCAATCCCTAGAGACTGGGCAGATTAGGCTCCGCTCGAGTGTACCTGAATAAATACTTGCTTTGTATTCTCTACTGTCTGACCGACTCTTCATTTGTATGAAAGGCTGAGAGGTGGTCGCGAGTGACCCGGGTGGCCCTAATCGGGTCACTTCCTTCAGTTGGCACCCGAACAGGGACCTCATCAGGTGAGTGGCCCATCCCCTCCTGAGGACGGGAGGGGAGGTTGAGGCTGCCGTCGGGTTGGACGGACGGACCAGGGATCCCTGCACGAGAGAGTTTCTGAACTCGCAGCTGCCCCTTCTGTCCCGCCAGACGGTGCCTCGCCCAGCGGTCATCCCGACTGGGGTCCTGAATGGCGAAACCCTTGGATCTGACCGTTTGGTCTGAAGAGTCGGCAGTGGAGAATAAATTTGTTTGACCTGTGTGCACCAGGTGAGTTTGTTTTGGTTCTTTGTGGATATGGTACCATTTTAGTTTGTATTTGGCACGGTCTGAGGACTGATTTTGGTACGAAGTATTTGCGAACACTTCGCCCGGCAACATAACGAATTTGGCCCACTTTTGAAAAATGTCTGGATTTAGTAGGTTCTTGGTTTCTTGTTGTCGTTGTTACTCTGCAGATGCTCGATTGGAAGAAAGTCTGCCGGCGCCTCCAGAAGGCACTCCGAACTTTGATATGTATGTGAAGCATGGCCTTGGCCCTATTATGTTTAGTACGCTATGGCACAAATATACGAGGGACAATGCCGAGTTGCAGTGGCCGTTGACGGGCACTTTTGATGAACAAAAAATTGTTTTTTTACAGGAGAAGTTGTTTGCGAAAAGAAGTAGACAATCTATGTTTGATTCTCTTTGAACGTGACAAAAGGCGGCTAAACAGAGGCGAATGAAAGCAGAGAAAGAGGCCCGGAAGGGGAGAATGCAAATATTGACTCGAAAGGCTGTAGCACATGATAGAGAGAAACAAGAGATAAGAATTGAACGTGAAGATAGGAGGTTTTGATTGAATATTGATAAATCGTATGCGACCCAAGAAGAAAATGATACGTTTGTGGAACAATTGTTAGATACTTGACCCCCACCCCCATATGCCCCGCAGAGGATATATCCCGCTCTTCCCTTACAGGCCCAGCTACCTGGTTCTTCTGTCTCTGCTGTTTCTGCTTCTGTTACTGTTGATCAGACTGCCTTGGCCACGGCACCTCCTGTCATTTCTTTGTCCTCGTCGTCTGTGGCAACTATGACTGTTAGTACTCCTACAACACCTATTGCTTCGGTGTCTCTTTCGCCTGCTCTTACACCTGCGACATAGCCAGCAGCGACGCTAGTGCCTACTACCTCTGTTGTCACTCCCACTGTGTTCTTCCATTCCCCGACATCACAGAGTAGTGGGACACCAGTACGTGGATTTGAGGATAGAGACTGGACGAAGTTCAAGGAGCGAATGGGTCCGTATGTGCGATCGGAGATGGGAGATGCAGAGAAAAAGGTAGTGGCTAATCAGGCTGCGCAGTGGGCCCTAAACCCCATTCATGGTGTGGAAGATGTGTGGGGTGTGATGAAAGATTATGAGCCTTTTGTACAACAGCATGCCCTTAAGCATATGTCGGCTACTTTGATCGGTTTGGGAGCAGTGTTTCAATGATGCAGCACCGCAGATTCTATATGATATTAAGGATCATGTATATGTTACTGATATGGCGCCTGGTCAAGTCTTTGGTAATGTTGCGACGTTGGTTGCTTATCGGGGTAGACTTCTTGAGAAGAGCCCCACCCAGGTATCTCAGTTTCCGATGCGGGAGGTTCATCCTATCTATCATCCCAAAATATCAGAGCTAAGGGATCAGCATAATGTTGTTACTAAACCAGGGGCAGCGGCCCGTTTCCAAGAACAATGGGTTTATACTCTGTGGAAAAAGAGTGAAGTCTTGTCTCTTAAGACTCAGTTACCTGATCCTAGGAAGAATCTGGCTGCTTATTATAAAGAATTGACTGACGCTGCCTCTTCTACAGTGATGACGCTTGCTGATATTGAAATGTTCTTTGGCTTACTAGTTCCGGTTGATATTTGGAGACAAGTACACACACAGGATCATGCTGCAGAATTGGGTGGTACCTGGGATCAAATAAAAGTATGGGATCAGGAATGGAAGCCAGGTGATAAGCCTAGACCAGAGATACTTGCTTTGCCTGGCCATATCATTACGTATATGTTCTCTTATCCCTCTGAGAAAAGTTGATTGGGACAAGTTATCGGCTTGCCGTCAAAAGAAAGATGAGAGTGTGTCTGATTTTTTCACTCGGTTTGAAGGTGTGTTTCTAGACTATAGTGGACAGGATTTGTCGATCGAAGGTGGCGTTCGATTGTTTGTTAATAGATTTGTTTCTAATTTACTTCCTGAGATTGCGACCCGATTACAGGCTTCCCAGAGCACCTGGTCTACATCTTCCCCTTCTGTTATTTTGAATATGACGCAGTATTATGAACACAGGAAAAATTAGGATAAGGAGAGGACGGAGAAGAAGCACAAGGATTTGAAGACAAAAGTGTTGTTGCAGCAGGCTTCTAGGGGGAATGGTAGAGGACGTGGTGGTTCAGCCCTACAGCTTCCACGCACTAGCAGGCCTACAAATACCCGCCTTTAGGGCCGAATCAGAGCGCGTATTGTATTGTGCTTTTGCAAAAGGTGGCGGTCCTGAGAGGACGAGGTTCTCGTGGACGGGGTCGTGGAGCTGGTGGCCAGGCCAGGGCTCAGAATGCTGTGGCCTGGCAGGGTCGTTCTGTTCAGAATTATTTTGATGACCATCGGGGAGGTCAGTATTATCATGATGATTATGATACGGATGAGGTGACAGGGATGTCTTACAGCTAGGACAGCCAGGGACAGAGTGAGGGACCAGTTCCGATACCTGTAGATCAACGTGGCCCGTACGTTAGTGTTGATGTGCATGGTTCGACTAAGGAGTTCTTGGTGGATACAAGTGCAGCAAACAGTTCTATTTCTCGTTCCTTGGTCCCTGGGGCGGCTCTGTCTGGCCATCATAATGTTTTGGTAGGTTTTTCGGGTGTACCGGTTGTGAGCCCCATTTCAAAACCCCTTGGGTTGACTATTGGTCCTTTCTCTGTGGATTCGCCATTCTTGTTGACGTCTAATTGTGGAGAGAATTTGATGGGTTTGGACTTGTTGAAGAAATTGCATGCTACGATTTATTGCTCCCCGGCCGGTGTTTACATGACCATGGGTCCGGATGTAGTGTGCGCTACACAGTGTCTGTCCAAATGTGCGCCTCTTCCTGCGGAGTTTAAAGATGTGCCGCCCACTCTCTGGGCGACAGGTGACACCAAAGTGGGACTGTTACAGATACCGCCAGTTTCGATCCAAGTTAAAGACAATGCTATTTTACCTTGCATCCCTCAGTATAAAATACCGCAGGCAGGTGAGCGAGCTCTATTGCAAATTGTACAGGACTTGATTGAGAAAGGAGTGGTTGAGGAAACGACTGCTAATGTTTGTAATAGCCCTATTCTTCCCATTCTTAAACGGACACCTATGGGTTCCTCTGACGATCATGCAGATGTTTATCGCTTTGTGATTGTCTTGCGGGAAGTTAATAAAATAGTGATTCCCCAGTTTCCAGTGGTCCCTGACATTACAACTCTTTTGACAATAGTTCCTTCTTCTGCTACATACTTTTCTGCCATTGATTTGAAAAATGTGTTCTTCAGTATTCCCATTCATCCTGACAGCAGGTATCTGTTTGGGTTCACCCTAGCTGGTAGAAGCTTTACCATAAAAACGGAACTACACCTCCCGTGAAGTTTTTCAAAACTGATAACACTGAGTCATGGTTGAGAGCCCTCACCATGCCACAGTATACACAGGGAAAACATGGATCACTATGAAAGAAGGTCAAAAGTTATCTCATGTACTTATCCAATGTGGACATAAAGTTCTTCGTCCTCGTTAATTCCGAAGGGGCTCTTGCTATCAAGGAGGATGATATATCTCGACTCCAGGATTCTCAACTGTGTCTCTCGGTCACCCCCTCTGGGGCTCGCTGCAATCCTGTCAATGCCAAAGAAAGATAGGCTGTTAGCATCTTTGTTATGGAATTTCAACCAGTGTCTTGCTGTAGAATAGCTCAAATCCACATTTCTAATAGCTCTCATGTGCTCTAGTATTCTCTTTTTCATGGGGAAAATGGTGCAGCCCACATACATCGTTTCACAAGGGCAGAGTATCACAAATACACAATAATCAGTGTTGCAGTTCATAAACTTTTTTATGTCTTTCGTTTTCTCTGTAGGTAACGGATATGTTTTTCTTTTTTTGCTGGCACTGCAGGCCTTACATTTTCCACACTTGAAAAAACCCCTCTGTTGTTGCAGCCAACCTAGTTGTTTAGTTGCTCCCATGTAACTGTGCACCAGCATGTCCTTCAAGGAACGTGCCTTCCTGTATGTGATAAGGGGATGTGCTCCCACCAGTGGACCTATTACCAGATCACTCTTCACAATGCACCAATGTCTCTTAAGGGTATTGCGTACAGCTGTAGCCTCTACATTAAATGTGGTAATCATCCTGATGTTATTCCCTTCTCTCTTAGCCTCGGGTCTCTTTACCAGAAGTGCTGATCTATTCTGTGTTGCAGCCTTCTCTTTTGCAGCAATAAGGACTTTCTCGGGGTACACTCTCCTCCTGAACCTTCCTAGCATCGTGTCTCGTTCCTTCTCATACGCCTGTTGTGTTACAGTTTCGCCTAGCTCTAACTAGCTCTCCAAAGGGGATGCTCCACTTAAGTTTAGGTGGGTGGTGGCTGTCTGCATGCAGTAGACTGTTGCCTGCGGTTGATTTCCTATACAATTCTGTCATGATTGTCCCATTCACAGTTTTCACACATACATCCAAGAAATCCATCTCATTCTGATCACACCTATGGGTAAAGCGTAGATTAACCTCATTATCTGTTAACATGGCAAGGAAGCACTCTAAATCAGGTTTGGACCCGCTCCATATCATGAATATATCATCTATAAACCTCGTCCAAAAAACATTATGCCTGGTTAGGTGCTCATTCTTATCGACCCACACAAGTTGTTCCTCCCACCACCCCATAAACACAGGCATAGCTCGGTGCGAAGCAAATTCCCATGGCGGTCCCGACTACCTGCTTGTACCATCTGCCTTCAAACAGAAAGAAATTGTTTTCTAGGCAGAAAGTCAGCATATCAATTAGCATCATGGTGCTCGTACAAGAAAATCGATTTGTCCCTGAAAAAGGGTTTGCATGCTCCAATTCCCTCACTGTGTCTTATACACGTGTACAGGGGCACCACATCAATTGTTACTAGTCAGAAATTATCCTGTCACGATATGCCCTCAATTTTGTTGATAAAATCTGTGCTATCCCTGCAGTAGGATGGCAGGTTGAGGATATATGGAAAGAGGAAAGCATCCAAGAACACAGATGTGTTCTCCAGGAGGCTGCCATTGGCTGACACAATAGGTCTGCCAGGCGGATTGGTGATGTCTTTATGAATTTTCGGCAGCATATAAAAACAAGGTGCCGTGGATGTCTTGGTGTAAAGGAATCTGTACTCCTCCTCCCCCAAATATTCCTGATCTCTCCAACTTGCGAGTTTAAGATAGTAGTTTTCGGTTGCCTTATCATATAGTTCCTTACTAGACCTCACATAGTTCTTAGAGAGGATAAGTTGTCTGTTGGCTTCCTTCCTGTATAGGTTGATATCCCATAGTACAATATTGCCCCCTTTGTCAGATGGCTTAATGACAAAGCTCTGGTCCTCATTGAGTGTACCCAGGGCTGCCCTCTGCTCTAGAGTAAGGTTGTGTGCATGTTTGTTTTTGGTTCTATGCCAGATTCGCATAAGGTCTTGTACAACGACCTCCTGTAAGCTGTCCAAGTTATCATGTGGAAGGTTAGGATTGAAAGTGGACTTGGGCTTAAAATTCGTGGACACTGTCCCTCTCGTTTCAAGGCCTAGTTGACCCAACAAATTTCTCTCACTGGACCATTCACTCACCCCTTCCCCTAGTTCAGCCAGGCACGCCAGGCCTTCAATATCATTCATACATAGGTATTCAGATGTCTGGTTGTGGTTCAGCTCACTTGCACCCACACTCCCTGTGATCCTATTTCTTTTCTGCAAAAACATTTTCATCAATTTAAGTTTCCGTACATATAAGAATATATCAATTCGAGTCCTGCTGTAATCAAAGTTCGCTGTTGGGCAAAAGGTCAAGCCAAGTTCTAATAGTGATTGTTCTGCCTGTGTCAATTCATGTGACGACAAGTTCACCACCGTAAGATTTTGCTCACCCATCATTTCCGTTTTGTCTGCCGCGTTGTTCTCCCATGCGGCGTGATGTCCTTTGTGTTTGAGTCCTCCCCTCCTTGTTTTCCTCCTTTTGCGTTTGCGCCTCTTCCTCTTCCTCCTTCCGGTGGTTTGTCTCTCAGAGTCTAGTTCGATTGTAAAAAACGATACTCCTCAAGTGGTGTGAAAGGTAGGGGGTCTCTTCCTGCTATTTCGGATTGATCCTCCAGATCCGAATAACTTTCCGACCCTGACTCGGATGTGGCCAGCTCCTGCTGTCTCAGGGCACCCATCTGTTTGAATTGCCTGACGGCTCCATCATACTTTCTCCCAAAGGTCAGTATCCTCCCGTTGGCATAATCCTGCTTATCCCGGAGAAACTTGCGCTTCTTCTTTTGCTTTATTTCTTCTACATTTTTGTCCAATCTGGACTCCATCTGATCTATCGCTGTTTTGATCTCTTCCTGGGCAGGATGCTTGTCTAGCTCTTCCTTCAGGTTGTCAATTTCCTTCAGGGTTGCACTACAAAATCGTGGTTGGAAACGGTTAATTTCAGGCTTGTGAAGAAGACCGTCTCGGTTGAAACGCGTTGCACTTAAAATACACTTTGACCTTTAAAAAGTGGCCCTGGAGTGCGACT
The DNA here is from genome assembly GCA_963921515.1 of Calotriton arnoldi. Taxonomy (NCBI): domain Eukaryota; kingdom Metazoa; phylum Chordata; class Amphibia; order Caudata; family Salamandridae; genus Calotriton; species Calotriton arnoldi. The sequence continues at coordinate 216,844 of CAWUFW010000236.1, read as the reverse complement.
CTTTCTTGTGGATTATATTAGTGCACAGGATTTTTCTACTATGTACGACCGGGCTCCGGCACCCGGATGTCGCACAGACCCCGTCTGGTGAGGGATCAGCTGTGCTGGAAGCTTTCTCAACAATATGTATATATATATATATTATATATATATATACCTTTAGCGCACTACAATGCCCAGAAGGCCGTGAGAGCGCCCACGCCCACTGTGGCAGGCAGTTGAAATTTAAACCGTGCGCAAGAAATCATGCTTTCATTTCTTTTAACACCGCCACTGAAGAAGGGATAAAGAAACACCTGAAACGCGTCTGGCGTAAGGACTATCATTGATGCCTGTACCCGGAGGGTTGCCTGATTGCAAGTTGTCAATAAATTACGTGAGCTACTCAGCTTCTTGTGGCTTCACTCCTTTGGGGCTTAACTGTGTGGATGGATATATATATATATATATATATATATATATATATATATATATATATATATATATATATATATATATTTTCCAAGTTTAAACAGCTCCTCTTGGGAAATTCGCCCATTGCCTGGTGGCGCGTCGTGCCGGTAGAGCCACAGCCGGCATAAATTTCATGCAATATCCTCAATAAGGCGCGCTCTCAGAAATAGATAAACCAGCAGTAGTTTATTTCCTCAATATTGAAATAAACTACTGCTGGTTTATCTATTTCCGAGAGCGCGCCTTATTGAGGATATTGCATGTATATATATATATATATATATATATATATATATATATATATATATATGTCAGTGTGTAAAATACATTCCCTTGACTATTTTTCCCAAATCTCCAACTTGCCTCTCTAAAATGTTGGCAGACACCAGTGCAAGTGAGGCTTCGGGACCAGGCACATATGTCAGTGATTGCTGAACCTCATAAACTGCTGACTGGACTTTGAGGATCTGGGTTCTGATCCTGGCTCTAGCTATTGACTGACAATCTTCTGATTCTGAGCAAATCACTTGCTCTCCCTGCATCTGAAACCTTAAGTATATGAAATATAAGTATGTAATATAATGGGCTATTTACACTGCCCTGCATGCACACTACTCTGTTGCCCACCGCTCTGTTCAAGTCAAATAAATACCAATATGTTTAGATGAAATAATAAAAAGCCAGCTATAGTTTGTTTTAAGAATCGTTTTTAGGATTGGAATTGAATGTCATTTTTTAAATCGCAGCTCACCTAGTTCTGCGCCAGTGGCTGAATTTAAAGGATGCTTGTAGAGTGCTGCGTGCACAGGCTGATGACCCTCCTCTTGTTGCTTTGGGTCTCATCCACTTGTCTTTCAGCTGTTCTTGTTCCAGTGTCTAGGACCCTTTTGGAACAAGTCCTGCCCTCTCCAGCACCTGGGCCTCCTCAGTGAACAATGGGCTCTTACTGTACATGGAAGAATTCCAATTGGACAAATCCTGCCTGTTCAACCTCTCTGGAGCGTGGAAGGGATGAGCGCACCGGGGACAGAAGCTTTACAGGTCAAGTGCGCTCCTGGAATATATTTTAGAGCTGTTGACATTTTCTCGAATGTATCTTGGCTCCTAAAACTCATTAGGGTTTTGTGTTTTTCTTCAATTATACTCCAGCTCCTGTACTGCAGAGTCATTTATTTTTTAGTAACTTTGTTGCCCAAAATGAGGTCAATAATGAGTTCTGTGGAATTCCTCCTGATTTAGCAGGAATATAGTTTCTGGCAGAATTAAGAATGACAGAGGATTTAGGAATTCCATATTACCAGACCCTGTATGGGAGCCACAGGGTGGGCACGTTATTACTGGGTCCCAACCATGATGGTTGAAGTTGTTTACCACTGATGTCCTGGGACTGCTCTACTATGGCATTGCAAACTGGACCAAGTACAACTCTTTCCACACTGGACTCTCAGGGTAGCGGGGGCGAGCAGTCACAGTCTTACCAGAGAGGTAGTATTGGGGGAAAGAGCCAGGAACTCAAGAGCCAATCAACAGACACAGTATGATAATGCCCAGCCTATTGTTATCTTTTAGAAAAAGAAAGTACAACACAGTTCAGTCGATCCTCTTGACAGGGTTGTTTTAAGTTGCACTAAAAATCAGGAGGTACTAGACTCCCCTCCCTTCCCCCATAGCAGTCTTCCCTTCCGCTGAGGCCGGGACCCATTTATTAACATCCACACTATGCTAGGGTCCAGGTAAGGACTGCAAATTGGTCTGAGTTGTTATGAATTCAGTAAGTAATACAGTTCAAAATCTTACGTTGGCTTTCGTACCCCACAGTTTTAAATGAGTGAAGCTGTTTCACCTTCGATTGCCTTAATCTCTCTTGTTCCCTGGTGCAATTAGGCCCATTGGTTATTTGTCATTGCTCGGCAGCTGTCCTGTTAGTCATCAAATGCCGGGGAGTTTGTTCCCACCTGCCTGTACAGGGTAGACTCCTTCCGAGATGTTCACTGCAGTGTCCGCTGCGTGCAGGACAATCTCTGTGGTTCTGCATCTGACAAACTCTTGCTACAACACCAGTCCTTAACAGCGGCAATCCTCCAGGTCAGCTGGGAACTGGAGCTTCAGCTTGGAATAGTTGCGGCCTCCTGGCCGAGTGCTCTTCGGGTATCAGGACCGATGTGGCCCCTTGGCCAGTTTGGGGCTTTACACCTTGCCAATGCTTCAGTCTTCCTGTTGGTGGTGGTACCAGTCACTCGGCCAGCAGCAGGCTGCTTGGCCATCTCAAGTTGGCATACTCTGGTGCAATCTTAGTTGCTGTTTCTCAAACACTGCACTAAGAGAGTGGAGGGGGGGGCTTTTTAGCATGAGTTGCTCCTGGATCACTTTCTCATATTTGTCAGCTTCCTCTCAGAGATTTCTTTCTGGGAACACGGTGGGCCTCTCTTTTCCAGACAGTCTCCTACAGGGCAAGGCACACTCCTTCCCTCTCTCAGTAGGAAGACATCATTTTAGGTTTCTTCAGGCAGAACCTCAGCTCCTCCGGCAGAAAGTGCTGATTCACGTCTGGCCGCTGGCTATTAGTCAGACACTAGCCCTGATTATAGCAGCACTTTAAGTACTCTATGCAGCACTCCGGTCCTTGGTCAAGAAGAATTTGGGACTGGAACAACGTGTTTGTTTGAATCCCACTTTTAAACACATGTACCTGGGTTGTGGATTCACTATCTCAAAACCCTTTTGAGGTGGATCTCTGTCAAGTGTTCCTCTTAGGATGCTCTCTGGACACAGCCTTTGTGTAAAGTGATGATTGTCACAGCAGGTAGCACTTGGCCTGGCTCCACACCCGAGTACCCAGAAGATGAGCACAATGAAGCGTGAGGTCTCTGCATCTTATTGTCATCAGCCTTCCTGAATCAGTAATCAGTGGCAGGCAGAAGGGCAATCCTACCCTGCAGCCTACTATCTACCCAATGGCAGTGCTCAGTAAGCCCCCTGCTAACAAACTTGCATGGAATTTCAAGGCAATCAAACATTTCAAAGATTTCATGGAATTTCAAAGTCACCAATCAAATACAAAGTCACAACACACATAGCCAGGACACTATCGGACTGCAGACTAAGAAGTGTAAAAAAAAGAAAAAAACAAGGCAGCAGGCCTTTACCAACTGTGCAACCACGATCTGGACCAACATCCCCACAAACATCAAGACTGCCCCACTGCAGCTTTAGCTAGGAACGCATTGAAGGTTCACCTTTTTAAAGAGCACACATCACAACGCAACTTTCAGGGCGCACCGTCATGGATCGCACTGACAGCTGACTCAAAGCTGCAGTAGGACTAGGAGCTCTGTTTCCCATCAGCCCTTACGTTCTGACGATGCACGCAGGGTGGAACGTGCCGTCAGCGAGATCAGGATATGATCGGAAGGCGCCTTCATGAAGACGCTGATTATTCTGTGGATTCTGGCGTTCCCGGCTGGTGTTACGGTCGGGTAAAGGTGCGCCTCGCACCAACCTTGTTTTCTAGTGTGCTGTGTGCATTGGAGGCTTCCGAAGTACGATTGTCAGATTTCTCCCGTTGGCGAGACGCGTTTAGCTTTACGGTCTCATGTGGGAGAAATCACTTCTCTGTGGCACTTTCACTCTGATGCTAAGAGTGATAGAGTGTATTCTCCTCTCCTCCGTTGGCGAGTCTCCGTTATACCAGGATTGGCTCATGCGGAGGAGATAGTTGAGTTGCTCGGCAATTATTGTGGCGGTAATTGATTCTCCTGCATTTATACAACGCTGTTCAGTGATTGTGTTCGCCCGCTTGGATTGAAAAGTGGGAACTTTTGTTTTGGTGATTACTGGTTGGAACCATTCGTATTCACCCGGTGATTCATCCTGAGAAGTACTTTATTGTTCCTCTTTCATTATACACTTTCTGAAGGAAAGAGAGGTTCTCTTTCTAATTGACCATTATAATTGCTTTCGCTCTGTATCAAGTTATATATTGGTGACTCAGAAAAATCGTGGAGCCTTTATTCATTTCCTCCAAGTCTGGGGAAGGGTTTTTCTCCCTGAAGCTTTGGAATACCAGTGTATTAAGAGGAACAGATCATACGTATAATTCCATACCATAAACTATGGCCTATCTATCATTCATTTCTTATAGGAGAGGTCAGTAGGGGTGTCCAGGAATGAACAGACGTATTCTGTTGAGTGTTTTCCTCTCGTTTCTATGGTAGGTGGTATTACTCAAAGACATCTCTCTCTTTTGTAGTTCTGGTTATTTGAAGATAGACGCTACATATATATATATAAATATTTCAAACAGTACCCTGTTCTTTCTCTAGGATAGTAACGTGCTGGTACCCTGCATTCACCCTCTCATCTCTCCTGGTATAGGGCCACCTCTTTTTTCTTTACAGGTATTTCATGAACACCTTTTCTAAATAGTAACATGCTAGTGTCAGATGTATATCAGGGATGACATATTAAGTTCTTTTCCTTGTCATTTACAGGTCTCCTTCCCCTCAGTTCCTACCCTTTCCTTCCCCTGCTTGACCATCCCACTAGTCCGAGGTGATATATATACTATCCGGACTTGGGGCTGTCGAGAGGTGGACCCCTTTGAGCATCGGCCCGACCCTGAGGATATTACGGTGACCCTGACAGCATTAACTGCCCACCACTCAGGTGCCTCGCCAATCAATCATTAACTTTATGCTTGTGTTTGACCCTGTACAGAGCTTCACTGCTGTTTGGTCAAGTTCGTCCTATAGAAATACCTTATACATACATACATACTTACATACATACATACATACATACATACATACATACTTAAGTAATTGCTCTCCCTTTACTTCATCCTGAGAGTGGTAGTTTGCCCAGAAGTACCTTACAGCTACAGTAGACAGTGAACGGTAAACAATGACACACAACTTGCCACACAAGCAGGTGTGCAAAAGGTTCTGTCGTGTCCATGTGGGGTGTAGGCGCTCCAGTGTGCTGCAGACGCCTTGAGTGTTTCCCCTCAGCTCTTGTGGCCACAATTGGCGGTCATGGCAGTAATTACGCCAGTCAGCTGTGATGCGCCTCATGGGCATGCTTCAAAAGCATCCCCATTGGTCCTTACCTCTCATGTTGCCAAAGCCACCTCCCTAAGCCCTTCCCAGAGGTGGAGCAGTTAAATCTGGGAATTACTAGAAGTCTGTTGGCTTAACTGTAGAATTAGCAGCAGAACACATAAATGTAGCTTCAGAAGAGCCACGATGGGTAGTAACTTTTGTACCTCTTTTTTCACTTTTCAACTGATGAGACACAAGGACTAATGGAAAGTTAAAGGCACTTCCCCTTCAAGCCAATACATACGGCCCAGTTTAAATTCAGCCGCTCACCCCACCGCCAGCATGAATCCAGCCACCCCTACTTTCCTTCTCTCCCCGCCCTTAACACCACCCCGGGTGAAGTTTTAATAGGCTGCAACATTAATCGAATTATTATATTCTTGTTTGAATCACACTTAGCCCTTATAAACACTTGGCAGGCAAGTAACTTCTACATTATTTTTGCTCATAAAACTAATCACCGGTTGCCAGGCGGCCGAGACCATTGATCTGGCTGCAATTCTTTTCATGGCCACCATTCCTTCAAAGTTGGAAGTTCTTCCTGCTTTCACTAGCTAGTAACTAACATTTTATTATTAACAACATCTTTAAATGGTTGGGTCAGTCCTCCATGCCCATCTCTAGCAGCAAAGTTGGTTTCACGCTCTGCACAGTCAGGGATGGTTTTGCGAGAACAGGGTAGGCCTGGCTCTTTTGGCAGTAAGGCATCGGGCACATGTATATATGAATATGGTATTTTTATAGCCTGAACCTAGCCAAAGGGCATATGCCTTCTGACAGAAATTTGGGACAGGCCCACCATAACTGAAAGGCAGAGCCCTTAAACCCACCTGTCCTCCAGCTCTTGTCGGTGGAACCCCGGGGACGTATAACGTGTAAGCAAACATATCTCAGAAGACAGGACAAGGCCACCCCATGACACTGAGAATAACTCTTACGCAACGATGAAATACAAATTAAGGGATGAAGTGATTATTTTAGGAAGCTCATTACTCTTATTTCATTTTTATTTATGTTTCTACTTCATGAGGTTGACGCCAGGGATAAACTTAGAAAACATAGTTGATATGACATATAAGATTTGTTATCTTGTAATTTTTAAAGCTGCGTTGCAGAAAAGGAACAGATTCAAGTCATAGTATGATGCTGAAGGGAGCCCAACAACCCTAGAAGAAACAGCTGGTAACCACCAGAAAAGGGCAAGCTGTGAGGCAACCCTGCCGCTGGCAGAGCAGTCGGTAGAGGGTGCCAGGCTGCTGGTGCTAATTGTGAGGATAGTGGCTTTATATGGAGCGCACACCGCCAGGTGGATTATCTCTTGGTACTTATGTATAAGGGTGTGTCATAATCTCTCAACTCTCTAACACTCATTTCATCAACCCCAGAAGGATGCAGGCCTGAGTCAGTCCTGCCTGTGTATGAACTGTCACCTTAAAGTTATACACAGATCCCTGCAGCAGGAGCTCATGTCCCCAGGTAGCACAGCTGGATTAAGGTGTGCAAAGTCTGGAACCTTCCTGGTCTAGTTAAGTGAAGCTCGGTCCCACACGGTGAGTTTGGGGGGAAAGCATCTGCCCAAATTTGCATTTATTATTGCTTTATTTTCAAGTATTTGGGATAATCCTGCTCTAGTTCCCATGAGCTCTCGAGACTTCTACAGAGAGCATAATATTGTAGGACGAACATGGTGAACACAGAGCAGTACAGTGTCTGGGACTCAACTGAGACACGATTAAAAAAAATTAAACAAAACTAGCATGAGATGAGAGTATTCTACTTGTCATTGTTCAAGCTCTGGAGGCTGAAATCACACCACCTCTCAGCCAGAGAAGCCACTGTTCCCATGTCCAGTTCATGCCATGACTGATAACTGTTGGCGCTGAACTTTAGTTATGGATGAAAGGGCTTCTTTTTTCCCCCTCTTTGTCAGGAATTCGTGTCTGGTTCAGATACATACAATCGTCACCTTCCACAAAGATCTATTTATTTGTAAGTGTTAGAAATGGGATTTTTGGTAGGCTAGGGCATGTGCCAAAGCCAGGCAGAAACCACCACTCTAGTCAGGATAAGGGAGTTACACTCCTAAAGTAACCCCTGCTCACCCCCTTGGTAGCTTGGCACGAGCAGTCAGGCTTATCTTAGAGGCAGTGTGTAAAGCATTTGCACATAACCAACAGTAATACAGTGTAAGCACTACAAAAGGACACCACACCAGTTTAGAAAAATATCCAATATTTTTATATACTTAAGACAAGACCAAAAAACGATAAAAATCCACAATACAGTACTTAAAAATCTTCAGTTATCAAAATGTGCTTGAAAAACAGTTCCTTGATGGTGATAGCTCCAACCGGGGCTATCACGGCATCGTGAACAAACAAATCCAAACAGTTCTGGCTGACCATGGCGTCGCGGGCCAGCTACGGTGTCGGGAAGACCCGCAAACAGTACCTTTTAGAAATGCAGGGCGTCGGCGACCTCTCGTTGAGCTTCCGAAAGCACGGTGTCCGCAGGCATCAGTTCTGGAGGTCGGTGCAGGAGTCGTCGGGGCCCTCGAAGTCACACGCGTTGCAGATCGAACTCCTCTCTGTTGAAGTCAGGAGCGCTGGAGTTGGTAGGCGTCGGGTGCTGCAGTGCGAAGTGCAGTGGTGCGCCGTGCGGTGCCCTCAGGTCGCGGTGCGAGCAGCGGCTCGGTGGTGGCGTCAGATGGCGTCGTCGGTGAGACCAGGGTCGCGGTGCGAAGTGAATGCGGTGCTCATCGCGGTGCTGGCAGGTCACGGTGCAAGCAGCGGCGTCGTCGTTGCTGAAGCGCTGTCGTCAGCTGATGAACGGGAGGCGCCGGCGTCGGTAGGCCAAGGCTGCAGTGCGGGATGAGGGCGGTGCGTCGTTTAACTTTACGAGCGGTACCCTCGAACCACGGTGCAAGCAGCGGTGTCGATTTTGGCGTGGAGCGTTGTCGTTGGGGATACCAAGGCGTCGTCGTGAAGCGAGGCGGTGCAGAGTGCAGTGCCCACACGTCGCGGTGCGAGCAGCGGCTCGGTGGCGGTGTCAGCAGGCATCGTCGGTGAGACCAGGGTCACGGTGCGACATTGCAGTGGTGCCCTCTGCGGTGCCGTCAGGACACGGAGTCTCAAAACGGGGAGTGATTCAATTCCGGACTGAAGAGGCTGGAATCTATTAACATGTAACAAAAAAAGGATGCCTCTTCCACCATAGATCAATGTGAACTTATTAACAGCATAGTTACTTTTGTTAACTCCGAATCTACTCAATTAATGTGTAATGTTACTTATTACAGTATTCCATTTTTTTAATTAGACCAAACAGCTTAAGTAGACTATATCAATTTTCTTTTATGCCATAATCTTTTGGCTGTATCAAAAAATTCATTTCCTAAACAAGGAGATAAACATGGAGCAACATACATATATATACATCGTACACAAGACACATTATTACAGTGTTCAAAACAAAAACTATGACATTTTACAACCAACAAATTTATCACTACAATCAACAATTTAGACTTTACAAACAAATCACAGGAAAACTAACAAGTCCTACTATAAACTTATAAATGGCGGGGCCAAAATATTCTTATCTCCACAACCCTTTTTTTAATTGTATGGTCCTGGTATGAGGTCAGAGTGTTCGTATACAGCTCAAGGTCTATGTCTATTTAATATGGACCAGACTGTTCGTTATTTCATATATTTTTGCAAGCTGGTTGCTCTTGGCCTCAAATAGGAGATGCCAACGCGTTTCAACCTTCGGAGTGGGACCTTAAAATCTTTGTTAGAAGGTTTTTATCAGGGCGAAAAAGATTTTATTGTAGGACACTGCAATTATATTGGACAAAAAAAAAGGGGGATATTAATTTTATCTTGATTTTTATGTGCTCCATTTTGAGTTCTTTTTGTTTTATTTTAGGACTGAATACATACCGGTTAATAGTAGACAGCGGGAGAATAGTATGTGCTGACTAGTGGCTGTCAATGTCAGTGGCGTATTCTCAACAGGTTCTTTTAACTTTTTTCAGGAAGTCTAGAAAAATATATATAGGGGGTACAGAGTAAGTGGGAACGATCTTATTATGCATCTGTTTAAGGCATTTTATTATCTCTAGTGGCTTAGTGTATATATAGCGCTGAATTTCTGTCTGTATGTGGATGACATTAGGGAATCTCCATTGTAAAAAGCCTTATAGTCCATGTGCTCACCAGTGAGATTTTAAACGCCGTGCCATGTTGGTGAAACCCGGCATGCTTCAAATCCCTTGTTACGCTTGCACGAGGGTGTGCTTAAGGACGGGCGAGCAACCAATTTTACCTTCTTGCTTCTTGGGGGCGCTTCCTTTTTGAATCATTGGAATACAGCGACGGGCTCCAGTCTCCTCCGTTATCTCCTTGTTTAGGAAATTAATTTTTTGATACAGCCAAAAGATTATGGCATAAAAGAAAATTGATATAATCTTCTTAAGCTGTTTGGTCTAATTCAAAAAATGGAATACTGTAATAAGTAACATTACACATTAATTGAGTAGATTCGGAGTTAACAAAAGTAACTCCTGCTGTTAAAAAGTTCACGTTGCTCTATGGTGAAAGAGGCATCCTTTTTTTGTTACATGTCAGGACACGGAGTCGGCAGCGTCGTCGTCGACGTCGTCGGGTTGCTTTTTCTTCTGTTGCAGCACAAAACACACAGTCCCCAGTGCTGAGGGCAGAATAACTTGAAGTCTTTGCTGTTCCTGAGACTTCTTGAACAGGGGGCAAGCTCTACCTCAAGCCTTTGGAGAAACTCACAAAAGTAGATTGCAGAAAGTCCAGTCCAGTCCAGTCCTTTCACTGCCCAAGACAGAAGCAGCCACTGCAGGTCAACACAGCAAAGCACACAGCAAAGTGGTAGTTCCTCCTCATGTGGAAATGTACCTTTTAGGGGTACACTGGTACAGGGTCACCCTCTTGTCCACGGGTTCAAAGACCAACAAAATAGAGATCAGCACTGGAGTTGGAATAAATAACAAGTTTATTAATCACTCATGAGCGGGACCACGTCCACACAACACTCTCAAGTGTTGCAGGAGGTAGTACACTGGCTTCACAAACCAGTGTCCTTTTATACAGACTTTGTTGCAATGTAAGCACATGACAGAAAAAGGAACAAGTTTAAACATAGGAATAGCTATCGGCAAACAAGGGCAGATGAATGACCACTTAGTCAGCAAATGGGGAGGGAGGAGCAGAAATGTTTACAGCAGCAGTAAATGGTCGACAGTTACATTCAAGACCAGGTGCACTGGAAGCTTACAAACCCCCAGCACGTACATTGCTTTAGCCGAGTCAGGAGATCAATTAAATAGATGACACAGGCAGATTGAAAAGACGAGGAGCAGAGGAAGAAAGAATTACAAAGCTAACAAGTGGACACCACAGCCAAAATGGCTGTAGCTTATGCTAACGTAAAATATTATACATTTCCACACTCACAGGTTCTCCAGCTCTTCTTCTTAGCAGTCTTCTTGGTCCAAAAGAGTTCTAAAGTTCAGGGGTCTGGGCCCCAATATTTATATCCCAAAATCCTTTGATCTCTTAGGCAGAGAGTGTCTGTGCCCAGCCAGAACCAGTTCTGCCTTCTCTGGTGTGACTTCCTGGCAGGAGGTGGAGACGGCATGATCAGAGGCAGACCAGGCCCTTTGAGGTGCAAGGAAATCTCCTCCCCCTTCCCCAATTGCAGCCCAGGTCTATTCAGCCCTTTCCTGACCCACCTAGACTATCTGGAGCCACTCCTGCTCCCCAGCCTTCTGTCATCCAAAATCCAGACAGGCAATCCACATTCCAGCAGAGGCACACGGGATGACTGAGCAAGAAAATACCTACTTTCTAAAAGTGGTATTTTCAAACACAGAATGTAAAAATCACCTTCACTAAAAGATGCATCTGTAGATTCTGAGTTCAGGCATACTAAACTTTATTTTCCTACCTAATTCCCCGGGCCAGTTATGTTTATAAGATGTTATAAACAAACTCCCCACTCTGTCCTATGGGGAACAGGTAGCCTTGCAATAGCAAAAAACGAAATTGGCTGTAATTCACTATCAGGACATGCCACACACACCAGGGCATGTCCTACCTTTCACATACACTGCACCCTGCCCACAGGGATACCTTGGGCCTACCTTAGGGGTGGCTGACATGTAAGAAAAGGGAAGGTGAGGGTCTGGCAAGTGTGTGCACTGGCCAAGTCGACATGGCAGTTAAAAACTGCGGGCAGACTCCGCAATGGCGGGTCTGAGCTACCTTTTCCGGGCTACTCACGTGGGTGGCACAATCAGTGCTGCAGGCCCACTAGTAGCATTTGATTTACAGGCCCTGGCACACTTAGTGCACTTTACTAGGGACTAACGAGTAAATCAAATATCCAATCATGGAAACACCAATCCATAACACAATTTACCACAGGAGCACTTGCACTTTACCACTGATCAGCAGTGAGAGAAGTGCGCAGAAACACTACGCCAGCAAAAACAGAGTCAAAACCGGGAGGTCAGAAAGCAAAAAACTCAGGGGAAACACGCCAAAAGATGCCAAGTCTAACACATGTCCCCTCCAGCTGAAAGTAGGGAGAACTACCCACCCTCCTGGGAGTTCTCTTCACTAAGGCGGAAGAACCTGGACAGACCATCTGCATTGGCGTGATATGTGCCAGGACGGTGTTCCACCGTAAAGTCCATTCCCTGTAGGGAGATGGACCACCTCAGCAGTTTTGGATTCTCACCCCTCATTTGCATCAACCATCTGAGGGGCCCGTGGTCTGTCTGAACCCAGAAGTGAGTCCCAAACAGGTATGGTCTCGGCTTCTTCAGTGCCCAGACCACAGCGAAAGCTTCCCTTTCTATGGCACTTCACCTCTGTTCCCTGGGGAGTAGTCTCCGGCTAAGGAAGACTACAGGCTGGTCTAGGCCCTCTTCGTTCAGTTGTGAGAGCACCGCTCCCCCTCCATGCTCTGAAGCGTCGGACGGCACGACGAATTCCTTGGAGAAGTCGGGTGCCTTGAGCATGGGTGCCGTGCACATGGAGGCCTTCAGGGCATCAATAGCCTTCTGGCAGGACTCAGTCCAGATCACCTTCTTGGGCTGCTTCCTGGAAGTCAGCTCTGTTAAGGGGGCAACAATGGTGCCATACCCCTTAACAAACCTCCTGTAGTACCCGGTGAGTCCTAAGAAGGCCCTCACCTCTGTCTGGGTCTTGGGGGGCTCCCAAGCCAGAATGGTATCAATCTTGGGTTGTAGGGGTGCCACCTGGCCGCTTCCTACCTGGTGTCCCAAGTACACCACCGAACCCTGCCCGATCTGGCACTTACTGGCCTTAATCGTGAGGCCTGCCCTCTGCAGCGCCTTCAACACTTCACCGAGGTGCTGCAAGTGTTCTTCCCAGCTGGAACTGAACACTGCGATGTCATCCAGGTAGGCGGCACTGAAATCCTCCAGCCCAGCCAACACCTAGTTGACCAACCTCTGAAAGGTGGCAGGGGCATTCTTCAACCAAAAGGGCATCACCCGGAACTGGTAATGTCCTTCTGGGGTTGAAAATGCTGACCTCTCCTTGGCCCCATCGGTTAAGGCAATCTGCCAGTACCCAGACGTTAAATCAAACGTGCTGATGAACTTGGAAGCTCCCAACCGATCAATGAGCTCATCAGCTCTGGGGATGGGGTGTGCGTCAGTCCTGGTGACGGCATTGAGCCCACAGTAGTCCACACAAAACTGCAGTTCTGGAGTGGCCCCGGGTGCAGCAGCCTTTGGGACCAAGACCACTCGGCTGGCCCAAGGACTGTTGGAAGGCTCGATCACCCCTAACGCCAACATCTTAGAGACCTCCTCTTTAATGCTGGCCTTGACCCGGTCAGTCAACCTGTAAATCTTGTGCTTCACAGGAGGGCTGTCACCGGTGTCCACGTCATGGGTACACCAGTGAGTAACACCTGGGGTCAGGGAGAACAGTGGGGCAAACTGTCCCAACAACTGGTGACAGTCACTCTGCTGCTCTGGAGTCAGTGTAGGGGAGAGGATCACACCTTCCACTGACCCATCGCGCTCCTTGGTAGACAGGAGGTCATGGAGAGGTTCACTCTCCTCTTCCACCCCATCATCTGTCGCCAAGAGCATGCTCACTTCGGACCTCTCGAAGTGGGGCTAGAGGCGGTTCACTTGGAGGACCCTCAAAGGGTTCCTTGGAGCCCGCAAATCCACCAGGTAGGTGACATCACTTTTGCGCTCCACCACCTCAAATGGTCCAGTCCACTTGTCCTGCAAGGCACAAGGTTCCACTGGGGCCATGACCCACACTTTTTGCCCAGGTTGAAATTCGACCAGAGTGGCATTCTGGTCATACCATTTCCTCATTTCTTCCTGGCTTGCTTCTAGGTTCGCCTGAGCGAGTTTCCTGAAGCGGGCAGTTTGGTTTCTGAAGGCCAGCATGTAACTAAACACATCCTGGGGAGTTTTCCTGGGAGCTGCCTCCCAGCCTTCCTTCATCAAACTCGGAGGTCCTCTCACAGGGTGACCATACAGAAGCTCAAAGGGACTGAACCCAAGAGACGTCTGTGGTACCTCCCTATATGCAAAGAGAAGGCACGGCAAGAGGACGTCCCACTTACGCCTCATGGGTTCTGTTAGACCCTTAATCATGCCCTTCAAGGTCTGGTTGAATCTCTCCACCAGACCGTTACCTTGTGGGTGGTAAGGGGTGGTGAACTTGTAGGTTACACCATACTCCTTCCACAGGGATGTCATATACTTGGATATGAAATTGGTCCCCCTGTCAGAAACCATCTCTCTGTGGAACCCCACTCGGGAAAAGATCCCCATTAACGCCCGGCCCACCACTGGCGCTGTCGTTGTCCTGAGAGGGATTGCCTCCGGGTACCGGGTGGCATGGTCCACCAAGACCAGGATGTACGTGTTGCCCATGGCTGTCTTGGGATCCAGTGGCCCCACAATGTCCATCCCTACCCTTTCAAAGGGCGTTCCAACCAATGGAAAAGGTTGGAGAGGAGCTTTGACCTTCCTCCCACTCTTACCACTTGCCTGGCAAGTTTGGCAAGACCTGCAATGTCCATCTGACTGCCTTCACATTTGAGGCCAGAAGAAGTGGGTGAAAAGCCTGTCAAAGGTCTTGTCCTGCCCCAAATGTCCTGCCAAAGGCACGTCATGAGCCAGACCCAGTAGGAAGGTCCTGAAGCGCTGGGGTACCAACAGCACACGGGCTGACCCAAGCTCAGCGACCTTAGGCTCACTGTACAGGAGATCATTCTCCCAGTAGATCCAATGTGATCTGGACTGATCACCAGCTGCCTGGTCTGCGGCCTGCCTCCGCAGACCCTCCAGAGAAGGGCACTCCTTCTGCTCCTTGCAGAATTCCTCCCTGGTGGGACCCCCTTCTTGCTGCCAATGGGTCAGCTCAGAGATGTCCCCCAGTTCAGCTACCTGCTCCCCTGTAGGCACCGGGGCGTCCCCCTCAAGCTCCGCCTCCTCCCGGTCCATGGGAACTTCAGGGGCCGGTTTCCCACGCCCCTTGCCCTTTCTCTGGGCAGAGACTTGGGCCACTGTTTCAGGCTCCAATTTCTCTTGATTACCCTCTCTGGCCGCCATTGACCGAGTGGACACGCATGCCCACTCTGCCAACCCAAGCATCTCCAAGTGAGACCTGAGCTCAACATCCTTCCATAAGGACTGCTCCAGGTCGTTACCTAGCAGACAATCTACAGGCATGGAAGGGCTCACAACCACCCTCAAGGGACCTGAGACCCACCCCCACTCGGAGGGAACCTGCGCCACCAGACACTGGCGCTTTGAATTGTCCACCGCAATTACTTGGTGGAATGCCCCTGGGACTACCTGCTTCTCAGAGACAAGGTGACACCGGACTGAGGTCACACTGGCTCCAGTATCTACCCTTTTCCCATTGATGGTCACCCAGGTGCTGTATTTCTTTGTGTTAGGGGGCACCGGGTTTCCTGGGACCATCTCACTGTCCCCTAGTGAGATGAGGGTCATTTCTGCAGGGTCCCCACCCTCCTGTGGGTACTTCTCCTCCCCAAGCGCTACACTAGCCAACACCTTGGACTGCCCACCGGTGGGTGGCTTTGCCCCCTTGGGCACTTGGGGTCCCCCTTCATGTGACCCACCTGGTCACATGCAAAACACTTGTGGGGGCCGGTCTCAGCAGGCTTTCCTGACGAGACCCCTTGTTTCTTATCTCCTGGGGGATGGGAACCTTTACCATGGGTGTTAGTTTGGGGCCCTTTAGAGAACTCCTGTGTTTTACCCTTGTCCCCCCCACTTTTCTGCCGGCGACCCGGCCCACCCTTGCCTGAGTCTCCCCCATACGCTTTCCTGTGGACCCTGGTACTCACCCAGCGGTCCGCCTCCATAGCAAGCTTCCTGGAGTCAGTCAGCTTACTATCAACTAGGTGCTGGCGCAGATCTGCAAAACATAGACTAGACAAGTGCTCCCATGCAATCAAATTGTAGAGCCCCTTAAAATCTGTCACATTACTGCCCTTCACCCAGCCATCCAAATCATATCTACACATTCCAACCAAGTGTTGGCATCGGACTTCTTACTGGACCTGAACTGATCCCTGTACTTTTCAGGAGTGAGACCATACTTAGTGAGAAGGGCGTCCTTCATGTCTGGATAGGTGAGGTGATACCCATTACCCAAAGCTATTAAAGTATCCCTTGCTTCTTCTGGGAAGAGAGGCCACAATCCTGCTCCCCAATTCTCCTCAGGGACCCCATTCATGTGTATTGCTGCCTCGTAACCCTGAAACCACCTTTGTATGTCATCCCCCTTCTTGAATTCTTTGCCTACATTCTTAAGGATGTGCACAATCCTGTCTGCCTGTCTTGACGGGTTGCTGCCGCCATCTGAGCTGACTCTACTCCTCTGATCCAGCTCCTTTATCCTGAACTCATGCTCTAACATCATCCTTTTCTCCTCCATGACTAACTTAAGCTTCTCCAGTTCAACTGCCACTCTCCTTGCTTCCCGCCTGTCCTCCAGCTCTCCTGGGGACAGGCCACTGCTGCCTGGCCTGGAGGGTTCCCCCCCTCCCAAAAGCATATCCACCCTAGGAATAGGCTCCTCCGCCTCTCCACTGAGATCACCAGACTGCTCGCTGGCATGTCTGGCTGCTACCCAGGCCCTCGGCGCCTTTTGTAGCTCCTCCTTCCTCGTGAGGCCTCTGACTTGGACTTATAGGTTTTTGCAAATTGATTTCAATTCCCAAACATTGTAGGATTCCAACCTATCCTCCTCAAAGGCAATTTCCAGGGATGCAACAGATGATGCTCTTGATTCAGGCATGATGAAGTAGCAAGTTCAAACTGGCAAGATCACAAATAGACCAAAAAGAAAAAGAACCAGTATGTGGCACGTAATGGTCTGCGATATGGTAGTAGTGCACACCAATCACTGTAAGTCAAGTGCAAACGCAAGTCCTATCCTCACCGCTGACAACCAATATTAGAAATGGGATTTTTGGTTGGCTAGGGCATGTGCCAAAGCCAGGCAGAAACTACCACTCTAGTCAGGATAAGGGAGTTACACTCCTAAAATAACCCCTGCTCACCCCCTTGGTAGCTTGGCACGAGCAGTCAGGCTTATCTTAGAGGCAGTGTGTAAAGCATTTGCACATAACCAACAGTAATACAGTGTAAGCACTACAAAAGGACACCACACCAGTTTAGAAAAATATCCAATATTTTTATATACTTAAGACAAGACCAAAAACGATAAAAATCCACAATACACTACTTAAAAATCTTCAGCTATCAAAATGTGCTTGAAAAACAGTTCCTTGATGTCGATAGCTCCGTCCGGGGCTATCACGGCGCCGTGAACAAACAAATCCAAACAGTTCTGGCTGACCACGGCGTCGCGGGCCAGCTACGGTGTCAGGAAGACCCGCAAACAGTAACTTTTAGACATGCAGGGCGTCTGTGACTTCTCGTTGAGCTTCCGAAAGCACGGCGTCCGCAGGCGTCGGTTCCGGAGGTCGGTGCAGGAGTCGTCGGGGCCCTCGAAGTCACACGCATTGCAGATCGAACTCCTCTCTGTTGAAGTCAGGAGCGCTGGCGTCGGGTGCTGCAGTGCGAAGTGCTGCGGTGCGGTGCCATCAGGTCGCGATGCGAGCAGCGGCTCGGTGGCGGCGTCAGATGGCGTCGTCGGTGAGACCAGGGTCGTGGTGCGAAGTGAATGCGGTGCTCGTCGCGGAGCTGGCAGGTCACGGTGCAAGCAGCATCGTCGTCGTTGCTGAAGCGCTGTCGTCGGCTGACGAACGGGAGTCGATGGCATCTGTAGGCCAAGGCTGCGGTGCGGGATGAGGGCGGTGTGTCGTGTAACTTTACGAGCGGTGCCCTCGAACCACGGTGCAAGCAGCAGCGTTGATTTCGGCGTGGAGCGTCGTCGTCGGGGATACCAAGGCATCGTCGTGAAGCGAGGTGGTGCGGAGTGCGGTGCCCACAGGTCGCAGTGCGAGCAGCGGCTCGGTGGCGGTATCAGCAGGCGTCATCGGTGGGACCAGGGTCACGGTGCGGCGTTGCGGCGGTGCCCTATGCGGTGCCGTCAGGACACGGAGTCGGCAACGGCATCGTAGACGGCGTCGGGTTGCTTTTTCTTCTGTTGCAGCACAAAACACACAGTCCCCAGTGCTGAGGGCAGAAGAACTTGAAGTTGTTGCTGTTCCTGAGACTTCTTGAA
Organism: Calotriton arnoldi; assembly: GCA_963921515.1. NCBI lineage: Eukaryota > Metazoa > Chordata > Amphibia > Caudata > Salamandridae > Calotriton > Calotriton arnoldi. Next base: position 198,528 of record CAWUFW010000236.1, on the reverse strand, counting down.
CAGGGGGCAAGCTCTACCTCAAGTCCTTGGAGAAACTCAGAAAAGTAGATTGCAGAAAGTCCAGTCCAGTCCTTTCACTGCCTAAGACAGAAGCAGCCACTGCAGGCCAACACAGCAAAGCACCCAGCAAAGTGGTAGTTCCTCCTCACAGCTTCTCCAGCTCTTCTTCTTGGCAGTCTTCTTGGTCCAAAAGAGTTCTAAAGTTCAGGGGTCTGGGCCCCAATATTTATATCCCAAAATCCTTTGATCTCTTAGGCAGAGAGTGTCTGTGCCCAGCCAGAACCAGTTCTGCCTTCTCTGGTGTGACTTCCTGGCAGGAGGTGGAGACGCCATGATCAGAGGCAGACCAGGCCCTTTGAGGTGCAAGGAAATCTCCTCCCCCTTCCCCAATTGCAGCCCAGGTCTATTCAGCCCTTTCCTGACCCACTTAGACTATATGGAGCCACTCCTGCTCTCCAGCCTTCTGTCATCCAAAACCCAGACAGGCAATCCACATTCCAGCAGAGGCACACAGGATGACTGAGCAAGAAAATACCTACTTTCTAAAAGTGGCATTTTCAAACACAGAATGTAAAAATCACCTTCACTAAAAGATGCATCTTTAGATTCTGAGTTCAGGCATACTAAACTTTATTTTCCTACCTAATTCCCCGGGCCAGTTATGTTTATAAGATGTTATAAACAAACTCCCCATTCTGTCCTATGGGGAACAGGTAGCCTTGCAATAGCGAAAAACGAAATTGGCTGTAATTAACTATCAGGACATGCCACACACACCAGGGCATGTCCTACCTTTCACATACACTGCACCCTGCCCACAGGGGTACCTTGGGCCTACCTTAGGGGTGGCTGACATGTAAGAAAAGGGAAGGTGAGGGACTGGCAAGTGTGTGCACTGGCCAAGTCGACATGGCAGTTAATAACTACGGGCAGACTCTGCAATGGCGGGTCTGAGGTACCTTTTCCGGGCTACTCACGTGGGTGGCACAATCAGTGCTGCAGGCCCACTAGTAGCATTTGATTTACAGGCCCTGGCACACTCAGTGCACTTTACTAGGGACTAACGAGTAAATCAAATATCTAATCATGGAAACACCAATCCATAACACAATTTACCACAGGAGCACTTGCACTTTACCACTGATCAGCAGTGAGAAAAGTGCGCAGAAACACTACGCCAGCAAAAGCAGAGTCAAAACCGGGAGGTCAGAAAGCAAAAAACTCAGGGGAAACACGCCAAATGATGCCAAGTCTAACAGTAAGTCATAGGTAACAAACTTGAAAACGTGTACAAGCTATCCCTTTGACCTTTTCCCTGCTAAGGGAAAAGGTTATGTTGGACAAATACCTTACATCACTTTACATTAACTACACCTGTCTTCATCTGTATCCTCTTCTCCCCGACCACCATACGGTTCCTGGATTGAAGAAAAAAGGAACAAAAATATTAGAGGTCCCCCCTGGACCCCCCTCTTCCCCCAGGTAAGGGCAGGGGGACCCCACTGAGTCCTCAGGTGTCATCATCGTTGTTGTCGTCCGATCCGCCCAGTGCAGTGTAGTCACGCAGGAGACTGTGGATTATCTTCCAGAAGGACAGGGTTGATGTCTCCTTCCCTACTACCAGGTGGTTTCTGGAAAACAGAAGAATATCTCTAAAGCAGCACAGGAGCCTCCAGCAGTCCTGGAGGTCTCTGAGTGTGTGTGTTCCTGGGAATAAACCATACATTAGTGAGTCCGCAGTGATGCGTGATGTTGATATGCTGGCCCTACGCTCTATGGTTTGGGCCTTTGTTGTGTTTTCCTTCCCTTTAAATGTATTGTAATGCATTGTATACCTCGTGCTCTTGCGCGAGGATTGTATTTTGCTTGTATTGTTATCTTTTAACTTCACGGTTCCAATCTCCAGTCGTTTTCCTTGGCAACCAGCATTCTTGACTGCGGTGTGCCAGGGAGAAGGACTGAAGATGGTGCGCTCTGTTGATGCCTTTTTATCTACAATAAATCTTGGAAATGTTCTTGGATTGTGAGCCTTATTACTTAACAAACTTGGCGACGAGTATTACTGAAGGCATCGACATCAAGAACCCGCGATTTTTGGATTTACAAGTTTTTGGTGTTTCCTGTTAGAAGATTCCTTTTTATCCCTCACGGCATTACGGCGGACGATTCCACACCCTACAGACCCCTGCTGGCGATTTCACTTCGGCGCTGGATTTACCTTGCATTCCGTCATCGTTGGATACTGTCGAGGTATCTTTCAAATCCAGGCGCCATTCGCACGAGCCAGCCGCGCGAGTTACTCCGTTTGGAACGTCCGCATCTTCACACAAGCTCTGGCATCTTCGCGCATGCGTTGCGGTGCAGTGACTTGCATCATTACGCGATCACGCTACGCTCGCAAGCACTACGTCATTGAGGGTCACGCAAGGAGCATTTACGTGACTCCATTTAATAGTTTCCTTCGAGCCGGCAGCTTGTACACCGCAAACCAAAGCGCACCATTACCGGTATTGTACATTCTCATTATTTTACTTTCATTCCTGCTTCAAAGACATTATTTTTCATTTTCTAAATTTTGACTGTAGTTATTTTGCATTATTATACAAGAGTGTAGAGTCTGTTTACTCTTACCATGGCAACACAGAACTTCACACTCCAGCCCCCTCAGCCTTTCTGGCCTGCAGGGATTCCGCCTTGCATGAAATGGACTGAATGGAAGGCATATTTTTTAAACTTCATCAATGCTGTTGATGATGACAGCAAGATGTCTGCGAAAAGGAAACAAACTCTATTTTTGCATTCAGTTGGCCCAGGAGGGCTAAAAGCTTATGATCAGATGCAAAAGTGTGTAGTAAGTGGAGATACCAATGAATTTGTTGCCATACTAAAAGATTTTGACAACCATTTTGCTCCTAAAGTTTGCATTGGCATGACGAGATAAAAGTTTTTTCATAGGAAGCAAGAATTAAATGAGTCTATTGACGAATATGTGTCTGCCCTCAGGCGTCTTGCTGATGACTGCAAATTCGACCATTTACTAGATCAATTTATTAGGTACCAAGTCGTTATGCACACCAGAGACCCTGCCATTCAGGATCGTTTATGGATCAAAGGATATTTTGGCACTTGTGAGGAAGGCAGAACTTTCTAGCCGCAGTGCGAAAGTACTTAAAAGTGACTCAAAGGTTGAACCTGAGGTTACTGTTAGTAAAATTAACAATAAGACTACAGACAAGAACAGAAAATATAGTTCCAAACAAAGAAAATATGATTCTTTTAAAAAGAATGACACTTTTAAATGTTATCGCTGTGATAGTAATTCACATTTAGCATCTAGCAAGTTTTGTCCTGCATTGAAACAAAGATGTTCCAATTGCAATATTGTAGGCCATTTCGCTAAAGTATGTAACAGGAAAAAGCATAGTAAAGTAAAATGTGTTGATGATGATGAAACAAGTTCTAGTGATGAGGAGCAATTAATCAAAAAACTCTCTCCTCATACGATCACAGATACAGAGAGTTCATGTAGCAATGATTATGAGTCCAGGCAACTCTTTTTGTTAACTATCATCGATAAGAAAGTAGAGAACAAAAGAAACCTTTGTGTTCTATATCTCTAGGTGGTGTTAATGTACGCAGACTCTGGATCACCCTACACCATTGTCAACGAGGAAATTTGGGTGAGTAAGTTTGCAAATAAGTTGGGAGACGAATTACTTCCTCCAGATAGTCATCCAGAAGGCTTCTCAGGTGAGAAGATTGATATGGTTGGTTACCGCTCTCTATTATTTAGATTCAAAGGGAGAGAGTCGTATGGGAAGTTATATGTGGCTAAAAAAGTTCCAGCAGTACTGGGTTGGAAGGATCAGGGCAGTCTTGGGATAATAATTGTGATGATCCTGTCATGTTGCTAGATGACAATTCTGATTTGTGTAATGACGGAGTAATGGAAAATTAAGACTCTGTATTGACCTGAGACATTTTAACAACAATATTGTTGTGGATAAGTTTCCATTGCCAAAGATTTTGGAAATGATAAGTCTTATTAAGGATGCTAAATGGTTTTCTACAATAGACCTATCTGCACCATATCATCAGATTCCCCTCACAGACGACAGCAAACCTCTAACTGCATTTATTACTCCCTCTGGCTGTTTTCAATATAAACGCTTACCTTTTGGCCTCGCCTCTGCTGCGGCGATTTTCCAGAGACTAATGCACCAACTTTTTAGTAAGTATGACAAAGTACGGTGTTTCCAAGACGACATTTTAGTTTTTGGAAAGGACAGACAGGAGTATGACTATGTACTTAAGAAAGTTTTAGGAGTTTTAGAACAGAAAGGCTTAACTGTTGAACACACGAAATGCAAATTTGGTGTAAAGTCCATAACTTACTTAGGACATGTTGTCAGTGGTGAAGGAGTATCTACAAAACCAGCATTAGTTAATTCTGTTTTAAATGCTCCTCATCCGAAGAATAAGGATGAGGTACGTTCTTTTTTTGGTTTGGTGGAGTTTTACTCCAAATTTGTGCGTCAATTCTCCAGCAGGATTTTCAATATACGGCAGTTGCTCAAGAATAAAAATAAATTCAATTGGACTGTAGAATGTGACAAGGAATTTGTGGACATTAAAAAGGCCATTTCTGATGCACCAGCCTTAAGTGCTTTCGACCGGGAACTCAACAATTGCATCACTGTGGATGCTAATAATAAAGGCTTAGGCGGGGTACTTTCCCAATTAATGATGAAGGAAAGGAATTTATCATTGCATATGCTTCTCGTGCATTGTCACCTACTGAAGAACAATTCTCTGTGATTGAAAAGGAAACATTAGCTTGCATCTGGGCTCTTGAACATTTTAGAGCGTTTGTACGGGGTAAGCCTTGTACTCTTCGCACTGATCACAAACCATTGGTAAGACTTTTGACCACAGAAGGTTTATTTAATGCTTCCCCTAGGATTGCTAGAATGTCACTGAGGTTACAGGACTATATTTATAATATTGTTTACGTCCCGGGTAAGGAGAACGTAGTTGCAGATTTTCTATCACGCATGCCTACCAATCTGCAAGACAGTTCTGACCATGAATGGGAGAATGTTCAAGTTGCGTTGGTTCATGATCAGGGTTTACCTATTGTCAACACAGATGAATGGAAAAAGTCTTATAAAGATGATAAAGTGTTACAGCAATTGTTTATTTTCATCACTAACGGTTGGCCTTCTAAAAATAGTTTGGCAGATGAACTTAAACAGTTTTGGGAAGTTCGTGACGAACTTTCTATATCACATGGCAACATCATGAGAGGAGAAAGGGTCATTCCTCCGTCACAACTCAGGTGTAACTGGGGTGAGAGGTATGATTCCACCCTACTAGAGGGAGACACATGGCACCACCGGTACACCAGGTACCAGCTTAACAAAACCCTGGCATCACAAAATGGATGCTGCAGCCACAGACATGAGTCTGCCCTCCTGCTGCTGGACGAAACTCTGGCAGGGGAGGCCTGGACAATAGGTTTCCTGTCACAGGGAGGTGTGACCACCTCCCAGACAGGCTTTAGTGTATTGGGGCTGGGTGGGTGCACTCCAAGAGTGCTTTGAAGTCTGCACTGGGGGCACATTTGGTGTCCCTGTGCATAGTCCAGCTCAAACCGGTTGCAGGGGCTACCAGCCCCTGCTCTGGCACGAAACTGGACAAAGGAAATGGGTGTAGCCACCCCTCTTTCCTCACCCTCCCATAGGTGGGTCCCCAGAGTTTGTCCCACCCCTTCCTTGGGTATAAAGTAGGAACCCCTGACTACAGGACTTTAGATTACACCTGGACTAAACTCTGACACAGAAACCAAGTACTTCAACGATCTACACTACGCTGGATGACTGAAGAATCTCCCTTGGAGTAAAGGAGTTACTCCCCTGCAAGGCAGGCACCTTTAACGCAACTGACCGATTGGCATCTCCAAAGCTCCTGCGGACTCCAAAGAATATTGCCACACAGGAGGTGGGTTACCAAGGTCCCTGAGGTCGATCTGTGCCCACAGCATTTCTGAGGCCCGTATCCCTCGTGGAGACCGTGCAACCTGAACCCCTGGACACCGCAACCATTTGCAGAAGCATCAGCTTTCCGGCAACCCCTGAGGCTGAGCTTTGGATTACTTGTAGCCCTGACCCCGAGCAGTAATTGCACTGAAGATTGCCGACCTACACTCAACGAGTGTTCAGTGGGCTGACATTTTGTGATTCCTCTCAAGGTCCCTTCGCGATCACTGGTCCATTGACCTGTGGGTCCCCAAGAAGGCAACTCTAACTTTAATTGGGCTTCCCTGGTTGCTCCAGACGTGCCCTGACTCTCCATTGCTTGGGGAGTCCCCCGGACCTTGCTGGTCCTCACAGAAACATCTTTTCTTTTCCTGCATGGGTTGCTGTTGCCAAGGCTTGTTGTGTTCAATCTGAGCACCGACACCCCAGCACTCGACATCCTTTGTGGGACAGCTCGAATCCAGCTCCTGGTTGTCCTTGACATCTCCTGGACCCCGTGGCTGCAGAGTCAAGCTTCACCTCTTCGCACCTGAAGCACCCGACATCGGTGGGCATTCGATTGCTCCGCTCCTGGTCACTGGCTAGTGACCCAGACTCTGTCCCCTCTGCTTTCAGGTTCTTCACATCTTCAATCCAGGCTTGGATCATCCCGGACACTTTTCTTCTTCACGGCAGCAGCACTTTGCAGCAGATCGCCATTGAAAACAACGACGATTCCCGACACCCTTTGACACCTATACACCCGGCTTCCTTGGGTGAGGTAACTCGAGTACTTCAGTGCTCCCGTGGGTGTTGGCCCTAGAACCCCTTAAGTCTAAAGGGGTTTGCTCAAAGTCCTCTCCTAAGTGTCCTTTTGCTTTAAAATTCCAACCGCGACTTTCCTCATAGAATCCTACGGCGCTCGCGGCTGTGTTCTCACACTGCACACGTCCCCCGTGGGTCTCCTGTGTCACTACCTTGGGTGGTTCCTTGGGGTCCCAGCGATTCTATGTGCTCTAGGCACTGTGTCTAGTCAAGTCGTGGTTCTTATACCACTTTCTTAATATATGGTTTGGTCCCCCCCTGGGGCCCTTTGTATATTGTGCTATTTACTGTCGTTTTAATACTGTGATATTGTGTATCTTGGACTCTAATCTCATAAAGAGATTAGTAGTGAGTGTTTAGAAATAAATACATATATTTTATATATACCTGGTGTGGTTCTCCTTTCATTTGGTCATTCAAGAGGTTATAATCTGGTAAACCAAGCTGCTTTACACTCCTTCAAGACTTAGCCTGAAGGCTGCTCTCCATAGCTACCACTAGGATAGCTTTCAATAAAGGTTGTCTTTAAACCTATCATCAATAAGGGTCGTTTGGACTGGTGCAAGGTGCCCACTATAACTAGTGGACAGCATATGCCAGGCCAACTTCTCACATTGGTGGGCAGCGGTTGGATTCAAGCTTGCTATTGCTTTACCAGATAATCTCTTTGAGTGACTAACTGAAAACCACTATAGCTACATAGGTACATATAAATCAAGTTTAGAATACAGTAAGTTCTACTGAACTTAGAGTTGTGTGTCAAGGGCTTAGCACACCCTTTCTACAACTCAAGAGAGTTTAGCAGGCCCCACTAGAGTAGGTAGGTGCATACACCACACCACACTAGTCATGTCTTCAAGGGCAGAAGTCAGTGGACCTCTCCCAACTAAGTATGACAATGTCTCATACCAAGAATTGAGGACTATGTGTGCCTCTAGGAAATTGAAGACAGGAAAGCCCAACCACCCAACATCTCATAAAGTTGTTGCTTGAAGATGACCTCAGAAAGACCCCAGGGTCTGATGAGGTTGGCAAAGGGGGTGGGACAGCAGAAGAGGAAAGGCCAGGTAGTGAACACTACTATGACCCAGACTCTGATGCTGGCCAGGAGGATCAAAATGATTCTAACCTGGAACAGCCAATCCTTCCTGAAGGTGAGGAGGGAGACCCCAGAGGGGTTCTCTTTACCCCACCTGGAAGGGTTAATAGTCTACCAAGAAGATCAAGATCTCCTTCTCAGGAATCTAATCATTCTGGTACTTCTATAGGGTCCTCTGCTTCTCATAAAAGGGCATCCTCTTATGAAAAGAAATGCCAACTGCTTGAGTTTGAGAGAGCTAAGCTCAGAATCAAGAGAGAGCAATTGGCCTTAGACAGGGAATCCCTGGAGCTTCAGAGAGCTTCTCAAAAGTTGGGGCTAGAGCCCCATGGTGGCAGCAACAGTGTCCCTAGGGATAGAGAAGATACTCATCCCCATAGGAACCTGAACAAGATTGTCCCTCCCTACCAGAGTGGGGATGACATCCACAAATGGATAACTGCACTGGAGAGGGCCTGTAAAGTACAGAGGGCCCCTCAGGAGCAGTGGGCAGCAATCTTTTGGCTCTCCTTTGCAGACAAAGGTAGAGACAAGCTCCTCACTGTAAGAGAAGAGGATGCTGATAATTATAAAGTCCTGAAGAGTGCTCTGATTGATGGGTTTGGCCTAACCACTGAACAATACAGGTTAAAGTTCAGAGACACCCAAAAGGCACAGACTCAGGACTGGGTTGACTTTGTAGATTGTGCTACTAAGGCTCTGGAAGGTTGGATACATGGCAGCAAGGTGCATGACTTTTTAGGATTGTACAATTTGATTATGAGGGAGCAGATCCTTAATAATTGTCAAAACCAGCTGTTACACCAGTACCTGGTGGACTCTGATCTGACCTCTCCCCAAGAATTGGGAAAGATGGCAGACAAATGGGTCCGAACCAGAGTTAAGCCAAAGAATCAGGGTGGTGACCAGAAGAAAGATTCTTCCAAAAACCAAGAGAAAGGTGGGGATAAATCAAAAGACAAATCCCCTACAGGGCCCCAAAAGTCCTCTCCTGGGGGTGGGTCCCAAACTCCTGCCTCCCCTGAAAAGAAACCTTATTGCCATAACTGTAAGAAGCCTGGCCACTGGAAAAATGACCCCAGTTGCTCCAAGGCTGGCAATAAGAAAAATGTTCCTCCCAGCAATACTACCACTCCTCCTGGTACTACAAGTAGTAATCCCCCAGGTGGAAGTAATGCACCCAAAAAGGTAGGTGCATTCTCATGGGGAACTGAGGTGGACCCCAGTTTATCAAGGTCCTCCTCCCAGGCCTCCTTAGTCTGTGATGGTGGCATGGGATTTGCCACTTTTACTATGAGTCCCAATACTTTGGGCAAGTACAGACAGGAGCCCTTAATAAATGGTCAGAAAGCTGTGGCACTTAGGGACACAGGGACTAGTGTCACCATGGTGATAGGGAAACTAGTCCCCCCTCAACAGCTTTTACCTGAGTTCAAGTACCAGGTGACCAACATTGATGGTATCAGAACAGATCATCCCATGGCCATAGTCAATCTCAGCTGGGGAGGGGTCACTGGCCCAAAGAGAGTGGCAGTGTCCCCAAACTTGCCTGTAGATTGCCTGTTGGGCAATGATCTGGAGGTTTCAGCCTGGGCTGAAGTTGAATGCCAGGCCCATTTAAAAATGTTGGGCCTCTCTGAGAAGGTTGGTGGGGCTGTTAGGGCCTCAGCCCCATCTCAGGGACATTTTGGAGAGGTGGAGCCTGAAAGAATGGCCCACTCTACTCCCCAAGAGATCAGAAGGGTTGAAGAAAAGTCTTCTTCCCCCCAGACTATAGGTAAGGGTCAGCTTCCTCAGGGAACTGATCCTACCCCTAGTGAAGGAACTGCCCCAGAGGTGGTCAGGCCTGGCCTGGCAACACCCCTGATGGCAGGGGACCCTTCCAAGGTGGTACCCAGTCTGGAGCAGGTAACCTGCCCCTCTCTACCCTCCCTCTGTCAGCCTAGGGCTGCAGAGGTCAGTGGACCCCTAAGGGCTCCCTGTACAGAGGAACCCCCTCATCCACAGATTAGGGGCACCCAGTCTAGTAGCCCTAGCCAGGTGAAAATTCCTCAGCACACTGAGGGATCCCTCTTACCATTGTGTAGGGACCTCCCCCAGATGGACTCTGTTGGGCAAAGGCAAACCTGGGACAAAGTGGTTCCAAACCTACCCTGTCCCTCCATTGTTCCAACCAAAGGGACCCAACCCCCAGCTGTAGGCTGCCAGAGGTTGACCCTTAGGGCCAGCTACAACTCAGTCATGGAAAGAAAGGTCTCCATGGTGACCAGTGATCTGAGGAAGCTGAGGCCAACTTTATTAGAGCCTCACTTCTCTACTCAGACACCCCACCAGCCTTTTACTTTGCCAAAACACACCACAGGTAGTAATTCCAAATGGTGGAGATCATCCAATACCCTTGGGGTTAGGAATTGCTTAGTGGACCATAAGACAGGGGGTAACCATGCTAGTGCAGGTTCTTCCCTATATGGCCACTTAGTCAATAAAGGCTCAACTGGGCAAGCTTAGCCTTATCTCCTTTTGTTTGGGGGGGGGGTTATGTAGGAAGGTGGAATCTGACTGCATGGTTGCCCCCACTTTTTTCCTGGTGTTTTGCTGGTTTCCGACTTAGTTTGGCTGGGATCCTGCTATTCAGGACCCCAGCCTATCTGCTTTCCCCTTAAATTGATTGTATGTAATTTAGGTACACTCCAGATTGGATTCTGGGGTACCCTTATAAGTCCCTAGTATATGATATACTATATACCCAGGGCATAGGTACCCCAGAGGCCTCCCAGGGGCTGCAGCATGTATTATGCCACCCCTGAGAGGCCACCCAAAATGACACAATAGGTCTGCTACAGCAGCCTGTGTAAGGTGGTATATGCACCCCTTACTGAGATATAGGTTCCCTATATCCCTCCATATCACTGCACATGTAAACCTATCAGTCACCCCTATGGCAGGCCTTAACAATCCTGAAGGCAGGGTGCTGGGTTTCATGTGAGAGGGTGCTCATGCATGAGCAGAGCCCCTCTGCAGCTTTCGGAATCTTCATTCCGGGGTTGTTTGTGATGCAGCCAACCATATACTCTTAAGTGCATTATAACCTCGCGGTAAATGCTAACTTGAGAATGGCTGCATGGAAACATGTCGTGTTTGGTGTCAAACACCTTGGAATCATACCTCCACTCCAGTAACTGGGGTGAGAGGTATGATTCCACCCTACTAGAGGGAGACACATGGCACCACCGGTACACCCGATACCAGCTTAACAGAACCCTGGCATCACAAAATGGATGCTGCAGCCACAGACATGAGTCTGCCCTCCTGCTGCTGGACGAAACTCCGGCAGGGGAGGCCTGGACAATAGGTTTCCTGTCACAGGGAGGTGTGACCACCTCCCAGACAGGCTTTAGTGTATTGGGGCTGGGTGGGTGCACTCCAAGAGTGCTTTGAAGTCTGCACTGGGGGCACATTTGGTGTCCCTGTGCATAGTCCAGCTCAAACCGGTTGCAGGGGCTACCAGCCCCTGCTCTGGCGCGAAACTGGACAAAGGAAATGGGTGTAGCCACCCCTCTTTCCTCACCCTCCCATAGGTGGGTCCCCAGAGTTTGTCCCACCCCTTCCTTGGGTATAAAGTAGGAACCCCTGACTACAGGACTTTAGATTACACCTGGACTAAACTCTGACACAGAAACCAAGTACTTCGACGATCTACACTACACTGGATGACTGAAGAATCTCCCTTGGAGTAAAGGAGTTACTCCCCTGCAAGGCAGGCACCTTTAACGCAACTGACCGGTTGGCATCTCCAAAGGTCCTGTGGACTCCGAAGAATATTGCCACACAGGAGGTGAGTTCCCGAGATCTTTGAGGTTTATCTGTGCCCACAGCAAGTCTAAGGCCCGTATCCCTTGTGGAGACTGTGCAACCTGAACCCCTGGACACCGCAACCATTTGCAGAAGCATCAGCTTTCCGGCAACCCCTGAGGCTGAGCTTTGGGTTACTTGTAGCCCTGACCCCGAGCAGTAATTACACTGAAGATTGCCGGCCTACACTCAACGAGTGTTCCGTGGGCCACCATTTTGTGATTCCTCTTGAGGTCCCTTCGCGATCCCTGGTCCGTTGACCTGTGGGTCTCCAAGAAGGCAACTCTAACTTTAATTGGGCTTTCCCTGTTGCTTCAGATGTGCCCTGACTCTCCATTGCTTGGGAAGTCCCCCGGACCTTGCTGGTCCTCACAGAAGCATCTTTTCTTTTCCTGCGTGGGTTGCTGTTGCCAAGGCTTGTTGTGTTCAATCCGAGCACCAACACCCCAGCACTTGACATCCTTTGTGGGCCAGCTCGAATCCGGCTCCTGGTTGTCCTCGACATCTCCTGGACCCCGTGGCTGCAGAGTCAAGCTTCACCTCTTCGCACCTCAAGCACCCGACATCGGTGGGCATTCGATTGCTCCGCTCCTGGTCACTGGCTAGTGACCCAGACTCTGTCCCCTCTGCTTTCAGGTTCTTCACATCTTCGATCCAGGCTTGGATCATCCCGGACGCTTTTCTTCTTCACGGCAGCAGCACTTTGCAGCAGATCGCCATTGAAAACAACGACGATTCCCGACACCCTTTGACACCTATGCACCCGGCTTCCCTGGGTGAGGTAACTCGAGTACTCCAGTGCTCCCGTGGGTGTTGGCCCTAGAACCCCTTAAGTCTAAAGGGGTTTGCTCAAAGTCCTTTCCTAAGTGTCCTTTTGCTTTAAAATTCCAACCGCGACTTTCCTCATAGAATCCTACGGCGCTCGCGGCTGTGTTCTCACACTGCACATGTCCCCCGTGGGTCTCCTGTGTCACTACCTTGGGTGGTTCCTTGGGGTCCCAGCGATTCTACATGCTCTAGGCACTGTGTCTAGTCAAGTCGTGGTTCTTATACCACTTTCTTAATATATGGTTTGGTCCCCCCCTGGGGCCCATTGTATATTGTGCTATTTACTGTTGTTTTAATACTGTGATATTGTGTATCTTGGACTCTAATCTCATAAAGAGATTAGTAGTGAGTGTTTAGAAATAAATACATATATTTTACATACACCTGGTGTGGTTCTCCTTTCATTTGGTTATTCAAGAGGTTATAATCTGGTAAACCAAGCTGCTTTACACTCCTTCAAGACTTAGCCTGAAGGCTGCTCTCCATAGCTACCACTAGGATAGCTTTCAATAAAGGTTGTCTTTAAACCTATCATCAATAAGAGTCGTTTGGACTGGTGCAAGGTGCCTACTATCACTAGTGGACATCATATGCCAGGCCAACTTCTCACACTTCTCAGCACTTTATTATTGATGATGACCTTATTCGTAGTGACTGTTTTGATATACCAACATTGCTCATTCAAATGTCCATGCTGGCGCTGGCATTGGTGGTCACTCTGCCGCAGAATCCTCCATGGTTGCTGATACTGAGTGTAGCGTGACTGGCGCCAGTGCAGGCGTGGGTATTGACAATGTTGATGATTTCCAAGTTGATGTTGGTGATGAAAGTAGCCGCTGTGCACGCACCCGCACCAAACCCAAATGGTTAGCTGACTATGTCTGTGATGACCAATCAAACTGAATTGGTTTTTTTTGGCAGCATTTAAGGGGGAAGATGTGTTGTGTTTTCCTTCCCTTTAAATGTATTGTAATGCATTGTATACCTCGTGCTCTTGCGCGAGGATTGTATTTTGCTTGTATTGTTATCTTTTAACTTCATGGTTCCAATCTCCCGTCGTTTTCCTTGGCAACCAGCATTCTTGACTGCGGTGTGCCAGGGAGAAGGACTGAAGATGGTGCGCTCTGTTGATGCCTTTTTAACTACAATAAATCTTGGAAATGTTCTTGGATTGTGAGCCTTATTATTTAACAGCCTTCACCAGGCCCTGGTCATAGGCGCACTCCCAGAAGAGATGGTAGGACGTCTCGTCTGATGTGCATCCTCTCGGTCAGGACTTGTATCTGTTGAGCCCTCTTGCGTGTATGAAGGCTCTTACTGGCAGACTTCCTTGATGAATGGGCTTCTTACGTCGCCCGAAGTTGGAGACACTGTTTAACGGGCCCCCTGTGGTAAATCCGTGAAGTCTGTCATGACTAGGGCCCTTTACTTCCCTCTGAGTGCTAGATTTGGGTGTAAAGCGTGACTCTGGTGTTCATGGTGGCAAGAGGTACCCCGGCCTGGGAGCACCCCGATGCAGGAGTGTTGCCATACTAGACTGTCAAGGAAGTCCCTGATTCACACAGGTTCGTTTGGAGCCAGTTGACATTCCCTCTAGCATGATGGGATATCTGCCATCACTGTGGATTTTGATATATGTGTGCAGTGCTTGATTACGCCAAGGGGTGTCTTCGTGCTAGGACCAACAAAGAAACGAAAAGTAACACTCGCCTTTCAGTCCAACTGCTGTTGAACATGTCCATTGCGTGTCTGATTTACTGAGCAGAAGAATGAGGGCGTCAGGTCCACCTCGTTCCTTTGTTCCTTCCCAAAAACACTGACATTGTTTGAAACTGGTGGGATTTTGGAGCGTTCTCAGCAGGCACAAGCCGATTACCACCTAACAACAGCCACCAGGGCTAGCAGTGTGGCAAAGTTAGGTGGGCCACGAAGAGCCCCGCTGCTGCTGGGGACGTATTGTCCCCAGAAACAGCAAATGTGAACCACCAGGGAACAGGGTTGGGGTAGTGACAAAATGTCCTTAATGCTAAAAGTCTTGGCCAGAGCTCTGGCAGCCCTATGCTGGACTTCCACCGGTCCGCGCCAGTGACTGACCCCTAAAGGTGTGAAACACTTGACACCTTATGTGATTCAGAGATTGAGTGATGGAACCAGGGGCCATTAGCAACCCTAGCTGGCCTTGCACAAGCTCGCACCTGCTGGTCCCACTTGACGTCCTGGCACAATATATCCGCATACCCTTCAAGGGTCTATTTGTGGTACACGATAGGTTGCGACCCCGAGCTCGCCTCACCCCTGAGGCTGTGTGTAGCGCCTGCTCGTTACTGGAGAGCCCAACACTCTTCCCTCGGCCCTCTTAACAGTGACAGCCATGAAACATCATCACCGCCACCCCCGGGCGTCGGCTATTGGGTTACCTTGGAGTGGAGCTCGGGTTAAACGACCGATATAACTTTCCTGTCAGAGCTGTTTGGTTACAGCAAACAAGGTCAACAACTCAACGTGTTAATTGGGTTTGTGTGTCCTCCTCGTGCCTCAGCTTCTAAATCCCAATTAACGGAGTAAGACAGCGAGTGCGCCCTTCCAGCCGTGCAGGGTGGAGACAGCGCAGCGCAGCTAGGCCACGGTTCTAGCCTCGTCGCCAGGCCGGGGTTCAAGCCTCGTCGCCAGGCGGGGGTTCAAGCCTCGTCGCCATCTTGTGCGCCTCAGGCCTCTCTGGTGCCCCCTCTTACCCGAGACACAACTTTGGAGTTTAAAGTAGCCAATGTCTGTGTGGGCCTGTCCTACTGTGCCCTCGACTCCTTCAGCCTGTCCTGACTTTTAAAACGTGGCACTTTACCTTCTGGGACCTGTTTCCCTTAAAAGCCAGAAGTACTAAAAGTGTTGCAGTTGACAGGGAGCCACGTGTCACCTGTACCTCCCAGTCTGTCGTTATGACTCCGTCTGTGATTGCTAAATATCTCTGAGGATTGTGTTTACGGTGCTCTGTACATTGTCTCAGAGTGTGTTGCCTAGAAGTAGATGCGGACGCTACTCTAAACACCAACCACGGGTAAAAAAAATGGATGAGTAATTAAATAAATACATGCCTTTTTTTGGCTGTAAAAAGAAGTTGGGAGCATTCTCACCTCTGACCCCGTGCCTCCCGATAAATGTTCTTTTTTGACAGGGCTGGGAAAAAATGTCTGCAATAGGAGGGACTCCACGAAAACCTTTTATTTCTCACACTTTATTGAGATGCATTTCCTTTCCCCAAAGCTGTTCAATCTGGTGAGCTCCAGTGGTTGGAGGGCATAAAAAAGGTGTGGCAGCTGTGAGTTTGAGTGCCATCGGGGCGAGGTCAGTCACCGTGGGGCGGGACAAGAGACGTGGCTAAAAAGATCACAATATATTCTGCAACTGTTTTGTTGACCTTTTACCTTCAGATAAATACATATAAAATATAATATTTGCATCTTAAATGGAAAATAAATGCAAGCTAAAGTCGTCAGTAGGTAATGCGCTCTTTTACCCTATGAAAACTAGATGGGTTAATGTAACCGCTGCGGAACTGAATCCTGGTTGGCGCAGTGTGGGAAGAGCGCGACAAGGTCCCGGCCTGCGACTGAAAGCACTGTGAATATGCAAGTCACTACTTTAAAAGTGTATTACGCTATATAATGTAGGCTGCCGCAAAATGTGCAGAGATTTAGGGCCAGATGTATCAACGCTTTTTACGTTCGCAAACGGGCCGATTCACAGAATCGGCCCGTTTGCGAACGCAAAAAAGCGTTTTGCAATGTATCAACATTTTTTCATTCGCAATATGGGTAATCGCAATTATTTGCGATTACCTAAATTGCGAATGCAGTTAGGGAATCACAATTTTCGATTCCCTAAATGCAATTCTTGTTGCTATCGCAAATTGCGAATTAGCATTAAGGAATCGCAAATTACCACCAACTTCTAGTTGGTGGTAATTTGCAAATTCCTAGATAAAATTGACTTTTTTGCATTTTTCTAGGTGCCATGTGGCGTACATACATGCCCTTAGGGCATGTATGTGCACTACATGTGCACACATGACATTTTTGGGGGTGCATAAGGGTGGCCTTTTGGCCCCCTTGCACCCTTGAATTGCATTCGCAATTTGCGATTACCAATTTGGTAATTGCAAATTGCGAATACCTTCCCATTCATTCCTATGGGCCCATGAATGGGAAGGCATTCCTTAATAACGAATCGCAAATTGCGATTCGCTATTAAGTAATATGTAGGAATCGCTATTTACATTGCGAAACCTACATACATTGCATTTTGCGATTCTATAATAGTGAATCGGTAAAATTCGCTATTATACAATCGCAAAATGCAATGTTGATACACGTGGCCCTTAGTGTTTAAGATAAAACAAGCACTTTCCAAATATACATTTTTAGTAATATGCAAACAAACTGTACCTAGTACAAATCTTTTTTGTAAGTTTCCTTTAGAAGAAAACACTCCAGAACTCAGCTGATAACAATCCCTACATTACCTCTCCAAAATAAATACATCTTTGTCACCAGGAAGCTTCAAATCAATCAATTAAAGCTAGCTCCCAAGCAGCCTATAGATTTATTGATTAACCAATTACACAAATTTACATTTCCTTCAGATGGCAAAGGTCTTGCAGTGAAAGCTTGCTTCTTCTTTAGCTGTTTCCTATCCGTTGACTTCACAGTGCATTAGGCCCCCTTCCGTCTCTTTCACCCGGAGGCACCTGAACATTGGCATTCACCGTCCAGGGACAGTTTCTTTTGCACAAACAGGATCGGAAATGATTTTGTAATATTAAAAAAAATTTGGGAGCATCATTCCCAATAGATCCTGCCAACGTCAACCACTGCTGAGGTGGATAAATTGAATATCACATCCGCTGGAAAGTGTAGTTCCCTCAACATGCGTTAATAGACCACCTACTTCAAAGGGGGTTATTGCTTTCTACATAAGTACAACTCTGAATCTCTTAACACAGAGTTGTAGCAGGTCAGACTTTTGGAGCCCGCCTCTTTTTTGTCACTTCCAAATATTACGAGGTTTGAACTGCTGTAACACACAGAGTGTGGCTACGTCTGGTGACGTGTGGAAAGTGACCTCATCCCAACCCTCTCTTCAGCAAGTGCTGCCATCTGGAGAGTAGTTTGTTTATCTCTGTTCACCAAAGACTGTTGTTCTGGAAGTAGGACAGACAGCCACTGGTCCACAATGGGGCAGAGCTTGAAATGGAAATATACAAGTGTCAGTACTCACCATCCCAGAGTACCTTTTTGACACCCAGAAGTGCCAATGGTAGTATTGAACTCCTGCTGAGAAGTGCTGGCACTCTCCCCTTAAAAAAGAAGAAGTGCATGCACTCTGTACCTGACAGCACCTGCCCATTTAAAGCACAGTGAGAAGGCACAGATTAGCGACCGACTGGATGATACCTGTGGTTAATGCAAAGTCTGCTGCAGGCATGATGCGAAAAGAGGTGAAAAAAAGTTAAATCTGTGCGGTCTGGAGGAGAGGACAAGACTTCACAGTCGTCATATGGAGGCCACGAGAGACTACCTTTTAATTAATCAACCAATCAGCATTTGTATAGCTCAGCACTGTCACCTCTAGGGGTATCTAGGTGCTGCCTTTAGGACCTCTCTTGGATAACCCTTCAATTAATCAATCAATCAGGATTTATAAACCGTGGCTAATCATCCAATAGGGCAGTGGTTCCCAAACTTTTGACTCCTGATGACCCCCATTAAGTCACCACTGGAAGCCAGGGACCCCAAAGCAATTTGTAGGACTTAAATTTCAAACATTAAAACAGTAATTCGAAAAAAATAAACACACGTGTGCACACAAAACAAATACTCGAATTACTAAGGATTTTAGGGGCATATTTATAAGCCCCTATCACCATGGGAACGCCCCTACTTGCAACGTTCCCGTCGCGATAGGGGCTTTGCCTCATTTACAAGGCAGCGTTAAGCCACTTAACGTGGCTTAACGGTGCCTTATAAATAAGACCCCCTTTCACCCAATGCTTAGCGTGAAAGGGGTGAGCAGTGGGTGTTGCGGTGGGCATTCCACACCCATTGATTTTGATGCTGCCCCCTATTTACAAGGGCAGCGTAAATGAGAGGCAGCGCCAAAATTAAGACCAGGGAAAACCTAGACTTAACTTGGCGAAACAAGGAGAAATGCTTTATTTCTCCTCGTTTTTGCAAAACGCCTTGGATTGACCCTTCCTGCACATAAACAATCTTTAAAAAAAATGACATTTTGTAACTTCCATGTGTGCTGTATTAAGCAGCACACATGCAAGTGACAAAACGGCATTTCAAGATTGTATATGTGCAGGAAGGGGGAGCTTCCTGTACATAAACAATCTTCCCCTGCACGCAGACACCCTTGCACTATGGTGCAAGGGTGCCTGCGTTGGCGCTACACTGTTAAGTGTAGCGCCAGCGCAGGGGGAAACGCAAGGCTGCACCACATTCTTGTAAATATGGTGCAGCCCTGCGTTTCTGAAGTGGCGGAGCGTGTCGTTAAGCCAAAGAGGCTAACGACACTCTCCGCCACTTCTGTTGTATTTTATATTGAAACAATTTGCAAAAACCGAAAAAACTTAATGGGAAGGTGTTTTCCTAGGACCCTTAAGGATAATGAATTGTATCCGTACTTCCTTACTGGGCTCTGTGGCGCTGTTGCATAGGTCTTTCCTGTTCTGTTTTATTATGACGTCCTCCTATTTTCCACTGTTGTTAATTGTGTCTCTTCCTATGTCTCTGTTGTGGTGTTACTGTTGTTTCTCTTTGCTTCTTAAGATTCTTCTGTGTGGAATGTAGTGTAGGGCAGTGGTTCCCAAACTTTTGACTCCTGAGGACCCCCATTGAGTCACCACTGGAAGTCGGGGACCCCCAAGCAATTTGTATGATTTAAATTTCAAACATTAAAACAGTAATTCGAAAACAATAAACACACGTGTGCACACAAAACAAATACTCGAATTACTAAGGATTTTAGTATTTTATATTGAAAGAATTTGCAAAAAACAGGAAGGTTAGTGCTGCATCTCCGTGACTAACTTTTAAATGTTTGGTTTTATTTCGCAGTACGAGGCTCCTGCTCCTGCCAGGGCCAGACTGGGAACCCAAAGCAGCCCTGGCAAATGTTTCAGACCAGTCCCCATACGGTGCACACCAAGTGCAGTGAGTGAGCCTGACTACTACAAATTCAGGAAACAATGGTGCATTCTACAACACATTTATCATCATATATTGAATTGTATTAGCTTTTAAAGAAAAGATAATGAAGACCTTACTATGCACCAGGATACGACAATCTTTTTTGGGGTTCTTCAATGATTCCCCCACTATCACCCTCCAACAGTGCCTCTCATCTCTCCATAGCCCCTGTGTCACATGTATATCATTTTTTATAGCATCTCTCATACCATTGTAGGATGTCAGAGCACTTTACATCACACACATATAGAGACAATGAATCATACGGGTAAATCAGTGGATAGAAAATGTTACATAAGGCAAAGGGGACTACAAGGTGTAGGATTCACGTCATTCATACTGGTAGGCATTTTTAAAGAGTGCTTGGTCTGGAGAAGCACAAACTCAGGATTCAGAACATAACACAGTGGTTAGCATTGACTTTGACAATAAAAATGTATTTCCACCCAAATAAACCTTTTTAGCAGCATCAGGATAATGAAAGACTGGAAAAAAAATAAAGTCACTAACTTGTACCTTGCAATTTGCAAGCAGCTCTTTGATGACAGTTTATAGGTCACTGTGCTAGATTACGATTGTCACTTATGAACTGCACAGTAACAAAAGAATCTCTGTGACAAAAGCAGTAACCCACTGACCTATGCACATAAAATACTGTTTTTTAAAATGCATGGTACACGTTCTTTACAGTAGGCATATTAACCCTCTGTGCTACATTAGATAAGTCAAAGCTGCCACTGGACAAAACTCTCCTCTCTCTCCAGCAGGTACATTAATCACTGGCGTTATCTTGACACTTTTATTGTTGTTTGAA
This sequence comes from Calotriton arnoldi, assembly GCA_963921515.1. Classification (NCBI taxonomy): domain Eukaryota; kingdom Metazoa; phylum Chordata; class Amphibia; order Caudata; family Salamandridae; genus Calotriton; species Calotriton arnoldi. The sequence goes on along the minus strand of CAWUFW010000236.1, from coordinate 177,846 downwards.
AACTACCAATTATACAAGATACTTTGCAGTGCTTTTAAAACTACTGCCTGCGGACCCCCTGGGAATGTGTCACGGACCCCGGACCCCTGGCTATCCGCGGACCACAGTTTGGGAAACACTGCAATAGGGTATCAAGGTGCTTGCAGGTCCCAGAGGCTTATTCGAACAACCAAGTCTTAAGGGGCATTCGGATGTCAGGAAGTGAGCTGACGGTCCAGAGGTGCGCAGGGAGGCTGTTCCAGGTCTTTGCTAACCCTGTGCGTAGTTCGCGGATATGCGCTACGCGACGCTACGCAAAGCGGTAAAAAAACTCCGCCGCGCTACGTGGAGCTACGCGAGCAGCGTAGTGCGATAGGAAAATGCTGTTCGCGGTGATTGCACAGTGCTGGATGTTTGTCCGCACTGTGCAATCATTGCAAACGGCATCATGCACAGTGCAAGCGGTCGTTTTCTGCCGCTCGAGTAGATTTTTACTCGAGCGGCAGCTTTCTCAACGCGAACGGGCAGTTTCTCATCGCGAGCGGCCGCGAGCATACGCGACCACTCGCAATGAGAAACCTGACCCCCCTGCGTTGAGAAATCTTGCCAGGAGGTTGATTTTCCATGCTTGCGCTCGCCAACTTGATGTTGCCGATCGCGAACGAGGAAAAATCTCGCCGGGATGTTGATTTTGCTCGCTTGCGGTCGCCAACTTGACGAGGAACGCCAGCGAGCAAAAATGTCCACTACGCTATGCGTAGCGGATTTTTTATGCACTCCGCGAGATCCGAATAACGCGGAGTGCAGAAAACTCCGCAAACTCCACGAGCGGAGCGTAGTTCACCGCCCAGGCTTAGTCTTTGCTGCGATGTGGGAGAAGGAGCGTCCTCCACTTCTGCTCCAGTAGAAATGACGAGTATGGGTAAGTGAAATGGAGGCGGAGCGTAGTCTTCTCAAAGGTTAGTGGCAGTTCAGGTGGTGGTTAATGTAGGCAGGTCCTTGGTTGTGTAGAACCTTGTGTGCGTGTGTCAGCAGTTTGAATTGGCATCTCTTCTGTATGGGGAGCCAGTGGAATTGCCTGAGGTGGGGTGTGATGTGGGTTCATCGTCGAAGGCTGAGGATGTGTCTGGCTGCGGTGTTCTGTATGGTCTAAAGTCTCTGTAAGAGGTATGCCGCGATTCCTATGTAGAGGGTGTTGCCATAGTCCAGTCGGCTGGTGATGAGGGCTTGTGTCATGGTGCATCTCATGTGCAGGGGTAGCCACTTGAAGATCTTACGAAGCATGCTCAGAGTGAGGAAGCTGGCATAGGAGATGGCGTTGATCTGTGATTTTATGGTGAGCTAGTTGTCAATGATGATTCCGAGGTTTCTGGTGTGGTTGGATGGAGTGGGTGCGGGTCCTAGGTCTAATGGCCACCAGGAGTCGTTCCATACGCTGCTGCTGTTGCCAAAGATCAGTACTTCCTTCTCGTCTGTGTTAAGATGCAAGCAGTTGTTCTTCATCCAGTCGGTGATGTTTATCATGCATCTGTGGAAGTTGGTTCTGGTGGTGGCAGGGTCATCGGTGAGTGAGAGAATGAGTTGGGTGTCTTCTGCATAGGAAATTATGTTGAGACCATGGGATCTGACGATGTTGGCCAGCCGGGTCATATATGCGTTGAAGAGCGTGGGGCTGAGGGATGAGCCCTGGGGGACATCGCAGATGACCTCCTTGGGTTCAGAGGTGAAAGGTGGATCCTCTCGATGCTAAAGTGGTGGCGTCTTTTGATCAGCTTATGGCGGGATATGGTGTTGAATGCTGCTGAGAGGTCGAGGAGGATCAAAGCTGCTATTTCTCTTAGGTCAAGGAGGGTTCGGATGTCAGTGGCTGCGATCAGGGTGGTTTTGGTGCTGTGATTGCTGTGAAAGCCTGATTGAGAGGCGTTGAGTAACTTGCTCTGCTCCTGGTGTGTCATGAGTTGATTGTTGATGATTTTTTCCAGTACCTTTGCTGGGAATGGGAGCATGGACATTGGGTGATAGTTTTTGAGTTCTCTGGGGTTGGCGGAGGGTTTTTTGATTAGTGGTCTGACTTTGGAGTGTTTCCAGGCACCCGAAATGTTGTGGTGGTGATAGAAGTGTTGAGTAGTGTGCTGAGTTCCTTCTGATCCTTTGGTTTCCAAGGTTGAAGATATGGTGCGGGCGTGGGTCTGTAGGAGCTCCAGAGGTGGTGTCCTGGGTGGAGAGGATGTTCCAGGTGGTCAGTGTGAGGTTCAGGCTAGTTACAGTGGTGGCATATCTGTCAAGGAAGTCCGTAGGTGTGGGTTTGCTACCTCTCTGAATGCTTCTGTAGTCTTTGTTGTCCCAGAAGGAGCCACTGCACAGAACGAAAGAAGACTGGGCTCTTTAACATTCATCTCCTCCCTCCCTGAGTTCCATCTTTGTCCTTTCTCTAGACCCTCAACAGCTTCCTACTGGCTGCTGAGATTCTAAGGAAGGGACCAGGGGTGGGAACTCGTCCATGCTCTACTGTGTCACTGAGAAGTAGCAGAAGGAATTAAAGGTCCCCAAAGGAGCCTGTGGCTGCAGAGAGGAACATTGGCAGGATGGTGTATCTCCACAGTTTCCTCTGCTGTGTCTCGCCTTGCATAGGAAGCAATAGAGCTGGGTATGAGGCAGAGAAGTTCCGTTGCTGAGTGGTATTGCACCCTATGCAAGCGCTCCGTTTTCCACCTCCTGCTTTGGTGCAGGAGGCACAAGAGAGGCTGAAATGTCTCCTCTACAGAAGCAGGAGGCAGAATTTTCAAAGTAATGGAGGGTGAGAAATCACAATGTTCTTTCCATCCATCTCACGCTCACCAACCATGCAGGCCCTGCCCTTCAGTGGAGTGCTAAGACTCAAGATAAGAGGAGTGAGAATCACTTATACACCAGGGCATGGCTGCACTTTCACATGTTATGCATTGCCACCCTGTATATCATGGCCGTATTCTACTTAATGTGTAGGTGATAATTAGCATACCCTGGAGGCATGGATAAATTCATCCCATGATCTTTCAGAAAGTGAGCCATTGTATAAACATCAGTGGGAGCACCCTGAGGTGATCAAGTACTTGCTTTCTATCACCAGCAACATCTCGGTGAAGATTCACAAATTACAGAGTTTATTACTAGCGGTGGGCAATAAAGTTTGCTCCTCTGGCGGAGTTCAAGGATTTTTGCCCACTCGGAGTCCTGGCAAAACTCCACCAACCGCAGCGTGATAGAGATTTTATTCTTGCATGCGGCTTGGCAACTTTAAGTTGGCGAACGAGAATTGGCATCCCCTAGCACGATTTTCAGGCTCTAGAACGGCACCCGGTGAGAGTTTCTCTACGTGGGCGGTCGCGGGTGGTCGCGGGCGGTCGTGACTGTTCACGGGAAGAAAGCCGCTGCTTGAGTAAAAAATCTATTAGAGTGTCAGCAAAGAAGCAGCACACTCTGGCGTGCCTCATGGTGCTGGTCATGCTGATTTTAGAGTGCAGAACAAGCTCCCAGTGCCAAAAATCAGCACTCGCAGCGCTACAAACTGATTTTTTCCCACTAGCAAAACTCAGCGGAATCTTGTGGAATTTTTATGTAACTCCACAGAATTCTGTGGAGTGAAACTTCCCAAGTTCCGCCCACCCCTATTTATTACAAATGTATATGCTGGGCGACTCATCATGGGCACGGGTAAATATGAATAGATCGCCTCCGCACTCGAGAGCTGCACTGGCCTCTCACACCTACCTGTATCTCCTCCAGGAACTGCTGTGCCACCTTTAACTCAAGCACAGTGGCCTACTTGGCAGATACTATATCGATCCCCCGGTAACTAACACAACAGATAAAGCAGTGATGGTGCCAGGCTTGAGACTAAGAAGTGCAGCATGCCTCCCCGCTACCACACACAGGGCCTGGAAGTCTCTCCCACAACGCATCAGCAAATACCATATCTCCTACATCTCTAGAAGGGATCGAAGACGCGTCTTCAGGACCATCTTTTTTGGAAGTAGCTACAGGTACTGCACTCTATTCGCCTGTTTGGAGGTCTCCCTGCACTGGGTTCGAAACTACACGGTTTGCACTTGTTTGAGCTACAATGACACAACCTCTTCATACTTGCACTCAAGGCTCGCCACTGAGTTCCGGTTAAGAAGAGGTGCACATTCAGGACTGGTTACATAATCCATAAATGCTTCCAAGGCTAGGACCCTGGTTACCACTCCTAACACCCTCTCAGACAAGTGAAGACTGAAAAATTTAGTGGCACAACCTTCCCAACACAAGACTCAACCGCCTGAAACTCATTCTTTTTCTTCTCGAAACTCAAAGAGATGTCTAAAAAATGTAAGAAAAGCCTGACGACTCTTCTCTTGTGAGTTTCTTCTGGCCCAATGACACTGAGATAGACAGATATGGACATTCCAGTGCCATGTAGATTTCTGGGCCCTTCTACTACAGAAGTCAGTTACCCAAGACAAGTTGTAATACTGAATATCGACCTTCAGAGAACATCGACCTACAAAATTATCTTGGATCGAATACCAAAGCACAAAACATCGAAAGTTAAATGCATATTATGAAGAGTAGATTTGCTCTCCTAATTTCACATCTACGTACCGCAAAGATATCTATATCGCCGAGGTACATATATGTGTTTATATTTTGGTTTCAATAATTGGCGTCGATATTCTGTGACTTTGATTTGATATTCTGGTTTCGACAATCAGGATACCCCCCCTTAAGTTCTGTTATTGCCATCTTTGTTTTTTCGCCTTCATCAGAATTACAAGGCAACACTCATCTAGGTAGACATTGTGATGTACAACCCGCATATCGAAGTGGTGTGTGGATTCACACCATATACTGTATGCCATTCTACTGAGCATTTCTTTTTCTCCAGAAGGTAAGGTATTTGCCTTTCCACAGTGCTGTGAGACAAAATGTATGTGATACGCAGCGCGTCATAAGAGCTTGTAAATAAATAAATAATTTATGTGAAAAACTGACCCACTAATGTGTAAGCTTTGCTTCCCCCTCTTGCAACACCCTTCACGTTTTATTCAGCTCTTTGTTACTTCACTCCTAGTTTCATGCTTTGTGAGTACAAACACGCAGGGACTTACACAATCTATTACCACCAGGTCCCTCCTGTCCTCGTCCCATTCATTACTTGTTTATGAATGGGGCAAGGACAAAGGGACCAGGAGTAATGAAGATTACCGGTAAGTAAAGGGGCATTACCATTACCTCCTCGTCCAGTCTTCCCGTCCCATTCCTTACAAGTGAGCAGCTAGTCTGCTCCACAGAAACCTATTACCTAGCGAGCTTTTCGCACTTCCCCCAACATGGCGCCACCATCAGGTGACAATAAAGGGGGAAGTGCGTCAGAGCAACATCCTGTTCTTTTTTTTCTGCATTCGCAGTTACTTCGTGTGCCTAGCGGAGCTGTGGGGTAAGTTTTCCCTTATTTTTTTTTTCTTTTTCTGTTTGATCGGCCTGCTTTAGCGGCCGCCTTCTTGTTTTTATATTTATGCCCTGGACCCTCCGCTTGTGCTGCTTGCTGTTGCCTTGGTACGAGGTCCGCTCTAGCGGCCGTTTGTGCCTGGGGTACTCACCTGATGGGGGGATATCTCCGCGGCCTGCCTTAGCGGCCGTGTTCCTTCCTGCCGGTCCCGCTACGCCCTGCGTTAGCGGGCGGGGTTGCGGCGGTGTTTTAATGCGGCGGGAGTGGTCCGCATTGTTGTTACGATGACTGGGGCTAATTTTGGCGGGTCGGCTGCTTTTTTAAAGCGCCTGCCCCTTTTCCTGGTCCCGCGTGAGCTCTGGACCTCGGGACTTTGTTTGTTTAAGTAGGGTCCTTTTCCTCATGCACCCGTCCTCAGAGGGTGCCTGTTCTGGTGGCGTTTTTGCTGTGTTTCACGTTGCCGATCCCAGAGTTGCTGTCATGGACTCGGGTGCCTCTTCATCCACTCCTCCTCTTGATGCTCTGCGCCTGTTGATTGATGAGGCGGTGGCTGCTGCCTTCTGGGCTCGGGAGGCTGCTGGCCCTCCTGCCAAGGTGCCTCGTGGGTCTGTAGATCCACTGGACGCTCCTGATGGCGAGATGGGTCCTGATGATGAATGTGTCCGGGGTCGATTTGTTCAGGGTGCGGAGCTCTCTGACTTGTTCGCCCATGTGCGGGATAATTTGGGGTTCACTCCTCCTGTGTCCGATGTCCTGGAGGATGACTTCTTTACGCAATATCACCAGCCGACCCCTGAGTCCTTCCCCTTGCATGGTGCCGTGCGCAAGGTGCTGGATCATGAGTGGAAGGAGGTGGATAAATCCGCCTTCCCTCGCTTTCTGTCTAAGCGTTATCCTTTGGAGGGTTTTGCTGCTGAATTTCCACAGGCTGTCAAGGTTGACAATTTGATGGCTGGTCTTTCCTCTCAGGGTTTGGTTCTGTCGGATGACGCCCTTCCTGTGGACGCAGTGGATAAGCGTGTTGAAGGGGCGGTGAAGCGTTCCTATGCTGCTTCCAATTTTTCTGTCAGGGCAACTGCCTATTCTAATTACATGGTCCAGTCCCTCCTCAAGGATTTTCAGGCACTGTCTCTTCTTTTGCAGGATGGGGAGGATGCCTCCTCTCTCTTGTCCCTCATGGAGTTGCAGGTGCGTTATTTGTCAGATATTTCCTTTGACAATTTGAGTGCCGCTGCAGCTGCTTCTGGTGCTTCAATTGCTGCGAGGCGTCATATCTGGATGCGTTCCTGGAAGGCTGAGTCTTTTCAGAAGTCGGTCCTGCTTAAGTTGCCATTTGTGGGTTCCAGGGTGTTCGGGCCTCAACTTGAAGAGATGGTAAAACAGTCGGCGGAGAACCGCAAGCTTGTGGCTCCGGTCCGCCCTCCTTCTCGGGGGCGCGGTTTTGGATACCGGCGTGCCTTTGGGCCTTCTGTCCGGGGTGCTTCGCAGCCCTTTCGTGGCAGGGGTCGTGGCCGGGGGCCCCTGGAGGTGCCAAGCCCCGGGCCCCTGCCAGTGTTGCTGCCGCCGCTTCTTCCTCTTCGCAATGACTGTCTGCCTTTGCCGGTTGGGGGTCGCCTTCAATATTTCCTGCAACAGTGGTTGACGGTTCCGGATGCCTGGGCGGTTCAGACAGTGTCGGAGGGTTATCGGATCGAGTTCTCCTCTCCTCCCCTCCAGTCTTCCTTGTGACTCCCCTACCCCGTCTTCCTCTGCGGCGGGAGGCCTTGCTGGAAGGTGTGCGCCTTCTGTTGGAGAAGGCGGCTATCGTGGAGGTTCCTCCTTTGGAAACGGGCGAGGGTTGTTATTCCATCCTCTTTCTGGTCTCCAAGAAGGATACTTCAGATTTGCGCCCTGTTTTGAATCTGAAAAGGGTCAATCGCTTCATCCCTCGTCGTACATTCAAGATGGTGACTTTGTTGTCCATCCTGCATCTATTGCTTCCTGGGAGCTTCCTGGCATCCCTGGATCTGATGGATGCTTATCTGCACGTCCTGATCCATCCTGCGGATCAGAGGTTTCTCCGGTTTGCTGTGGGTTCCCGGCACTTCCAATTCCGGGTGCTTCCTTCGGCCTTTCGTCGGCGCCAAGGGTTTTCACGAAGCTCTTGGCCCCTCTGGTGGGTATTCTTCATTCCAGGGGTCTGCTGGTTTTCCCCTTTCTGGACGATTGGTTGATTGTTTCTCCTTCTTTTCTCAGGCTCTATCGGATGTGGATCAGGTGTGTCATCTGCTGGGGTCCTTTGGGTTCCTCATCAATCACCGGAAGTCTTCCCTGGTGCCCTCCCAGACCCTGAAGTTCCTGGGGGCTCTCTTCCGCATGGATCTCGGGATGGTGTTCCTCTCCCAGGAGCGCCAGTTGACTTTGTTTCGTCACCTTTCTTGGGTTCTGTCCCAATCCCAGGTGTCTGCCCGTCTCTGGCTGAGAAGTCAGGGAGAGATGGCGTCCACTTTGCATCTCCTCCCTTGGGCCCGGCTGCATTTGTATCCCCTCTTGCATCATGTCCTGTCGCACTGGGATCCTGCCTCCCTGGACTACGAGGCCCTGATTCCCGTCTCTCCTGGGATTCGGGTGGATCTCCAGTGGTGGTTGTCCCCTCTGTCTCTTTCCCAGGGGTTCGATCTTCTTCCTCCTCGGGATGTGGTTGTGTTGTCCACGGATGCCAGTGCCGTGGGTTGGGGTGCTGTGATGGGTGCCTCCAAGGCTCAGGGTCGGTGGTCCCGTTTCGAGTCTCTCCAGTCCTCGAACTGGAAGGAGTTGCGAGCGGTTTGGTTGGCTCTTCGGTGGTTTGCTCCTCTCCTTCTGGGCCATGCTGTCTCGGTGCAGACCGACAACCAGGTTGTTCGGGCTTATGTCAATCGTCAGGGGGCATGTGTCGGTCTCTGTTTCTCCTCTCCAGGATGATCGGGCTTTGGGCCGAGCAGAATCTCTTGTCTCTGACGGCGGTCTATCTTCCGGGGAAGGAGAATGGGCCTGTGGACTCTTTGAGCAGGGTGTTCCCCTCCTCGGTGACTGTGTCTGTCCCCGGTTCTGTTCGATCTGATTGTCCTCCGGTTCCGCCTTCCTTGGCTGGATCTTTTGCCTCGGAGGATTCTGCCCTCCTTCCTCGGTTTTGCAGCCTCGTTCCCTCCCGGTTGGCGTGGGCGATAGACGCTTTCTCCATTCCGTGGTCACTGGGGCTCCTGTTTGCCTTCCCTCCGTTTGCTTTGATTCCTCGGGTCCTCGGGAAGATACGGTTGGACCGGGCGGAAGTTCTTCTGGTTGTGCCGGAGTGGTCTCGTCAGTCTTGGTTTCCCCTGCTTCTGACCTTGTCTGTGTGCCCCCATTGGAGGTTTCCCCTGTGTCCCTCCCCTCTACGGGCTCCTCTTCTCAGGGTTGCCTCCCTGCGCCGCCTCCGGCTGGGGGTTTGGCACTTGAGAGGTTGAGTTTGTTGGGTCAGGGTTGCTCGGTTGAGGTTGCCCAGTGCCTCCAGTTGTCTCGGCGCCCTTCCACCTTGAAGTCCTATGACCGTCATTGGAAGAACTTCTCCTCCTGGTGCCTTGGGAAGGGTCTCTCTTCTTCCTCCTGTGAGGGTGTTGGACTTCTTGTGGGATGGGTTCGTCTTGGGGCTCGCTGTCTCTTCCCTACGTGCGCAGTGGGCTGCCATTCTTGCCTTCCGGGGTTCCTCTGTGTCCTCTGTCTCCCCGTTGGTGGCTCACCTTTGCGGAGCTTTTGCTTCAGCGTCCTGTCTCTCGCTCTCCTGTACCGGCCTGGGATCTTCCCCTGGTTCTCCAGGCCTTGACGGGTCCACCTTTCGAGCCTTTGGTCTCGGTGGACCTTAAGTTCCTTTCGGCTAAGGTTCTGTTCCTGGTGGCCATTACTTCTGGGCCGAGGGTTGGTGAGATTGGGGCTTTGATGGCTTCGCCCCCTTTTTGCGTTTTTGCGCTGACAAGGTCATTCTCCGTCCCAGTCAGTTTTTTCTGCCCAAAGTGTTGTCATCTTTCCACTGTCAGGAGGATATTGTTCTCCCTGTTTTTTTTTTTTTTTTCCGGATCCTGCCTCTCCGGTGGAGTTGGTCCTCCATTCTTTGGATGTGCTGAGGGCTCTCCGCATCTACTTGGATCGGTCCTCTGGTTTCCGTAAGGTTGATTCCTTATTTGTCACCTACGGCCTCTCTGGGCGGGGTCTTCGTCCTTCCTTGTCCACTTTGACTCGTTGGGTGAAGGGTGCTGTGGTTTCGGCCTACGATTCCGCCCGCTGTCCTCTCCCCTCTTCTGTTCAGGGTAGATCGACCAGGGGCGTCTCCTCCTCCTGGGCCATGTTCAAGGGGGCCTCCTTGAGAGACATTTGTAATGCTGCCACATGGGCTTCTCCCCATACGTTTGTTTCCCATTATCGTCTTCAGTTGGGGATGGCGGCCTCGGCTGCCTTTGGCTCACATGTTTTGTCTGCTGTACATGGTTTATGATTTGTACTGCTTACTGTTGATTAAATGGACCTGTTTTCTTGCATTTTCTGGTCTGTTTTATTACAATCACCGTGTGCTTGGGTATAGGCTCACTTGTAAGGAATGGGACGGGAAGACTGGACGAGGAGGTAATGCCCGGTTACTCACCGGTAATATTCATTACTCCGAGTCCTGGTCTTCCCGTCCCATTCCTGAGCCCTTCCCTCCCTCCCTGTTTTTGGTTTTTGTTTGGGTGATTGTTTTCCTTTCTGGGTTTTTTTCTTTGGTATTCTCAGGATGTTTCTCTGACGCACTTCCCCCTTTATTGTCACCTGATGGTGGCGCCATGTTGGGGGAAGTGCGAAAAGCTCGCTAGGTAATAGGTTTCTGTGGAGCAGACTAGCTGCTCACTTGTAAGGAATGGGACGGGAAGACCAGGACTCGGAGTAATGAATATTACCGGTGAGTAACCGGGCATCTCTGGCTGCTAAAGAGCTCTGTCTAGTACTCTTAGAAAGGTTCACCACATGACGCCATGTTGCAGGAACACCACCTTACTGCTGCTCGTTGGTCAGGTGGCTGTCAAGCTGCTCACGGAAAGGTGTGGGAAGTAGTAGGGAAAGAACTAGTGCCCCTACAGTTCCCAAAACTACTACTTATAGCTTAGGCTGCATATTCGCCTGGAAATCTGGGCCGCGTGCACGTGTACAATGCCATGTGAAATGCGAAATGTGACATGTTTCTTGCAACGCTGATTGGTAAGGTCAATGAGAAACAAATTCACGCCATTCAGGAAACCTGAAATGGGGAATTTGCGTTTCAGTTATCCTGTAAGTTTATAGCAGTTGTGAAATGTAATATTTATTCTGAAACTACTTACGTCCTATGCACACTAAACCATGCACGTCTCTGCCTGGAGTTACTACTGTTTCACAATTGGCAATAGCTGCTCTCCAGCCTCCAAAAATACATTTCCGCCTGGAAGTACGTTGGCTTCGTACATGGTTTTTGCTGATGTATCACTACCGATGGTTCCCACAGAAAGGATGGAATGGGTGTGGGGGTGTCCCTGTAACTGTGAGGAACATTCTGGTGAGTGAACATGTTTTGTACCAGGCCCAAGGAAACCTACAGGTGTTTTTTGAGTGAGGGACCCCGAGTCCCACCTGGGAGGGTTGTTTCCCTTTGTTGTTCTGGGGTCTGACCAGGGAGGAAGAAGAACACGTGTGGAGTGCAGAGACAGAGAACTTGCTTGCAGGTTCTCACACTCAGCTGCACTGGCACTCTTCACCACACCCTTGTGGTCCACAGAAGAATCTGAGTCAATCTCCTGAGGAAGGCCTGCCTCTTGGAAGGTGCTGCTATGCTGGGCCAACCTTGCACCAGGACTCAGAGTGCTGAAAAGTGACTCTACTCTCAACGAGCTGCTGCGAGCTTGCTTCTGTGGGACTGATTGTGGCAGGTGTTAAGAGGGTGATCTCCCTTCATGAATTCCCACCTGCCTGTGCTCTGGCCCTGGGGTGAAAACAGTCCATAAAAGCAGGTTTTAGTGGAAGCTGGAAGGTGTGCTGATGGAAGGAAAGATCTTCGAATACAAAAGGGATGTTTCCGATGAGTCACAGAACATCTGCTGCATGAATATGCATTATGCATTGCCCGGGTACGTGCGAGCAACAATGGTTGCAGAGGTGGCGGCTTACAAGGCACGACAGATGTCCATCTTGGCGTTCACATTCTCAATTTTAATAGGAAAATAGCATATCACGAAAGAGACTTTGGAGAGCATGCACCGGTTCATGGGACCGCTGTCTGCACCGCTCAGTGCGGGCAGCTGTCACTCAGAGTGACATCTGTGCATCACGTGCCGCTTCAACTTTGCAAATGAGTTACACCTCCCATTGTAGGAGCCGGCTTAAGACACTGATGCATTTCTGAGTATACATGGAGGGGCAATAGAGCAGAGGCATTACCATCCCTTTTTCACTGCAGCTCATAAAGATTTGGAAGGTAGACGATGTAAAATGATATTGTAATATTATTACTTTGCACTATGTGATTTGTTATTTGCATGCATAGGCTGCCACTTTGCACAGAGCAGACTTTGTGCCTTATATGTCGATTCTCTGAGAACTATAGCGTAAAGCATTGGTTGAGCAGCTCTGCTGATACCTTGTGAGCTATGTGAATATTGGCTTGGCTGGCACCAACTGTTAAAAGTCACCCAATGAACTTCATTTGTATTTAAAGGAAGCACGGTGTTTCCACATTCATCCCCACCAGACAGGCAGTCAGGATTTAACTTACCACCAGACACAACCGCTTGAGCAGTTAGTAACTTACCGCCAGACCCAACTGCTTGAGTAGTTAGTAACTTTTCGCCAGACACAACTGCTTAAGCAGGTTAGTAACTTTCCACCAGACACAACCGCTTGAGTAGTTAGTTATTGTTTTATAGTTGGTCGATAATATGCTGGTTAAATAGAGATAAGACCAAGGTCGGTTGACCTCTGTTGTTTTGGCACTCTTGCTTGCCCCAGGGTCTCTCTTTACAGCACGATATGTATCAGAAGAAAGTGTAACTAGTCCCTTGAGGGTCGGCTCCAGACGGTACTCATGAAGCAAAGTCCAGTAGGTAGGAAGTGCTGTCGTTTTCCACCAACACAGTGCCGCTGGCAATCAACACGTCCCTCCTGCCACCCGCTCACTCGGTTTCCATTGGAAAAAAACGCCTTGTAGGTACACCACAGAAGGAATGGATAAGAACTGTAAGAGTGTGAATCAGGCCCGGTCTGGCCGTAGCAGGCATCAGGCATTTCCCCGGGAGACTGTAAGGGTGGGGGCCAGATTTGCAGAGGTGGGGGCTGGTTTTGTCACTGGGGACAGCTTTGCAGTGTTGCTGAAACATCAGCCCCCAGTAACAAAAGTAGCAGTGCCCCCTCCACCCCCCTCCGGGCTGGTCTGACAAATTTGCTTGGACTGCTTTGGATTCACAGTCCGGCCCTGGTGTGAATGAACCGTGAATACAAACATGGCTCTTCCCAAGATGATGGTAATGCGAGTAGACATACCACCTGTGACCCGTATCAGGGTTGCACCACTAAGAACTTGTGATCACAACCACCGTACCTGGTGAAAAGCGCCCTAAGGACGGTAGACACCAACACATGTGCAGCTATTTCTCATTCTCCTTTTCTTCACCCCACTCATAAGTGCAACTAACCTTTTGTAGCAATATTTTGGGAGTGGCCTGTGCCAGACACATGCAACACTTGCAACACCTCTCACATTAACCACTGAATTCATACGCCTTCCATGCATGCACTTGCACCTTCTAGGCCTAGGCATCCTTTCTCTAACTCCAGTGCTTCATTTGTAAAAGAGTAAGTGCCAGGGCCCAAAGTTTTGCTCAGAAGCCCTTAGCCAATGGTTTTGCATGTCAGGTGCAGAATACCAAGGCTGTGTGCACTTGAATCCACCTCATGACTCTTTCATCCACCACCAGACACTCCCAGCCCTTCTATCTTATTCTAACAGGTTCCTGCTTTCTGCCCTGGCCTTGTCAAGTTTTTTCCGTCTTCTTTTTCTCCTTCTTTCATCCTTTGTGTGTTTATCCATCTCTTGTTCTGGGTCAAAGTCTGATGAAGAAAAATAAGTGGTGATCACCAAAAATGAGAACATTCTAGCTGGGGGACAAGGTGCTGCAGTGGGAGGCAGTGCAAGCTGGGGTGTTTGCATGGAGAGGGCACGTGTGGAAACTGTACTATGAGTTCTTTGATTAGCTGAGTGTGTTGGAATGGAAAATGCTTTTGGTTGATTTCCCTTTGCATTGTACGATTTAAGTTAGCATTTGCAGCACCATTTTGCATTTAGCCGCCATTTTGTACCATGATAGAAACTAAACTTCTGTCTCATTCTGTTTGCCTCAGCAGAAAGCAGGCTCAATATTTTTTTCTATTTCTATGAGGTTGAGCTTCACTGCACTAATGAATAGACTGTTTTGTCATTACATACCTTTCCCGTTAGATAGGCCTGCTCCCACCCTTAGAGTGGCGGGCACGGGCAGAGTAACCTTGAAACTGAGATAGCATGTACCCGGTCTTATGATTGTAGCTCATCCTTCAGTGTCTCCTTTGTTCACCAGCTACTTACTGGAAAATTCAAGTCTGGGTGTGTCCTTAGGGGTACTGGAAATGTATATTATGTATTACCATGTTGGCGGGGGTCAGTCCTTCTGCAGCAATCCAAGGAGGATGGTCAGACTGGACTCCGCTCGAGTGTATGACTAATAAATAACTTTGGTTTGTATTCTCTACTGTCTGACCGACTCTTCATTTGTTTGGAAGGCTGAGAGGTGGTCGCGAGTGACCCGGGTGGCCCTAATCGGGTCACTTCCTTCAAGTGGGCTATGACAGAGTAGAATGTTAAGAGTAGGTGACTCGTGGGAGGGTGGTTGAAAGTTGGATGGAGCGGTGTGAGAGGTCAGAGCTGGAATAAAACCTGCTTTATCAGATTCCATAGAGCCACTGGTCACAAACCACTTCCACAAAGCTTGCTTCAGGGACATGTGAGAGAGAATTTCAGGCTTGTCCCATGAACCGGACGGATGAAGCTGTTTTCACCAAAAGGATGGAGTGTATACATGATTGAATGAATCCTTGACTCTTGAGTGTTTGATTGTAATCTACTTGGTAAAACAATGGGGTCCTGAGCAGAGGAAGGGGTGCCCACATTCACCCAACTTTTCACTGATACAGGGCTCAACATGTCTGTATTTCATGCCCATTGTAAATATCTGTACATCCAAAGAGTTGACTGATTCTGCAATAGCTCCTCAGCTGAAGGTGCAGAAGTATTACACAAGGCCCTCCATGACCAAAGACCAGCATACATCAACCACTGCCTGAACTTCCACCAATCCTCCAGATACCTGCCCTCTGCCTCCCTTGCTCACACTCCCCTCATCCACCGAAGCAACAGTGGAGGATGCTCCTTCTCCAACTTCGCCCCCAAGTCCTGGAACAACTCCCTCTGCACCTCTGAACATCATCGCTCTCCATGAATTCAGAAAAGGACTCAAGAACTGGCTCTGTGACTGATCCCAGCAAAAACCCAGCGCCTGGATACCATTACAGGTGATTAGCCGCGTTTTACAAATACGAGTTGATTGATTGATTGATTACATAGAATTCTTTTCCACTGTAAAGTAAAAACTCCCTAACAGGGTGGTGAGATGCGGAACTAAGTTAGTTCATTGCGACTGGCATATGAGTTCTGGATAAGTAATAATGCAACTGTTAAGAAGAAGAGCTTGTTTACTTACATCACTTCTACTATTCCAAAGTGAGGCAAATAGCAGGTGTTGCTATTACCCGAATTAATTCTACTCAGTTTACCAACCTGAGAAGAATGGAAGCCTGAGTTGGCCTTGCCAGGATTCAATCTGACCTACAGATGACAACAGATGGTGGCAGGGAACAATTAACCGACTGACCAATTATAGCTGGTTCAAGCTAGTTCATGACATATTAGGATGTTCATGTACCCTAGCTGGCAGAGGAGCTGTGAGTTGTGTCTACTCTTATCATGCAGTCTGTGTGCAGAGACGAGCTTCGCTGAGTCTATGACACCTAAAACTCTACTCAATCAAAAAGGAGCTACAGAGGGAAACAAATTCACAGGTCGCCCTCCTCTCAACATATCATTAAATCAAAAAGACCTGTTCATGTAAGGCTCCTCTACTTGAGGTATACGTATAAGTGGAGGCAAGGATTCCTTTACTATTAATCTACCTATCACTCCTCACTTAAAACAGAGGTAGTGTCCTACCACTTTACTGCCTAATTTTCTAAAAACAACCATTTTGCGACTGACAGTCAAACAACCACATACCCCCTCTAAACATAGGGGTGTATCTTAATTGTTATGGAAAATACACAGGTTGCACCTATCTAGATGTTACCTTTAACAAAAAAAATTGTGAAAGGGCAAGATGGCACCTCACGTGCGCACCACCAGTGGAGCTTGCTGATTGGTACTCACCAGCTATGCTCACTTTTCTCATCATTGGCCACCATATTGCCCAAATAATATGTGTCCCCAAAAAAATGAGTGCCAAAAAATTATTGTTGTCGTGCCAGTTGTAATGTGTATTTCACAATTACCACCAAAACATGACCCCGTGCAAATAAAATTGAGATAAGTAGCACAATCACCAACTTTTATTCTTCACTTGTGCACTTATTCAAATTTAAAAACCGGCTGCTTTACGCAGACCTTTGCCGCAAACATTTGCCAACATGTTTCATTGCCCCTATTACTTCAAGGCAATTTCGTCAGGGCTGGGTCATCAATCACCAATTTTGGACACTGGTAACTTGGTATAAAATGACATGTGGGAGCCTATGTCAATCGTACCAGCTCTCCACTCCGTTAATTTGAGGAGACTTCCAATCGTGAATCCCTCTCTTTAGGCGTGCACTCAATTGTCATGCCAATTTCGCCTTTTTCTCCAGGGAGCGCTTTAAATCCACCCAATTTTTTGGGGGACACATATTATTTGGGCAATATGGTGGCCAATGATGAGAAAAGTGAGCATAGCTGGTGAGTACCAATCAGCAAGCTCCACTGGTGGTGCGCACGTGAGGTGCCATCTTGCCCTTTCACAATTTTTTTTGTTAAAGGTAACATCTAGATAGGTGCAACCTGTGTATTTTCCATAACAATTAAGATACACCCCTATGTTTAGAGGGGGTATGTGGTTGTTTGACTGTCAGTCGCAAAATGGTTGTTTTTAGAAACATTAGGCAGTAAAGTGGTAGGACACTACCTCTGTTTTAAGTGAGGAGTGATAGGTAGATTAATAGTGAAGGAATCCTTGCCTCCACTTATACGTATACCTCAAGTAGAGGAGCCTTACATGAACAGGTCTTTTTGATTTAATGACCTAAAACTCTATGCCAAATACCACATTTGCCACAATACCATATAGATTACAGTGCCTTATACGTGGGGAAACGAGAAATCATCATGGCCCATTTCACATTGTTTATTACAAACATCATTAGTCAAATTATTATTTGAGAAGTATATGAATAGTTATTTACATTGCTAAAAATTAGTAAACATGAAACTTTGATCACCCTAATGGTTTGTATATGAAAGCCATTTCCTAAACCTGGTTGTTATTTCACTAAGACCCTCCTACCAGTATGTACTTGTGCACATGGACTAGTTCTAGGAGACACTCTAGACCATAGGCTAGCTTGGTTCCTGGACCTTGGAGAGGAGGCAGTGATATGTCTCACAACAAAGACTGTGTGAAGTTGTGAAATAGAACAGCTCACAACTTCCAGACATTTTTGGAAATTTTGCGAGCAGTTTGCCGTAGCAGCATTGTGTACATCCCATTTTACACTCTTGGAAGTCTGGGGTGGGTCTTCTGTTAGCAGGAACTGAGTGGTAAGTGGCTACAGTGGTGGTCATTATCAGGGGTCGGCAGTAAACTCCAATTCTCCGACGGGGTTCACAAAGTTTTGCCTAGTCCGTGCTCCGCTTGGAGTGCACAGTTTCAGAAAAACTCTGCCAACTGCTGCATGGAGGTGTTTTTTCTAACGTGCGGCTCGCCAAAGTTAAGTTTGCAAGCACGAGCAAGAAAATCAAGCGCTAGACCACCTCCCGGGCGAGATTTCTACTCGAGCCGCAGAAAGAAGCAGCATCCTCTGGCGCGCCGAGTGGTGCTGTTTGCACCGATTTTACAGCATGGGACAAGCTCCCAGTGGTAAAAATCAGCATGAGCAGCGTGACATACCGCAACTCCACCGCTCACGGAACTCCGCAGAATCTCACAGAGATTTTGGGTAACTCTGCGGAACTCCGCGAGTTCAGCCAAGGCCTAGTCATTATTTTTATTTAAACAAAAACAAGAGCAACCCTTATGTCCATGTGAACAGGGGTATCAAGTAATCCTTGGAACAAACGTAGACATGGAACTCATTTTGAAAGAAAGGTTTTTAAGGTATCACAGATATCTCTGTGTGGAATAAATCTTTGTAACGACAACTTTATCATAAATTCACAAAGGAATACAGCAAAGCCAGTATTTGTGAGTAACTCTGGTTCAGCCGAACCGAGTTTTAATTTACGAGGATTATTCAGACAAGCATTTCATAGGTGTTTCTCAAAAACATGAGAGGAATTAAAATAGAGGAGAGAAATGGGTGGACCCCAGGTGTAAAGACAAACCAAAACCAAAATCAAAGAAGAACAGTGAGGTAAAGTGTGAGCATAAGCAGTGTATTGGTTGCTTTATATCAAAGGACAGCACTTTCAATTTAATACAATTCAGGACACAGGGAATAAATCATGGTATCACAGACATTGAAAAACAGTCTGCCTTTGTATATTTGTCGACGACATTTCAACCCTTAATGGGATAAAAGGGTCTCATCAGGACTGAAATGCCTGGGGTTAGCTGCAGTTGACGTATATTTTTTGACGACGTTTCGAGCTTACAGTTGTAGAGGAGAGCAATATACGTGATATGGACTACTCAGGAGCGGGACCAATCATCATAATGGACAAAATCTCATGAAGTGAGTAGCCATGGCAATTATCACACAGCAGGTATATTGAGAAGCATCCCAGCTATCACAAAACCTGACCTCTATAGAATCCTCACAGTCTGGAGATAGCCCTCCTTGCTCTCTCTATAGGTGCGAATAGACATAGAGAGACTCAATGTTCATTATGATGATTGGTCCTGCTCCCAAGTAGTTGAATTTATATTGATTGCTCTCCTCTACAACTGTAAACTCGAAACGTCGTCGACAAATATACAAAGGCAGACTGTTTTTCAATGTCTGTGATACCATGATTTATTCCCCATGTCGTGAATTGTATTAAATTGAAAGTGCTGTCCTTTGATATAAAGCAACCAATACACTGCTTATGCTCACACTTTACCTCACTGTTCTTCTTTGATTTTGGTTTTGGTTTGTCTTTACACCTGGGGTCCACCCATTTCTCTCCTCTATTTTAATTCCTCTCATGTTTTTGAGAAACACCTATGAAATGCTTGTCTGAATAATCCTTGTAAAATAGAACTCGGTTCGGCTCAACCAAAGTTACTCACAAATACTGGCTTTGCTGTATTCCTTTGTGAATTTATAATAAGGTTGAAGTTACAAAGATTTATTCCACACAGAAATATCTGTGATACCTTAAAAACTTTCTTTAAAATGAGTTCCATGTGAATGTTTGTTCCAAGGAATAGTCATTATGTTTAAACTTTAACTCAGAGGTTGGGCAGTTCTGAGTGACAACTCTGAAAAACCAACCCCTGCAGCCCAAAATCCCATCATCTGTGAATGGAATGGGACATTGAACTGCAGGGAATGAGAAACGGAAAGGAAAATTCCACCTCAAGCCAAGTTGGTCAACTTTGCCCTTTTTCCTGACTTTCGGATAAAGGGCTACACTTTACTCAATCCAATATCATACACTCGTAGCTTAGACCTATTTGATACACTCATCAAATGATCAGTGGCCCTGGCTGACTGCCCTCACACATGCAAGAAGGTCAGGTCTACATTTCACCTAATGGGGGATGACAGTAGAGATAATTGTCTGTGGACACAGCTTCCCAACTTGATCATATAATTCTAAGGTATCTCAAACCCATGCTCTACAGAAATGGTGTGAGATGTTCAGGACTACAACTATCAGGTATCTACTAATAGTGTAAAATGGTCAGGCTGCTATCTCTGAATTTACAAGGGATGTATAAATGTATACGGTTCTGGTTCCTGTGAAGGGGCCTATGGCAGATGAGCAAGGACGCACGATCTGATGACCAAAGATGATGGGTGCCTCGCATAAAAGGCGACCTTGCCTCAACATTTGGTACTTAAAGGCAAGTCATGTCATCTCCACATGTATAATATTTTGAGCCAACTCATACTCTTCTGATCCACTGTTGTTTGATTGGCCAAGGAGTAAATTTGTCTGATGTACTGGCGAGCATCGTGAAGAGGTCAGCCACAACAGATGGAGTTTCTGCAGAGGGACACATCACCTGTGGCAAAAATGTAGCCTACAAGGGACTCCCATTTGTAGCAAGGTGGTATAAAATATCCCTGCCTTTCCAAAGCTGGAAAGGCAAAAAATATCACAGACATTGGGGAAGTGAGTAGAAGGTGTGTGCCAGGCTGGAAGTGGTGGTTTGTCAAAGAAAAGATAAGAATGAGTTGTGATGAGTGGAGGAGAGATGGGATGTCATGGGGATATGAGAGGAACTGAGGAAAAGGTGAGGATGAGTCAGAAAATGTCAGAGACAGATTTAAAAATAAATGGAATGGACAGGCTGTTCTGTTCAATACCTTTCCCTTCTGTTCTCAGTAGTTGGGACACAGGAAGAAGGGCGCACATGTAAAAGCCATATCCAGTTAAAAGTGTGAGAACTCTAGTACTGAACCGCCAGACTGAGATGATTGTTCCTCTTTTGTGATGTTTCTTGGGGCTGACCAGACATGGAGTGCAGCAGGGTGTTCAGAACGCAAGGGGTGCTAAATACTGCAGGGCGTTCTGCACTTTTGCACTGTTAATACTGAAAGGCCCATCTCTCTGTATATCTTAGCATTCGCAAAACCATCTTGCAATCTGGACGCCATTTTGCATTAGAATCGAAACTGCTGCTTGGATATTTTCATGAAATGGTCTTTTGTAAGTTTCGTTTCCCAAGGTTGAGCTTTTCTTTCTGCAACTGCAAGTGTCCTCGTTAGTGCATGCCTTTCCCGTTAGATAGAGGCCTTCTCCCACCTGTCTGGTGGGGAGGATAGGTCAGACGACGTTGGGCAGTAGATAGCCTGTGCCCGGCTGCAGAATCGAAACTTATGTTCTGTACCCCCATTGTATTACGACACCTGCTAGTGTTTTTCCGTAGTAGGCGGGTCTTTGTGGACTCCGCAATGTACATAATGTAATTTTATGCTTACAGGGTCCAGTCCCTTGACAGCCATCTCAGGAGGCAGGTCAGACTGGGCTCCACTGCAGTGTAATATCAATAAATAATCTGGTTTGTATTCTCTACTGTCTGACTGACACTTCATGTGTAGGAAGGCAGAGAAGGTGGTCGTGAGTGACCCGAGTGGCCCTTTTCGGGTCACTTCCTTCAGTTGGCGCCCGAACAGGGACTCCATTGGGTGACCTCATCCTCGCCCGCGGACGGGTGAGGAGGACCGGGCCACGTTGGGTTGGATAGGCAGATCGGGGGACCCCTGAACGATAGAGTTTTGCACTCACAGCTGCCCCGCCTGTCTGATTGGGCGGTGCCCTGCCCAGTGGTCATCCCGACTGGGGTCCTGAATGGCGAAACCCTTGGATCTGACCGTTTGGTCCGAAGAGTCAGCAGTGGAGAATAAATTTGTTTGACCTGTGTGCACCAGGTGAGCTTGTTTGGTTCTCTGTCGTCATGACGTTTGTTTGGTGGGTACTTTGTTGGTCTAGGAATCAGTTTTAGACAAGCGCTTGCATTTGATTTTGAATATCTTTTGAAATATGGTACCATTTTGTTAATTTGTGATTGATGCAATCCGCGGAAGCAGAAGTGACTTTCGGTAAAAGCACGAGTGCATTTTAGTGTAATTGTTTGGTGAATGTGTTTCTTTGTGTGAGCAGAATGCCTTGCTGGAGTAAGTTGTGTTGTGTGGGGTGTCGTTGTTGTTCTCCTGATGCTCGATTGGAGGAAAAGCAGCCCGCACCTGCAGAGGGCACTCTGAATTATGACATGTACGTCAAATACGGCCTTGGCCCCACTATATTTAGTACACTATGGCACAAATATACGAGGAACAACGCTGAATTGCAGTGGCCGTCAAGGGGCACCTTTGATGAGCAGAAATTGAATTATTTGGAGGAAAAGTTGTTTGCTAAACGTAGCAGGCAGTCAATGTTTGATTATCTTCAGGTATGGCGAAAGGAAGTTAAACAGAGACGAATGAAGGTGGAAAGGGAGGTGCGGAGGGAGAAAACGCAGACACTGACTCAGAAAGCAGTGGCGCATGATAAAGAGAAAGTGGAGAAGGGTATAAAATGTGCCGATAGGAGGTTTCGATTGCAATGTGATAAGTCCTATGTTGCTAGGGAGGAGACAGACACTTTTGTGGAAGAATTATTGGAAGACAGACCGCCTCCCCCTTATGCCCACATAGAATATATCCTGTCGTCCCACAGCCCTTGCCCTCTGCCTCTGCCCCCCCTGTTCTTGCTATTTCTGGTATTGATCAAAGTGCTTTGGTTCTGACATCACCAGCTTCTTCTTTGGCTCCGTCCTCAGCAGACGCCTTGGCTGCTAGTCTTCCTGCCATTCCTGGTGTTACTGCATCACTTTCTCCTTCACAGACACTTACTACTCAGCCGATGTTGACCTTGATGCCCCCCCCCTCGATAACTGTGTTGTCCCCTCTTCTCTCTTCTGCCCCCTTGTTAGATGCCGAGAAACCGGTGCATGGCCAGGACGACGGGGATGGGGCAGTTGCAACGGAGCGATTGGGACGGGTGTTGATTCGATCTGATGTGGGAGATATGGAGAAAAAGATGGTGGCCAATCAGGCTGCCCAGTGGGCCCGTAATCCTATTTATGGTGTTGAAGATGTATGGAGTGTGTTAAAGGACTATGAGCCGTTTGTCCAGCAGCATGCCCTTAAGCACATGTCGGCTACTTTGATTGGACTATCAACAGTGTTTTAAAGGTGTTGCACCCCAGGCTATTTACGATATTAGGGACCAAGTATATGCCGCGGGCATGGCTCCAAATGAGGTTTTCGCTAGTGTTACTACATTGATTGGATATCGAGATAGATTGCATCACAAATCTCCGACGACGATATCGCAGTTCCCGATGAGGGAAGTTCACCCAATTTTCCACCCTGAGATACCGGAGCTATGTGATCAGCATGATCAGGTGACTAGGCAACGAGTAGAGGCCTGTTTTTAAGAACAATGGGTTTATACTCCATGGAAGAGGAGTGAAGTCCTCTCGATTAAGGCTCAGTTACCCGACCCCAGAAAAAATCCTACTGCATATTATAAAGTATTGACAGAGGCTGCTGCATCAACAGTAATGACGTTGCCAGATATTGAAATGTTTTTTGGCTTATTGGTGCCAGTGGATATCTGGCGACAGGTGCATACTCAAGACCATGCCCTAGAATTGGGTGGTACTTGGGATGAGATTAGGACGTAGGATAGGGAGAGGAAGCCTGGTGAAAAGCCAAGGCTGAGATCTTGGCTTTGCCAGACTGAATTATTACCTATATGCACTCTCTTATCCCACCTCGGAAGGTGGACTGGGATAAGCTGGCCGCATGTCGTCAGAAGAAAGATGAAAGTGTGTCTGATGTCTTTACCCAGTTCAAAGGTGTGTTCTTGGATTTTAGTGGCCAGGATTTGTCTTTGGAAGGGGGTATCCGATTGTTTGTCAACAGGTTTGTCACGAATTTGCTCCCAGAGATTGCAACCCGGTTGCAAGCTGCTGAGAGTATGTGGACTACTTCTACCCCTTCCGTGATATTGAGTATGGCTCAGTATTATGAGCACAGAGAGAACGAGGAGAAAGAGAAGGTAGAAAAGAAGATGAAGGAGCTGAAGACTAAGGTATTGATGCAGCAGGCATCCAGGGGGCAGGGACGGGGTCGAGGTATTGGACCGGCCAGGCAGCTTTCTCGTACGAGCCGAAATGCTGTGCCTGTGGGCCCAAATCAATGTGCGTATTGCAAGGAGGAGGGGCACTGGCGCAGCGAGTGCCCAGTTTTGCTGCAAAAGGTTGCGATTCCTAGAGGACGGGGGGTGAGAGGGTGAGGCCGGGGGCATGTGATCAGGTTGGAGATCAGGTTACTGGGACATCACTGGGCCGTTCCGATCAAAATTACTTTGATGACGTTCGGGGACGACAGTATTATCATGATGATTATGATTTGGATGAGGTGATGGGGATGTCTTACAGCTAGGACAGCCAGGGTAAGGGACCAGTTCCGATACCTGTAGATCAGCATGGACCTTATATTAGTGTGGATTTGCAGGGCTCGGAAAATACATTTTTGGTGGATACAGGAGCAATGAATAGTTCTGTTTGGAGGTCACTGGTCCCCGGGGCAGCCCTGTCTGGCCATAACAATGTTTCGGTTGGTTTTTCTGATGTGCCGGTAGTAAGCCCCAACTCCAAACCCCTTGCTTTGACTATAGGCCCCTTCACCGTTGATTCACCATTTTTATTAACATCAAATTGTGGAGAGAATCTTTTGGGATTAGATCTGTTGAAGAAGTTACATGCTACTATTTGCTGTTCTCCGGATGGTGTCCATATGACAATGGGTCCCAGTGTGGTTAGTACTACGCAATGTTTGTCTAAAGATGCTCCCCTCCCAGTTGAGTTTAAGGATGTCCCATCTACGTTGTGGGCCACAAGTGACACGGATGTAGGACTTTTGCAGATACCTCCAGTTTCTATTCAGGTTAAAGAAAATGCCATATTGCCTCGTATCCCTCAGTATAAAATTTCGCACGTAGGAGAACAGGCGTTGTTGCGCATAATACAAGATTTGATTCAGTCAGGAGTTGTAGAGGAGACAGTGGCGAATGTGTGTAATAGTCCCATCCTTCCTGTTCTTAAGAAGCCGCCTCCGGGTTCCTCTGATGATGTTGCTGATGTTTATCGTTTTGTGATTGATCTGCACAAAGTTAATAAAATTGTGGTTTCTCAGTTTCCCGTGGTTCCTGACATTACTGCTCTTTTGACTATGATTCGTTCTTCTGCTAAACTCTTTTCTGTTATTGATTTGAAGAATGCCTTCTTTAGCATCCCTGTTCCTCCAAATAGCAGGCATCTTTTTGGATTTTCCTTGGCAGGTTGTAGTTTTAGATTTTGTCGAGTTCCACAGGGGTAAACTGAGAGTCCTAGCATATATAGCCAGGCTTTGAAAGGTCAATTGGACTCCCTCACCCTTCCCCCAGGTAATGTGTTGTTACAGTAAGTGGACGGTCTTTTGATTGCGTCCGATACTGAGGAAGGATGTAAAGAAGCTACAGTACAATTGTTGCTGCATTTGGCTCAACTTGGACACAAAGTGTCCTTTTCAAAATTTCAATATTGTCGACAGGAGGTCACCTATTTAGGTCACCTACTGTCGAAGGTCGGAAACTAACTCCTGAGCGTATTAATGCTGTAGTTAACATGCCTGCTTCAAGGACCTAAAGGGATGTACGAGCCTTCATTGGTATTACATCCTATTGTCATCATTGGCTACCGAATTTTGCTTTACTAACAAAGTCACTGCTATATTTAACAACTAAAGATGTGCATGAACCTTTGCCTTGGACGCCTGAATGTCAACAAGCTTTTGAGCAATTGAAGGTTGCGCTTTGCTCGGCTCCTGTGCTTGGCTCACCCGATTACAACAAGCCGTTTGTGTTATATGTACACGAGTCGGCCGGTTGTGCGCTTTCTGTCTTAACACAGGTCTTTGGAGGTAAACAGAGTTCTTGTGCGTATTTTTCTGCTGTGCTTGATCCCGTCGCGAAAGCTCTCCCGAGCTGTTAAAGAGCAACCGCGGCTGTGGCCGTCTCTATTCGACAATCGGCAGGGCTTGTTCTTGATATTGATCTCACAGTTATGGTACCTCATGCTGTGGATACGCTTTTGAACAGAACAAAGACACAGCACCTTACCAGTGCACGTCTGACTGGCTATGAGCTAACCCTCTTTGCACCACACATTACAATTAAAAGATGTGCCACTCTGAACCCTGCCACGTTACTACCCCTCCCTTCGGAGAGTGAGGAAATATACATACATGATTGTATGTTTCAGACGGAAGAGGAGATGAAGGGACGGGTAAACTTGACTGATGTTCCCTTATCTGACCCCCAAGGGGAACTATATGTCGATGGCTCTTGTTTTAAATTACCGGACGGCACCACAACTGCTGCTTATGCAATCAGAACACTGCACACAATAGTTGAGACATCACGAGTTCCCTATCAGTCGGCCCAAGCTGCAGAGCTGGTAGCTCTAATTTGAGCCTGCAAGTTGAGTCAGGGATTGGCAGTAAATATTTATACTGATAGCCAGTATGCCTTCGGAGTCACTCATAATTTTGGGCAGCTCTGGGCAGAGAGAGGATTTCTCACTTCCCATGGTTCAAAAATTCATAGGCTTCTGTCGGCTTTAACCCTGCCCAAGAAACTGGCAATAGTGAAGTGTAGCGCTCACAAAGCAATTACTGATGATGTGGGGAGGGGAAATACTTTTGCGGATCAAACAGCTAAGGAGATGGTCCGATCTCAGATGAAAAAGATGTTTGTAGCAGGTCCTGCTAGATGGGTGCCAGAAGTTACGATGTTTGAGGACACACTAGATAATGTGAAAGAGATACAGAGCGAGGTGACGGTTGAGGAATTAGCAATATGGCAGGAAAGCACAGCGCAATTGGATGATGATGGGTGCTGGATAGATAAGTCGGGGAAGCAGAGATGGATGCTGCCAGATGCATATGTTCTTCCTGTAGTCACTATGGCTTATGGACCAGCTCACATTAGTGCTAGGGGTATCTGCAAGTTGCTAGACCCTGTATGGCAGAATGATAATATCCCAAAGATGGCTGCCCATTTAGTCAAACATTGCATGGTGTGCATGATGTACAATCCTGGAAAGGGTACTCCCACACCTCCCGGTAATTTTGCACCCCCTTCTTTCCCTTGAAGTCCTTCAAATGGACTTCATTGAGATGGAACGGGTGAATAATCTGAAGTATGTGTTAGTGGTGGTCTGTGCATTCAGTAAATGGGTTGAGGCTTATCCTACTAAGGAGAACACAGCTTTGGCGACGGCGAAGGCTCTTTTAAAAGAGTTCTTCCCTCGTTTTGGGTTGCCCCGTTTGATTTGGAGTGATAACGGCAGCCACTTTAATTCGAAAGTCATCCAGTTGGTGTGCAATGGCCTGCACATTAAGCAAAAGTTTCATGCTGCAAACCACCCTCAGTCAGCAGGTTTAGTTGAGAAGTACAATGGTACACTCAAACTAAAGATGGCCAAAATTCAGGAGAGTACAGGATTGAAGTGGCCAGACGCTTTACCATTGGCTTTGCTGTCGACAAGAGTTACAGCCCATACTAGAACAGGGTTGTCCCCTTATGAGGTTATTTTTGGTAGGCCCACTAATGTCTGGGGCGTTCCGAGACCCCGCCACTTTTCCGAGATAGATCACACTTTGTTGATAGATTATTTATGTGAGTTGACTAAAAATTTGCGTTCTGTTCATCAGCAGATTCAAGAGGCCTTGCCATCCGCTCCAGAGGGACCAGGCCATGACCTCTGGCCTGGGGATTTTGTGTTGGTTCGCCACTTTCAGCGCAAAAGCAGTCTGGAGGCCCAGTCGAAGGGGCCTTTCCAGATCCTCCTTGCTACCCGTACAGCGGTGAAGGTGGACGCTCGGAAAAATTGGATTCATTCAACGCACTGCAAGAGAGTGCCACTTCCTCTGCCCTATGACCAATGGAGGCTCGACGGCATTGGGGATTCCGAGACGGGGAAGGTTCCCCGTTTCATTCCTTTCTCCGATGCCAGAGTAACATGGGCACCTTCTGAGGAGGAGAGTTATGCAGTTTTGAATGAGGCAGTACCACCTGAGATTAAGGCTAGCCAAGAGCTCTAGTCGGCTGGCCCGTCTGTGTCTGAGCCTGAGTCAGTCAGTCCCGCTGAAAGTGAGCCTTTGTTTCTTGATCCCTCTGTTCCTGGAGTTGTTAGGTACAATTTGCGTTCCCGACGGAGGGGCAGTGCACCAAAGGAAAAGTCAGATTAGTAGGGATGGACTTCATGGATGAAGCATAGGGATGATAGAGTAGGGACAGGGAGATTGGGGCATTGTCCGAAACACTGGACAGGATAAGTTGGGGGTGTCCTCCCAGGAGGGAGGGGTACCCTATCATGAGTGAAGTGGATTTTCCTCACGAAGGGCTGCAATCGCGCAGCTCCAACTAGAAGTGCTCAATAGCACCACCGCGGATGAACAATAGGAGCCTGCCAGCGAGGCTCAAAGGAGAAGAAAAAAAGGACGCTGGAAAGAAGATTGTTTATTTGGTTTCATTGAGCTTATACTAATTGTACCTTTTCGTTCTGCTATCATGCATCCTTTTGGCAGGCCAATGATTGATGAAGAACAGCCATTGGCTCTTGTTGTTTTGCCACGATCATCATGGATCAAACAGCGGAGAGTAATATTTCCCTTTCTTGCTATTCTGCTGATGATTATCTTTTGTGGGGTTCTCTGGGCGTTAGAGTATACATGTAACTCGCCTACTCCTGACAATGATATCTTTTTCACACCAAGACGGAAGAGAATGCTTTCTAATAATGTTTTTCTAGATACTTACAAGAGATTTTTTGGTAATGGTGTCGCTTGTTATCCTACTGAATCTGTGACTAGCCTGTGTACTGCTTATCCTTTGTCTTTGATAAATTACACATATTCTAAGCCGACAAATTTTTTTTTTATAAATCTTTTTATTACAACATACATCGGTTCATATATACAATACAGAAATCACTGCCAATTAATAAATAGTTCTTTTGTACAGAAGAAAAGGATTACATATCTACATCAGAGGGGAGTGGCCCGGATCAGGAGGGAACATCTGAGTCAGCCATAACAGGTGGCATACATATTCCTCCACGAAAGTCGTTCCATGGATTCCAGATTCGGACCCACTTTTTGGGGCATCCCCTGGTGGTATACACTGTCTTCTCCCTAAACATGCACCAATCTAGGTCCCTCTCCCAGGCTTCCAGAGTCGGTGGTTTAGCAGCGCCCCATAGTTGTGCAATGTTTCTCTTGGCTATCATGAACCCCAGGCTGGCCCATTGTATCTGATGCGTGCTCAGGTCTGTGGGCTCCCATATGTTTAGAAGGCAGCGTCTCGCCTCCAGCGAGAGGCGGACGTGTAACACTTCCCACATTACCTTATGTACCCCGCGCCAGAAGGAACTAACGTGTTCACATTCCCATAGGATGTGCAGGAAGGTTCCCAGGTGTCCACACCTTCTCCTGCACTCCCCACTATCTGTTCCCCCCATCCGGATCAAGCGTGGCCCGGTGATGTATACCCGATGGAGTATCTTTAGCTGAACTAGTCTCAGGCGTGCCGGTATGGCGACCACCCTAGGGGAGGCCACCGCCTCCCGCCAGTCCTCATCATCCATCTCGATCCCGTCCCCCATCCATCGTTCCCTTAATGTCTGGAGTGGGTCTGTCGTGTTATTTATCAGCTTTTTATATATTAAGGAGATCGTCTTGTCTGGTAGGTGTCCGTCCAGGATTCTGTCCTCTAGAGGCGAGGCTTCCCGGGGGGGTACCCCTTTGGGCAGATGCGATTGGATCGCATGTTGGATTTGAGCATATCTGAAATATTCAGTGTCGGCTAGGTTATATTCAGTCTGCAGTGTGGTGAAGGACTTAACTCTCCCCTCTTCCCAAACGTCTTTGACTTGTGTTATGCCGATGAGGTCCCATTTGTCGAAGCCCTTCGACCTCCATAAATTACCCAGTAATTCAGAATCCCACAGTGGGGTTGCCAACGTCAGTTTTCGTCCCCACCCCAGGGAGTTGGTTGCTTCATGCCAGATGCGGACCGAGTGGTTTGTTGGGCCTGTTAGATGGTAAGGCCGACACATTTTGTTGAGGTAAAAGGGGAGTTTGGATTTGGCTACCCAGGGCCATGATTGTATCATCATAAGCCTATGGGGACAGGTTATCCCAGCTGTGACAATAATACATATTGTGATAACTTCTACTTGGAAGAGCAAAATATTACGTTGGTGGGTTGGCATTATAAAGAAGTGACGGTTCCTCCAAAAGCTGGCTATTACCCTGCCTGTTGCCCCATCATAAATAGTACTGATACCATATTGTATATCAATTGTTCAGGGGTGATCATATCCAAAGAGACATATCCTTTGAAAGGTTCGAGAGGTTCTAGCACCATTACAGGTAATTCTCGCTATTCAGTTGTGAACTATGACAGGCCGATATATGCCCATCCTGGGTTCTTCTTTTTAGCTAATGTTCATAATGGCACCAATGATGTAGCTCTTGGGATGGTGCTGCCCCTGGGGGTCCCTTGTAAATATGCCCACAGACAGGTAAAATGGGTGAAGAGAACACTTACAAAGGAATTTTGCGAAGGAGTAACAGATATTGAGATCAACAGTTACAGTAATGGTATTACTTTCGGTTATATTCTGTCTGCTATCTTTACGTTGGGGGGAATGGCTATGAGTAGGACTGAAAAGGCCCGGGAATACTTTGGCTGTAAATTGCAGATATTGTCCAATACTACAGTGGCAGCATTACGTGACATCACCATTCAATTAGAGAGTATGAGGATCTATTCTGAACAAACTAGATATGCAGTTGATACTATTTTAGCAAAAAATGGTGGTGCATGCGCAGTTATTGGTGATCAGTGCGTAGTGGGACTAACCAATATCGGAAAGAATATTACTAAGCATATCTTGGACATTATTGAGAATGTCAAAGGCATGGAACCAGGTAATTGGAGTTGGTCCCTTTTTGGAACATGGGGTTGGCTAATAGAAAAAGCAATATATCTCGTTGCTATATTAATACTTTGCTGTGTCCTTATTCAATGTCTTCCAATAGGCTGCACATATTGTATCTCTGTATTGACTCCAAAGGGGAAGATATCGATTCATGATACCAATGCTGCAATAATGTTACAGAAAGAAATAGTCGAAATGATGATCATAGACGAGGGTATCTTTGAAACATCTTCTCTTCTCATAGAGGACATTCCTACTGTTGACGATATGAAAGGTGTATAAAAACAGCTATGTGCTTTAATTATTCATTTATGTTTTGCTTTGGTTTCCAATTGTAGATGGTTAGCTTATGCTAACAGGAGGGTTTGTTAATACTGAATGGCCCTTCTCTCTGTATATCTTAGCATTCGCGAAACCATCTTGCAATCTGGACGCCATTTTGCATTATAATCGAAACTGCTGCTTGGTTATTTTTGTGAAATAGTCTTTTGTAAGTTCTGTTTCCCAAGGTCGAGCTTTTCTTTCTATAATTGCGAGTGTCCTCATTAGTGCATGCCTTTCCCGTTAGATAGAGTCTTTCTCCCAACTGTATGGTGGGGAGGATAGGCCAGATGACCTTGGGCAGTAGATAGCCTGTGCCCGGCTGCAGAATCAAAACTTCTGCTCTGTACCCCCATTGTATTACGACACCTGCTAGTGTTTTTCCATAGTAGGCGGGTCTTTGTGGACTCCGCAACGTACATAATGTAATTGTATTCTTACAGGGTCCAGTCCCCTGACAGCCATCTCAGGAGGCTGGTCAGACTGGGCTCCGCTGCAGTGTAATATCAATAAATAATCTGGTTTGTATTCTCTACTGTCTGACCGACTCTTCATTTGTAGGAAGGCAGAGAAGGTGGTCGTGAGTGACCCGAGTGGCGCTTTTCGGGTCACTTCCTTCAGCACAGATCCTCATGGAAAGAAGAGAAGTAAAGAGTTCCATCTTGAGACTTGGGGAAGTTCTACCAAATACAGAAAGTGGCACTTGGGTCTGTCACTCATCTACTGAGATTCAAGCCCTGCATCCATCTGCTGGTCCTTCCGTTAGGTGTCAGCGTTACGGGACCCCGCTCAGTGAGACACACATCTGCACCCACTCTTTCCATGATGTCTTTGTGCAAGTCGAAAGGAAAAATCCTGAGGTGCTATGCTCTCTTTCAACATCTTTGTACGGGCTGTAGACCATAGAACTGGGTCTTTTTTTTATAATATATGGACCTAAGACTTAACAGGTTGGCTTGTCTCTGCTGTGTGGTAGAGCCAGGCATTGAAGTCCCAAGGCAATCCTTCATACCCTTCGACACCCACCCTGCCATCCTTCTCGAGGCATGGGCTTGGAAAAGCCTCGACTCTTAGTGGCATGGCCAAGATGCCTTGGACCGCCCTGTACTTTGCTCATAGTTTGAGTGCTTTTTTTGACTGAGGATGCATTCCTGGAAAATAGCCCTGCTACACCGGCTGAATAGTCCTTCAGGGTACTCCATACACTTCTTCACCACCTAAACTGCACCAGAAGACCACACGGAAGGGTTCAAGCACACCCTCCAGAAACTGGCCACAGAAAACTGCTTTGAGAAGGAGGACGGAAAACTGGAGGCAACAGAGGAGAAAGATGGTTTCCGTTGTGCTGCCTGGCAAAGTTCCAGGATTTTTTCAAAGTTGGACCTGGGTAGAGTCTACAGCCAAGGAATCAAACACCTTCTCTGTAGTTAGATCACTCCGATGGACAGAGCTTCTTTGCAGCCTCTGAAGATGTCTGCAGGAAGTAGAGAGGCAGTCTGCTCTGACACGTAGGTAAAGAAATGGCTCACTTTGGTGTACACCTAGTAATACAGGGGTCAATGAGTTACAAGCTGTGTGTTTTTGATGTTTTTGAACATTTAAAGGTGCTGCTCTCCTTTGCGCATTACTATTTTGCCATTGTGCTCTTTGAAAGTGATGGTATTATCAAAACATGTTTGCATTTTTCATGTTGGGAGCTACGTCAAAATGGTGGAAGAGAGTATGATCAAATGCTCACTCTCTTTTGTTGAATTTTTTTGATAAATTTGACCAGCGCTCTGTTTTTTTGGGAGTCACAAGTTCAGGGCATCTACAGTTTCCAAAGATATACCTGGACTTGTAAGTAGTTATTTATTTTATTTATTGTTTATACAAAACACATTTAGTTAAAAATGGTTGTTTTAACTCAAAACACAATCTATGTTTCACCGGTAGAAAGAGAAGTGTAGACTAGTTACTCCCTCCCACTGACCATCCAAGAACTCACCTGGCTGTGAGTCCCAGTGCTTCCATCCTCCATGATGGTGTCAGATGCCGAAGACTGACTGATGATGACAGAGACCAAGTTCTGCAAAGAGAACACCTTTAACACCAGTGTTAATAGCACCCCCACACATGCACTATTTCTTATACAAGAGGAAAGAGTTCCAGAAATGGTGTCTTTGCAACTGGAGATATACTCATTCCTGGACCGAGATCTGCTGTCCGGAGTCACGCAAGCACTCACAAACCCTTGGTCTCTCTTCCCTTCCTCCTGTGAGTGGTGCCTTGTTTTCTTGCACCTCTACCCTTTACGCTTGTATATTCTTCCTTTGTGTATAATATGGAATTCAATGTGCCTGTGGGAGAGGAGAGGGACTGGGGCACACAACCCTCTCTACCCCTAAGAGCGCCTGGCCAGTGCACAGAAGTTAAGGC
Organism: Calotriton arnoldi; assembly: GCA_963921515.1. NCBI lineage: Eukaryota > Metazoa > Chordata > Amphibia > Caudata > Salamandridae > Calotriton > Calotriton arnoldi. The sequence goes on along the minus strand of CAWUFW010000236.1, from coordinate 144,588 downwards.
TTGATGCCTACTCCCTCATTGTACCCATGAGTAAAGACGATATTTAGCTCAGAGCAGATAGTAGGAGTGTCCAACTGTGCAGGATCACCAATAGTTGAAGGAGGGCTACTTGACTTCTCAGGTCTCATGGGCCGTAGGATGGCATTGCTGGGCGGGGGCACAGACCCCATACTGACAGCACCACAGCAGCTCTGGCCTTTTGGAGTTTAGTGTTGGTGTTTGCATTCTACTTAGGGGTGGGTGGAACTCGCTGAGTTTTACTCTGCGGAATTCCGCGGAGTTATATGAAAACTCTGCGAAACTCCGCAGAGTTCGTGTGCGGCAGAATGCCGCCTGGTCCTACCTTTAAAGCTTTGTCCTTCTCCTAACGGCGAGAGGTCCTATCCTTCTTTGCTGTTTCCTGTTTGTAGCTCATCGTGTGGTGAAGTGGCTGCTCCACATTAGGCAGGAGGAGAGGGGCGGACTGCGGGTCATGAGTGTTGTTCTTCACGGAGAGGTCTGTGGTGGGTCTTGTATGTTGCTCTGCTTACATGGCCTCCATAGTAAGTGAAGCTGAGAATGTCCTGGAATAAATTTACTTCGGTTTTATTTATAAAGTGGGCATGCACCTCATCTCTGGGTGTCAGAGCGCTGTGCAAACTATTATAAAGATGGTACCATTTGATTCTGTCAGTTCTGCGAACACCGCTGACATCTGCAGTAAACTCAAGGATAAGTTTGAATCCGAATGAGGCCAAATCAACCTCTTATCCTAGCAAGGTTGGTAAATTGAAGACCATTAAAACCTGTTATTACAGCACAGCTGTGTTAAGTGCAAACTAAAGAGTCAGTTATTATCCAAATATCAGTAGGAAAGAGTAAATGATGTAGGAACAGCTGTATTAAGCGTAACATAAAAGTTAAATGAATATTATCGCTTTAATACCATGAAACAATAAATGACATAAGAACTGAGGCAGAAAAAATGAAAAGAAAACAATTCAATTTGCATTAAAGTGAAAAGGTGAAGAGGCATGGTTACATTCAGACATATTTTGTTTACATTTAGAAAACACAGTAATCAATTATAAAGCATCAATAAACCTAGCAAACATATTTAAAGAAAAGATAGGAATTTACATCATTATCAAATGATCTGAAATAACAAGAAAAGAAAAACTGGCGGAAAATTCCGAATCCACAGAGTTTTGCCTATAAAGATTTGAGGAGTTTAAATGTTTAAATGTCTCCATGACCAAGTGAACTAATAGCGCCTGAAAGAGTGGATGTGAGGGCTGGTAGTAATTCATGAAGTGGGAATTTACAAGAAGCCAGAGGCTTCTTCACTGACGATGACTATCTGTGGGAGATGCTCCAGTTGGGTTAGATGGGACCCTTGGATTGACATTTAAATAGAAGCCTTTGAAGTTCATCTGACTCGAGGCCACTTGAACAGATTCAAACATCCCAGGTTTACAGATTTTCCCTTTAGTAATTTAAATAAACATTAGATATAGAAACATTTTTGTGGCTACCTACAGATTGATATTTAAAGAGACAACTCAGGAAGAGGAAATAGGCACAGGACGGATTGACAAGCACTAGGGGAAGGCCTTCATCTGGATAAAGAGGTGCCCCAGACATGTAGAACTTAGTCTTTATACCTAAACAATGGTGATATCCATGGTAAGTGCCAAGCCTCACTGAAGAGTGGAACTCTCTCTTCCACTACGTGAGAGTGCCGGCACCTTATATTTGGTGTGGCAGTGTCACCGTGTGGCTCTTGCCTGGAAGTGTGCAGTTGCATCGCTGAGCAGCATTCTTGGCATGAACCACCAACTCTGCTTGCCAAGATGGGTGGAGAAGATCGCTGAGTCGCGCGGTGCAGTTTGCTGGCATGGCTCCGGTGTTGCGCCTCTTTGGATGACTCCCATATCACCGTGTCATGGTGATAGGCCTCACCGCTCGTAGCGACATGGGGGATTGTTTATACAATACTTAGAGCCAGGGGAACCAACAGCTGGTGATTTGATGCTTTCAGAACCGATCTTGTAGATTTACAATGACTATTTCAAAGGAATGTCATCAATTTCTTTGGCAACAACTGATTTTAGGAACATATTTTTAGGATTTGATCAAGCACTCTTGGATGGATTACCATCATGATGTTACATCGAGTGTGCCACTGTTCGACTTGGACTCTGATCTTATACCGACTGCCTCATTCGAAGACTTGCGGTTTAACAGGTGAAAAAACACCACAGTCCAAAGAGCATTTGTACAGTGCACTGAGTCTGCTTTTGAACCTGGATATTTCTTTTCCAGTAAATAATGGGGAATAACTTGCAAAAGTGCGACTCATTTTGCACACAGTATTACTGCTACCCCAAAGGTTTGGCGACAGCCCTTTCCCAAGGTAGGACCTAACATGTTAGACAGGTTCAACTACCTATGGCTATCTGCGACTACAGGATGGTGGCCTCCAAGGGACAGCAGACCTCAATCTCTGCAGTTACCTTAAAACTCTGCAAGATTCTGAAGAGTCCTTCGAGTAGTGGAGTTCAGTATGTTGATTTATGGTGTCGGGAGCTTGGTCCATACTGTAAAATGAACACAAATGGCACCACGCAATGCGCTAGAGGGCGCTGCATCTTTCTGCTGCTCAAGGAGATTTTCTACTCAAGCTGCAGCTTTTTCAGTGCGAGTGGCAGATTTCTTAACGCGTTGAGAAATCTGGCAGGGAGGTGGTCTAGCGCTCTATTTTCTCGCTCACATTTGTCAACTTAACATTGGCAAGCCACGCACAAGAAAAAACTCCGCCATGCTGCAGTTGGTGGACTTTTTCCAAAATTCCGAGTGGGCAAAACTCTGAGAACTCTGCAGAAGGAGTAGAGTTTACTGCTTACTGCCCCCCCTACTCTACATGCACTTATTTGGAAAAAGTTTTTTTTTTAAAATTCAGCCCATTTTCCTTAAAGGAACAGGTACTGCTTTTGACAAAGAATGTTTTCCGTTTAGGAAGATTAGGGGCCAGCATGCCGTGGTCCCTTCGGCCACTTTCTCCTCACCGAAAGGCCACCCGTCACGGTTTTCAAAGGGGAAGCTGTTTCAAATAGACAGCCTCGCTTGAGAATCTGGTATCTCTCCAACTCCATCTTGCGTCTCTCAACATCAGACCAGTAGTTTCCGACCATGATTGACGTCACAGGCCACTGACATATTTCTTTATGAATTGAAATTAGGAGTGGGCGCTGCTTCCACCTCCAATCCCCTCCCTCCCAGCAGCGATTCGTAAAGAGTCGCAAAAGGCTTTTCCCACCTGCAAAACGCCTTTGATACAGTCTACCCTTGCCTTTTGCAGTCGCAAAGCACGTGATTTTGTGAATTGCAGGCACTGAGACAGCTAAATGCAATGATACATCCTGTCATTCACTATAAATATTTTAGATTTTATACACTCTATATAAAGGTGAATACAAACTTCTTTTTTGTATGCATCAGTTACAGAAACTGCAAACAAAAACGCTGTTTTATATGTTGATCAACTTTAGCTAATCGAAAAAAACATTAAAATATTAGGAAAACGATGTTTCAAAAAGTAGAGTAGCAAAGCCTGGGAACAAGAGACATGCCCCCTCCCCCTCAATTGTGCAACAGTTTAAGCACTATTTGCCTACACATGCCATTTACACCATCCTGTGGCCTTTTCAGCACACTTTTGCGCGGTAGAAGCCTGAAAGAGATATTCCTTTCTAAGGTATTAAGGCACAAAAGCTCTTGAGTGGAAGGAGGGAGCTCTGCTTCGCATGGAAGACTATTTCAGTAACACCGGGAGAGAACATCCATTTACAGCAGTAGAATATTTCCTCGAGTAGCAATATGTTGCCTAAATAAAACCTATGAGGGATATGGCTGCCTCAAGCTGGGCAGGAACACATAAGTTATTATAAAAAAGGGCATTACTTAATAAACAAGGCTAAACCTACAGTCCATGTTACGGGCAGGTGGTTGACTAGTCCATCCAACTATCCTGGCCTGGTTGGCCAGACAGACCTGCACTTGTGGTCTGAGAGATCTGGATTGGTGGTGTGAAAGTCCTGGCATGGTTGGTCTGACAGTCCTGGACTAATGGTTCGAGAGATCTGGGCTGGTGGTGTGAGCGTCCCCGATGGTTGGGTGTGACAGTTCTGCACCGATGGGTCTGAGAGTTCTGTACTAGTGGTGTGACAGTCCGGGACTGGTGGATTTGAGAGTTCTGTACTGGGGGTGTGACAATCCCGGACTGGTGGATTTGAGAGTTTTGTACTGGTGTCTGAGAGTTCTGTACTGGTGGTGTGACAGTCCTGGACTGGTGGGTCAGAGAGTTTTGTACTGGTGTCTGAGAGTTCTGTACTGGTGTCTGAGAGCTCTGTACTGGTGGTGTGGCAGTCCTGGACTTTGGGTCTGAGAGTTCTCTACTGGTGTCTGAGAGTTCTGTACTGGTGGTGTGACAGTCCTGGACTGGTGGATTTGAGAGTTTTGTACTGGTGTCTGAGAGTTCTGTACTGGTGGTGTGACAGTTCTGGACTGGTGGATTTGAGAGTTTTGTACTGGTGTCTGAGAGTTCTGTACTGGTGGTGTGACAGTCCTGGACTGGTGGATTTGAGAGTTTTGTACTGGTGTCTGAGAGCTCTGTACTGGTGGTGTGGCAGTCCTGGACTTTGGGTCTGAGAGTTCTGTACTGGTGTCTGAGTGTTCTGTACTGGTGGTGTGACAGTCCTGGACTGGTGGATTTGAGAGTTTTGTACTGGTGTCTGAGAGTTTTGTACTGGTGGTGTGACACTCCTGGACTTGTGGATTTGAGAGTTCTGTACTGGTGGTGTGACAGTCCTGGACTGGTGGATTTGAGAGTTTTGTACTGGTCTATGAGAGCTCTGTACTGGTGGGTTGGCAGTCCTGTACTGGTGGGTCTGAGAGTTCTGTTCTGGTGTCTGAGAGCTCTGTACTGGTGGTGTGGCAGTCCTGGACTTTGGGTCTGAGAGTTTTGTACTGGTGTCTGAGAGCTCTGTACTGGTGGTGTGACAGTCCTGTACTGGTGGATTTGAGAGTTTTGTACTGGTGTCTGAGAGCTCTGTACTGGTGGTTTGACAGTCCTGGACTGGTGGATTTGAGAGTTTTGTACTGGTGTCTAAGAGCTCTGTACTGGTGGTGTGACAGTCATGGACTGGTGTATTTGAGAGTTTTGTACTGGTGTCTGAGAGCTCTGTACTGGTGGTGTGACAGTCCTGGACTGGTGGATTTGAGAGTTTTGTATTGGTGTCTGAGAGCTCTGTACTGGTGGTGTGACAGTCCTGGACTGGTGGATTTGAGAGTTTTGTACTGGTGTCTGAGAGCTCTGTACTGGTGGTGTGACAGTCCTGGATTGGTGGATCTGAGAGTTCTGTGCTGGTGTCTGAGAGCTCTGTACTGGTGGTGTGACAGTCCTGGACTGGTGGGTCTGAGAGTTCTGTACTGGTGTCTGAGAGCTCTGTACTGGTGGTGTGACAGTCCTGGACTGGTGGATTTGAGAGTTCTGTACTGGTGGTGTGACAGTCCTGGACTGGTGGATTTGAGAGTTCTGTACTGGTGGTGTGACAGTCCTGGGCTGGTGGATTTGAGAGTTCCGTACTGGTGTCTGAGAGTTCTGTACTGGTGGTGTGACAGTCCTGGACTGGTGGGTCAGAGAGTTTTGTGCTGGTGTCTGAGAGTTCTGTACTGGTGTCTGAGAGTTCTGTACTGGTGGTGTGACAGTCCTGGACTGGTGGATTTGAGAGTTCTGTACTGGTGGTGTGACAGTCCTGGGCTGGTGGATTTGAGAGTTCTGTACTGGTGTCTGAGAGTTCTGTACTGGTGCTGTGACAGTCCTGGACTGGTGGATTTGAGAGTTTTGTACTGGTGTCTGAGAGTTCTGTACTGGTGTCTGAGCGCTCTGTACTGGTGTCTGAGAGTTCTGTACTGGTGGTGTGACAGTCCTGGACTGGTGGATTTGAGAGTTTGGTACTGGTGTCTGAGAGTTTTGTACTGGTGTCTGAGAGCTCTGTACTGGTGTCTGAGAGCTCTGTACTGGTGTCTGAGAGCTCTGTACTGGTGGTGTGACAGTCCTGGACTGGTGGATTTGAGAGTTTTGTACTGGTGTCTGAGAGTTCTGTACTGGTGTCTGAGAGTTCTGTACTGGTGTCTGAGAGCTCTGTACTAGTGGTGTGACAGTCCTGGACTGGTGGATTTGAGAGTTTTGTACTGGTGTCTGAGAGCTCTGTACTGGTGTCTGAGAGCTCTGTACTGGTGGTGTGACAGTCCTGGACTGGTGGATTTGAGAGTTTGGTACTGGTGTCTGAGAGTTTTGTACTGGTGTCTGAGAGCTCTGTACTGGTGTCTGAGAGCTCTGTGCTGGTGTCTGAGAGCTCTGTATTGGTGGTGTTACAGTCCTGGACTGGTGGATTTGAGTTTGGTACTGGTGTCAGAGAGTTTTGTACTGGTGTCTGAGAGCTCTGTACTGGTGTCTGAGAGCTCTGTACTGGTGGTGTGACAGTCCTGGACTGGTGGATTTGAGAGTTTTGTACTGGTGTCTGAGAGTTCTGTACTGGTGTCTGAGAGCTCTGTACTGGTGGTGTGACAGTCCTGGACTGGTGGAATTGAGAGTTCTGTACTGGTGTCTGAGAGCTCTCTACTGGTGGTGTGACAGTCCTGGACTGGTGGATCTGAGAGCTTTGTAGTGGTGTTTGAGAGCTCTGTACTGGTGGTGTTACTGCCCTGGACTGGTGGGTCTGAGAGTTTTGTACTGGTGTTTGAGAGCTCTGTACTGGTGGTGTGACAGTCCTGGACTGGTGGATTTGAGAGTTTTGTACTGGTGGTGTGACAGTCCTGGACTGGTGGATTTGAGAGTTTTGTACTGGTGTCTGAGAGCTCTGTACTGGTGGTGTGTCAGTCCTGGACTGGTGGATTTGAGAGTTTTGTACTGGTGTCTGAGAGCTCTGTACTGGTGGCGTGACAGTCCTGGACTGGTGGATTTGAGAGTTTTGTACTGGTGTCTGAGAGCTCTGTACTGGTGGTGTGACAGTCCTGGACTGGTGGATTTGAGAGTTTTGTACTGGTGTCTGAGAGCTCTGTACTGGTGGTGTGACAGTCCTGGACTGGTGGATTTGAGAGTTCTGTACTGGTGTCTGAGAGCTCTGTACTGGTGGTGTGGCAGTCCTTGATTGGTGGGTCTGAGAGTTCTGTACTGGTGTCTGAGAGTTCTGTACTGGTGGTGTGACAGGTCTGGACTGGTGGATTTGAGAGCTTTGTACTGGTGTCTGAGAGCTCTGTACTGGTGGTGTGACGGTCCTGGACTGGTGGGTCTGAGAGTTTTGTACTGGTGTCTGAGAGCTCTGTACTGGTGGTGTGACAGTCCTGGACTGGTGGGTCTGAGAGTTTTGTACTGGTGTCTGAGAGCTCTGTACTGGTGGTGTGACAGTCCTTGATTGGTGGGTCTGAGAGTTTTGTACTGGTGGTGTGACAGTCCTTGATTGGTGGGTCTGAGAGTTTTGTACTGGTGTCTGAGAGTTCTGTACTGGTGTCTAAGAGCTCTGTACTGGTGGGTTGACAGTCCTTGATTGGTGGGTCTGAGATTTCTGTACTGGTGGTGTGGCAGTCCTTGATTGGTGGGTCCGAGAGTTCTGTACTGGTGGGTTGACAGTCCTTGATTGGTGGGTCTGAGAGTTCTGTACTGGTGTCTGAGAGTTCTGTACTGGTGGTGTGACAGTACTGGAATGGTGGATTTGAGAGCTTTGTACTGGTGTCTGAGAGCTCTGTACTGGTGGTGTGACAGTCCTGTACTGGTGGATTTGAAAGTTTTGTACTGGTGTCTGAGAGCTCTGTACTGGTGGTGTGACAGTCCTGGACTGGTGGATTTGAGAGCTTTGTACTGGTGTCTGAGAGCTCTGTACTGGTGGGTTGGCAGTCCTCGACTGGTGGATTTGAGAGTTTTGTACTGGTGTCTGAGAGTTCTGTACTGGTGTCTGAGAGCTCTGTACTGGTGTCTGAGAGTTCTGTACTGGTGGTGTGACAGTCCTGGACTTTTGGGTCTGAGAGTTTTGTACTGGTGTCTGAGAGCTCTGTACTGGTGGTGTGACAGTCCTGGACTGGTGGATTTGAGAGTTTTGTACTGGTGTCTTAGAGCTCTGTACTGGTGGTGTGACAGTCCTGGACTGGTGGGTCTGAGAGTTTTGTACTGGTGTCTGAGAGCTCTGTACTGGTGGTGTGACAGTCCTGGACTGGTGGATTTGAGAGTTTTGTACTGGTGTCTGAGAGCTCTGTACTGGTGGGTTGGCAGTCCTGGACTGGTGGATTTGAGAGTTCTGTACTGGTGGGTTGGCAGTCCTGGACTGGTGGATTTGAGAGTTTTGTACTGGTGTCTGAGAGCTCTGTACTGGTGGTGTGACAGTCCTGGACTGGTGGATTTGAGAGTTCTGTACTGGTGGTGTGACAGTCCTGGACTGGTGGATTTGAGAGTTTTGTACTGGTGTCTGAGAGCTCTGTACTGGTGGTGTGACAGTCCTGTACTGGTGGATTTGAGAGTTTTGTACTGGTGTCTGAGAGCTCTGTACTGGTGGTGTGACTGTCCTGGGCTGGTGGATTTGAGAGTTTTGTAGTGGTGTCTGAGAGCTCTGTACTGGTGGTGTGACAGTCCTGGACTGGTGGATTTGAGAGTTTTGTACTGGTGTCTGAGAGCTCTGTACTGGTGGTGTGACAGTCCTGGACTGGTGAATTTGAGAGTTCTGTACTGGTGGTGTGACAGTCCTGGACTGGTGGATTTGAGAGTTTTGTACTGGTGTCTGAGAGCTCTGTACTGGTGGTGTGACAGTCCTGTTGTGGTGGATTTGAGAGTTTTGTACTGGCGTATGAGAGCTCTGTACTGGTGGTGTGACAGTCCTGGACTGGTGGATTTGAGAGTTTTGTACTGGTGTCTGAGAGCTCTGTACTGGTGGTGTGACAGTCCTGGACTGGTGGATTTGAGAGTTCTGTACTGGTGGTGTGACAGTCCTGGGCTGGTGAATTTGAGAGTTTTGTACTGGTGGTGTGACAGTCCTGGGCTGGTGGATTTGAGAGTTCTGTACTGGTGGTGTGACAGTCCTGGGCTGGTGGATTTGAGAGTTTTGTACTGGTGGTGTGACAGTCCTGGACTGGTGGATTTGAGCGTTTTGCACTGGTGTCTGAGAGCTCTGTTCTGGTGGTGTGACAGTCCTGGACTGGTGGATTTGAGAGTTCTGTACTGGTGGTGTGACAGTCCTGAGCTGGTGGATTTGAGAGTTTTGTACTGGTGGTGTGACAGTCCTGGACTTGTGGATTTGAGAGTTTTGTACTGGTGTCTGAGAGTTCTGTACTGGTGGTGTGACAGTCCTGGACTGGTGGGTCTGAGAGTTTTGTACTGGTGTCTGAGAGCTCTGTACTGGTGGTGTGACAGTCCTTGATTGGTGGGTCTGAGAGTTTTGTACTGGTGTCTGAGAGTTCTGTACTGGTGTCTGAGAGCTCTGTACTGGTGGGTTGAGAGTCCTTGATTGGTGGGTCTGAGATTTCTGTACTGGTGGTGTGGCAGTCCTTGATTGGTGGGTCCGAGAGCTCTGTACTGGTGGGTTGACAGTCCTTGATTGGTGGGTCTGAGATTTCTGTACTGGTGGTGTGGCAGTCCTTGATTGGTGGGTCCGAGAGTTCTATACTGGTGGGTTGACAGTCCTTGATTGGTGGGTCTGAGAGTTCTGTACTGGTGTCTGAGAGTTCTGTACTGGTGGTGTGGCAGTCCTGGACTGGTGGATTTGAGAGTTTGGTACTGGTGTCTGAGAGCTCTCTACTGGTGGTGTGACAGTCCTGGACTGGTGGGTCTGAGAGTTCTATACTGGTGTCTGAGAGCTCTGTACTGGTGGGTTGACAGTCCTGGACTGGTGGATTTGAGAGTTTGGTACTGGTGTCTGAGAGCTCTGTACTGGTGGTGTGACAGTCCTGGACTGGTGGGTCAGAGAGTTCTGTACTGGTGGATTTGAGAGCTTTGTACTGGTGTCTGAGAGCTCTGTACTGGTGGTGTGACAGTCCTTGATTGGTGGGTCTGAGAGCTCTGTATTGGTGTCTGAGAGCTCTGTACTGGTGGATTTGAGAGTTCTGTACTGGTGGTGTGACAGTCCTGGACTGGTGGGTCTGAGAGTTCTGTACTGGTGTCTGAGAGTTCTGTACTGGTGTCTGCGAGCTCTGTACTGGTGGTGTGACAGTCCTTGATTGGTGGGTCTGAGATCTCTGTACTGGTGTCTGAGAGCTCTGTACTGGTGGATTTGAGAATTTTGTACTGGTGGTGTGACAGTCCTGGACTGGTGGATTTGAGAGTTTTGTACTGGTGTCTGAGAGCTCTGTACTGGTGGGTTGGCAGTCCTGGACTGGTGGGTCTGAGAGTTCTGTACTGGTGGTGTGACAGCCCTGTACTAGTGGATTTGAGAGTTTTGTACTGGTGTCTGGGAGCTCTGTACTGGTGGTGTGACAGTCTTGGACTGGTGGATTTGGGAGATTTGTACTGGTGTCTGAGAGTTCTGTACTGGTGTCTGAGAGCTCTGTACTGGTGGGTTGGCAGTCCTGGACTAGTGGATTTGAGAGTTTGGTACTGGTGTCTGAGAGCTCTGTACTGGTGGTGTGACAGTCCTGGACTGGTGGGTCTGAGAGTTCTGTACTGGTGTCTGAGAGCTCTGTACTGGTGGTGTGACAGTCCTGGACTGGTGTCTGAGAGTTCTGTACTGGTGGATTTGAGAGCTTTGTACTGGTGTCTGAGAGCTCTGTACTGGTGGTGTAACAGTCCTTGATTGGTGGGTCTGAGAGCTCTGTACTGGTGTCTGAGAGCTCTGTACTGGTGTCTGAGAGTTCTGTATTGGTGTCTGAGAGCTCTGTACTGGTGGTGTGACAGTCCTTGATTGGTGGGTCTGAGAGCTCTGTACTGGTGTCTGAGAGCTCTGTACTGGTGGATTTGAGAGTTTTGTACTGGTGGTGTGACAGTCCTGGACTGGTGGATTTGAGAGTTTTGTACTGGTGTCTGAGAGCTCTGTACTGTTGAGTTGGCAGTCCTGGACTGGTGGGTCTGAGAGTTCTGTACTGGTGGTGTGACAGTCCTGTACTGGTGGATTTGAGAGTTTTGTACTGGTGTCTGGGAGCTCTGTACTGGTGGATTGACAGTCCTGGACTGGTGGATGTGAGGGTTCTGTACTGGTGTCTGAGAGCTCTGTACTGGTGGTGTGACAGTCCTTGATTGGTGGGTCTGAGAGCTCTGTACTGGTGTCTGAGAGCTCTGTACTGGTGGATTTGAGAGTTTTGTACTGGTGTCTGAGAGTTCTGTACTGGTGTCTGAGAGTTCTGTACTGGTGGTGTGACAGTCCTGGACTGGTGGATTTGAGAGTTTTGTACTGGTGTCTGAGAGTTCTGTACTGGTGTCTGAGAGTTCTGTACTGGTGGTGTGACAGTCCTGGACTGGTGGTTTTGAGAGTTCTGTACTGGTGTCTGAGAGTTCTGTACTGGTGGTGTGACAGTCCTGGACTGGTGGATTTGAGAGTTTTGTACTGGTGTCTTAGAGCTCTGTACTGGTGGTGTGACAGTCCTGGACTGGTGGGTCTGAGAGTTTTGTACTGGTGTCTGAGAGCTCTGTACTGGTGGTGTGACAGTCCTGGACTTGTGGATTTGAGAGTTTTGTACTGGTGTCTGAGAGCTCTGTACTGGTGGGTTGGCAGTCCTGGACTGGTGGATTTGAGAGTTCTGTACTGGTGGGTTGGCAGTCCTGGACTGGTGGATTTGAGAGTTTTGTACTGGTGTCTGAGAGCTCTGTACTGGTGGTGTGACAGTCCTGGACTGGTGGATTTTAGAGTTCTGTACTGGTGGTGTGACAGTCCTGGACTGGTGGATTTGAGAGTTTTGTACTGGTGTCTGAGAGCTCTGTACTGGTGGTGTGACAGTCCTGTACTGGTGGATTTGAAAGTTTTGTACTGGTGTCTGAGAGCTCTGTACTGGTGGTGTGACTGTCCTGGGCTGGTGGATTTGAGAGTTGTGTAGTGGTGTCTGAGAGCTCTGTACTGGTGGTGTGACAGTCCTGGACTGGTGGATTTGAGAGTTTTGTACTGGTGTCTGAGAGCTCTGTACTGGTGGTGTGACAGTCCTGGACTGGTGGATTTGAGAGTTCTGTACTGGTGGTGTGATAGTCCTGGACTGGTGGATTTGAGAGTTTTGTACTGGTGGTGTGACAGTCCTGTTGTGGTGGATTTGAGAGTTTTGTACTGGCGTATGAGAGCTCTGTACTGGTGGTGTGACAGTCCTGGACTGGTGGATTTGAGAGTTTTGTACTGGTGTCTGAGAGCTCTGTACTGGTGGTGTGACAGTCCTGGACTGGTGGATTTGAGAGTTCTGTACTGGTGGTGTGACAGTCCTGGGCTGGTGGATTTGAGAGTTCTGTTCTGGTGGTGTGACAGTCCTGGGCTGGTGGATTTGAGAGTTTTGTACTGGTGGTGTGACAGTCCTGGACTGGTGGATTTGAGAGTTTTGTACTGGTGTCTGAGAGCTCTGTACTGGTGGTGTGACAGTCCTGGACTGGTGGATTTGAGAGTTCTGTACTGGTGGTGTGACAGTCCTGAGCTGGTGGATTTGAGAGTTTTGTACTGGTGGTGTGACAGCCCTGGACTGGTGGATTTGAGAGTTTTGTACTGGTGTCTGAGAGCTCTGTACTGGTGGTGTGACAGTCCTGGACTGGTGGATTTGAGAGTTTTGTACTGGTGTCTGAGAGTTCTGTACTGGTGGTGTGACAGTCCTGGACTGGTGGGTCTGAGAGTTTTGTACTGGTGTCTGAGAGCTCTGTACTGGTGGTGTGACAGTCCTTGATTGGTGGGTCTGAGAGTTTTGTACTGTTGGTGTGACAGTCCTTGATTGGTGGGTCTGAGAGTTTTGTACTGGTGTCTGAGAGTTCTGTACTGGTGTCTGAGAGCTCTGTACTGGTGGGTTGACAGTCCTTGATTGGTGGGTCTGAGATTTCTGTACTGGTGGTGTGGCAGTCCTTGATTGGTGGGTCCGAGAGCTCTGTACTGGTGGGTTGACAGTCCTTGATTGGTGGGTCTGAGATTTCTGTACTGGTGGTGTGGCAGTCCTTGATTGGTGGGTCCGAGAGTTCTATACTGGTGGGTTGACAGTCCTTGATTGGTGGGTCTGAGAGTTCTGTACTGGTGTCTGAGAGTTCTGTACTGGTGGTGTGGCAATCCTGGACTGGTGGATTTGAGAGTTTGGTACTGGTGTCTGAGAGCTCTGTACTGGTGGTGTGACAGTCCTGGACTGGTGGGTCTGAGAGTTCTATACTGGTGTCTGAGAGCTCTGTACTGGTGGGTTGGCAGTCCTGGACTGGTGGATTTGAGAGTTTGGTACTGGTGTCTGAGAGCTCTGTACTGGTGGTGTGACAGTCCTGGACTGGTGGGTCAGAGAGTTCTGTACTGGTGTCTGAGAGCTCTGTACTGGTGGTGTGACAGTCCTGGACTGGTGTCTGAGAGTTCTGTACTGGTGGATTTGAGAGCTTTGTACTGGTGTCTGAGAGCTCTGTACTGGTGGTGTGACAGTCCTGGACTGGTGGATTTGAGAGTTTTGTACTGGTGTCTGAGAGTTCTGTACTGGTGGTGTGACAGTCCTGGACTGGTGGGTCTGAGAGTTTTGTACTGGTGTCTGAGAGCTCTGTATTGGTGGTGTGACAGTCCTTGATTGGTGGGTCTGAGAGTTTTGTACTGTTGGTGTGACAGTCCTTGATTGGTGGGTCTGAGAGTTTTGTACTGGTGTCTGAGAGTTCTGTACTGGTGTCTGAGAGCTCTGTACTGGTGGTGTGACAGTCCTGGACTGGTGGGTCTGAGAGTTCTGTACTGGTGTCTGAGAGCACTGTACTGGTGGTGTGACAGTCCTGGACTGGTGTCTGAGAGTTCTGTACTGGTGGATTTGAGAGCTTTGTACTGGTGTCTGAGAGCTCTGTACTGGTGGTGTAACAGTCCTTGATTGGTGGGTCTGAGAGCTCTGTACTGGTGTCTGAGAGCTCTGTACTGGTGTCTGAGAGTTCTGTATTGGTGTCTGAGAGCTCTGTACTGGTGGTGTGACAGTCCTTGATTGGTGGGTCTGAGAGCTCTGTACTGGTGGTGTGACAGTCCTGTACTGGTGGATTTGAGAGTTTTGTACTGGTGTCTGGGAGCTCTGTACTGGTGGTGTGACAGTCCTGGACTGGTGGATTTGAGGGTTCTGTACTGGTGTCTGAGAGCTCTGTACTGGTGGTGTGACAGTCCTTGATTGGTGGGTCTGAGAGCTCTGTACTGGTGTCTGAGAGCTCTGTACTGGTGGATTTGAGAGTTTTGTACTGGTGTATGAGAGTTCTGTACTGGTGTCTGAGAGTTCTGTACTGGTGGTGTGACAGTCCTGGACTGGTGGATTTGAGAGTTTTGTACTGGTGTCTGAGAGTTCTGTACTGGTGTCTGAGAGTTCTGTACTGGTGGTGTGACAGTCCTGGACTGGTGGTTTTGAGAGTTCTGTACTGGTGTCTGAGAGTTCTGTACTGGTGGTGTGACAGTCCTGGACTGGTGGATTTGAGAGTTTTGTACTGGTGTCTTAGAGCTCTGTACTGGTGGTGTGACAGTCCTGGACTGGTGGGTCTGAGAGTTTTGTACTGGTGTCTGAGAGCTCTGTACTGGTGGTGTGACAGTCCTGGACTTGTGGATTTGAGAGTTTTGTACTGGTGTCTGAGAGCTCTGTACTGGTGGGTTGGCAGTCCTGGACTGGTGGATTTGAGAGTTCTGTACTGGTGGGTTGGCAGTCCTGGACTGGTGGATTTGAGAGTTTTGTACTGGTGTCTGAGAGCTCTGTACTGGTGGTGTGACAGTCCTGGACTGGTGGATTTTAGAGTTCTGTACTGGTGGTGTGACAGTCCTGGACTGGTGGATTTGAGAGTTTTGTACTGGTGTCTGAGAGCTCTGTACTGGTGGTGTGACAGTCCTGTACTGGTGGATTTGAAAGTTTTGTACTGGTGTCTGAGAGCTCTGTACTGGTGGTGTGACTGTCCTGGGCTGGTGGATTTGAGAGTTGTGTAGTGGTGTCTGAGAGCTCTGTACTGGTGGTGTGACAGTCCTGGACTGGTGGATTTGAGAGTTTTGTACTGGTGTCTGAGAGCTCTGTACTGGTGGTGTGACAGTCCTGGACTGGTGGATTTGAGAGTTCTGTACTGGTGGTGTGATAGTCCTGGACTGGTGGATTTGAGAGTTTTGTACTGGTGGTGTGACAGTCCTGTTGTGGTGGATTTGAGAGTTTTGTACTGGCGTATGAGAGCTCTGTACTGGTGGTGTGACAGTCCTGGACTGGTGGATTTGAGAGTTTTGTACTGGTGTCTGAGAGCTCTGTACTGGTGGTGTGACAGTCCTGGACTGGTGGATTTGAGAGTTCTGTACTGGTGGTGTGACAGTCCTGGGCTGGTGGATTTGAGAGTTCTGTACTGGTGGTGTGACAGTCCTGGGCTGGTGGATTTGAGAGTTTTGTACTGGTGGTGTGACAGTCCTGGACTGGTGGATTTGAGAGTTTTGTACTGGTGTCTGAGAGCTCTGTACTGGTGGTGTGACAGTCCTGGACTGGTGGATTTGAGAGTTCTGTACTGGTGGTGTGACAGTCCTGAGCTGGTGGATTTGAGAGTTTTGTACTGGTGGTGTGACAGCCCTGGACTGGTGGATTTGAGAGTTTTGTACTGGTGTCTGAGAGCTCTGTACTGGTGGTGTGACAGTCCTGGACTGGTGGATTTGAGAGTTTTGTACTGGTGTCTGAGAGTTCTGTACTGGTGGTGTGACAGTCCTGGACTGGTGGGTCTGAGAGTTTTGTACTGGTGTCTGAGAGCTCTGTACTGGTGGTGTGACAGTCCTTGATTGGTGGGTCTGAGAGTTTTGTACTGTTGGTGTGACAGTCCTTGATTGGTGGGTCTGAGAGTTTTGTACTGGTGTCTGAGAGTTCTGTACTGGTGTCTGAGAGCTCTGTACTGGTGGGTTGACAGTCCTTGATTGGTGGGTCTGAGATTTCTGTACTGGTGGTGTGGCAGTCCTTGATTGGTGGGTCCGAGAGCTCTGTACTGGTGGGTTGACAGTCCTTGATTGGTGGGTCTGAGATTTCTGTACTGGTGGTGTGGCAGTCCTTGATTGGTGGGTCCGAGAGTTCTATACTGGTGGGTTGACAGTCCTTGATTGGTGGGTCTGAGAGTTCTGTACTGGTGTCTGAGAGTTCTGTACTGGTGGTGTGGCAATCCTGGACTGGTGGATTTGAGAGTTTGGTACTGGTGTCTGAGAGCTCTGTACTGGTGGTGTGACAGTCCTGGACTGGTGGGTCTGAGAGTTCTATACTGGTGTCTGAGAGCTCTGTACTGGTGGGTTGGCAGTCCTGGACTGGTGGATTTGAGAGTTTGGTACTGGTGTCTGAGAGCTCTGTACTGGTGGTGTGACAGTCCTGGACTGGTGGGTCAGAGAGTTCTGTACTGGTGTCTGAGAGCTCTGTACTGGTGGTGTGACAGTCCTGGACTGGTGTCTGAGAGTTCTGTACTGGTGGATTTGAGAGCTTTGTACTGGTGTCTGAGAGCTCTGTACTGGTGGTGTGACAGTCCTGGACTGGTGGATTTGAGAGTTTTGTACTGGTGTCTGAGAGTTCTGTACTGGTGGTGTGACAGTCCTGGACTGGTGGGTCTGAGAGTTTTGTACTGGTGTCTGAGAGCTCTGTATTGGTGGTGTGACAGTCCTTGATTGGTGGGTCTGAGAGTTTTGTACTGTTGGTGTGACAGTCCTTGATTGGTGGGTCTGAGAGTTTTGTACTGGTGTCTGAGAGTTCTGTACTGGTGTCTGAGAGCTCTGTACTGGTGGTGTGACAGTCCTGGACTGGTGGGTCTGAGAGTTCTGTACTGGTGTCTGAGAGCTCTGTACTGGTGGTGTGACAGTCCTGGACTGGTGTCTGAGAGTTCTGTACTGGTGGATTTGAGAGCTTTGTACTGGTGTCTGAGAGCTCTGTACTGGTGGTGTAACAGTCCTTGATTGGTGGGTCTGAGAGCTCTGTACTGGTGTCTGAGATTTCTGTACTGGTGTCTGAGAGTTCTGTATTGGTGTCTGAGAGCTCTGTACTGGTGGTGTGACAGTCCTTGATTGGTGGGTCTGAGAGCTCTGTACTGGTGGTGTGTCAGTCCTGTACTGGTGGATTTGAGAGTTTTGTACTGGTGTCTGGGAGCTCTGTACTGGTGGTGTGACAGTCCTGGACTGGTGGATTTGAGGGTTCTGTACTGGTGTCTGAGAGCTCTGTACTAGTGGTGTGACAGTCCTTGATTGGTGGGTCTGAGAGCTCTGTACTGGTGTCTGAGAGCTCTGTACTGGTGGATTTGAGAGTTTTGTACTGGTGTATGAGAGTTCTGTACTGGTGTCTGAGAGTTCTGTACTGGTGGTGTGACAGTCCTGGACTGGTGGATTTGAGAGTTTTGTACTGGTGTCTGAGAGTTCTGTACTGGTGTCTGAGAGTTCTGTACTGGTGGTGTGACAGTCCTGGACTGGTGGTTTTGAGAGTTCTGTACTGGTGTCTGAGAGTTCTGTACTGGTGGTGTGACAGTCCTGGACTGGTGGATTTGAGAGTTTTGTACTGGTGTCTTAGAGCTCTGTACTGGTGGTGTGACAGTCCTGGACTGGTGGGTCTGAGAGTTTTGTACTGGTGTCTGAGAGCTCTGTACTGGTGGTGTGACAGTCCTGGACTGGTGGATTTGAGAGTTTTGTACTGGTGTCTGAGAGCTCTGTACTGGTGGGTTGGCAGTCCTGGACTGGTGGATTTGAGAGTTTTGTACTGGTGTCTGAGAGCTCTGTACTGGTGGTGTGACAGTCCTGGACTGGTGGATTTTAGAGTTCTGTACTGGTGGTGTGACAGTCCTGGACTGGTGGATTTGAGAGTTTTGTACTGGTGTCTGAGAGCTCTGTACTGGTGGTGTGACAGTCCTGTACTGGTGGATTTGAGAGTTTTGTACTGGTGTCTGAGAGCTCTGTACTGGTGGTGTGACTGTCCTGGGCTGGTGGATTTGAGAGTTTTGTAGTGGTGTCTGAGAGCTCTGTACTGGTGGTGTGACAGTCCTGGACTGGTGGATTTGAGAGTTTTGTACTGGTGTCTGAGAGCTCTGTACTGGTGGTGTGACAGTCCTGGACTGGTGGATTTGAGAGTTCTGTACTGGTGGTGTGATAGTCCTGGACTGGTGGATTTGAGAGTTTTGTACTGGTGGTGTAACAGTCCTGTTGTGGTGGATTTGAGAGTTTTGTACTGGCGTATGAGAGCTCTGTACTGGTGGTGTGACAGTCCTGGACTGGTGGATTTGAGAGTTTTGTACTGGTGTCTGAGAGCTCTGTACTGGTGGTGTGACAGTCCTGGACTGGTGGATTTGAGAGTTCTGTACTGGTGGTGTGACAGTCCTGGGCTGGTGGATTTGAGAGTTCTGTACTGGTGGTGTGACAGTCCTGGGCTGGTGGATTTGAGAGTTTTGTACTGGTGGTGTGACAGTCCTGGACTGGTGGATTTGAGAGTTTTGTACTGGTGTCTGAGAGCTCTGTACTGGTGGTGTGACAGTCCTGGACTGGTGGATTTGAGAGTTCTGTACTGGTGGTGTGACAGTCCTGAGCTGGTGGATTTGAGAGTTTTGTACTGGTGGTGTGACAGCCCTGGACTGGTGGATTTGAGAGTTTTGTACTGGTGTCTGAGAGCTCTGTACTGGTGGTGTGACAGTCCTGGACTGGTGGATTTGAGAGTTTTGTACTGGTGTCTGAGAGTTCTGTACTGGTGGTGTGACAGTCCTGGACTGGTGGGTCTGAGAGTTTTGTACTGGTGTCTGAGAGCTCTGTACTGGTGGTGTGACAGTCCTTGATTGGTGGGTCTGAGAGTTTTGTACTGTTGGTGTGACAGTCCTTGATTGGTGGGTCTGAGAGTTTTGTACTGGTGTCTGAGAGTTCTGTACTGGTGGTGTGACAGTCCTGGACTGGTGGATTTGAGAGTTTGGTACTGGTGTCTGAGAGTTTTGTACTGGTGTCTGAGAGCTCTGTACTGGTGTCTGAGAGCTCTGTACTGGTGTCTGAGAGCTCTGTACTGGTGGTGTGACAGTCCTGGACTGGTGGATTTGAGAGTTTTGTACTGGTGTCTGAGAGTTCTGTACTGGTGTCTGAGAGTTCTGTACTGGTGTCTGAGAGCTCTGTACTAGTGGTGTGACAGTCCTGGACTGGTGGATTTGAGAGTTTTGTACTGGTGTCTGAGAGCTCTGTACTGGTGTCTGAGAGCTCTGTACTGGTGGTGTGACAGTCCTGGACTGGTGGATTTGAGAGTTTGGTACTGGTGTCTGAGAGTTTTGTACTGGTGTCTGAGAGCTCTGTACTGGTGTCTGAGAGCTCTGTGCTGGTGTCTGAGAGCTCTGTATTGGTGGTGTTACAGTCCTGGACTGGTGGATTTGAGTTTGGTACTGGTGTCTGAGAGTTTTGTACTGGTGTCTGAGAGCTCTGTACTGGTGTCTGAGAGCTCTGTACTGGTGGTGTGACAGTCCTGGACTGGTGGATTTGAGAGTTTTGTACTGGTGTCTGAGAGTTCTGTACTGGTGTCTGAGAGCTCTGTACTGGTGGTGTGACAGTCCTGGACTGGTGGAATTGAGAGTTCTGTACTGGTGTCTGAGAGCTCTCTACTGGTGGTGTGACAGTCCTGGACTGGTGGATCTGAGAGCTTTGTAGTGGTGTTTGAGAGCTCTGTACTGGTGGTGTTACTGCCCTGGACTGGTGGGTCTGAGAGTTTTGTACTGGTGTTTGAGAGCTCTGTACTGGTGGTGTGACAGTCCTGGACTGGTGGATTTGAGAGTTTTGTACTGGTGGTGTGACAGTCCTGGACTGGTGGATTTGAGAGTTTTGTACTGGTGTCTGAGAGCTCTGTACTGGTGGTGTGTCAGTCCTGGACTGGTGGATTTGAGAGTTTTGTACTGGTGTCTGAGAGCTCTGTACTGGTGGCGTGACAGTCCTGGACTGGTGGATTTGAGAGTTTTGTACTGGTGTCTGAGAGCTCTGTACTGGTGGTGTGACAGTCCTGGACTGGTGGATTTGAGAGTTTTGTACTGGTGTCTGAGAGCTCTGTACTGGTGGTGTGACAGTCCTGGACTGGTGGATTTGAGAGTTCTGTACTGGTGTCTGAGAGCTCTGTACTGGTGGTGTGGCAGTCCTTGATTGGTGGGTCTGAGAGTTCTGTACTGGTGTCTGAGAGTTCTGTACTGGTGGTGTGACAGGTCTGGACTGGTGGATTTGAGAGCTTTGTACTGGTGTCTGAGAGCTCTGTACTGGTGGTGTGACGGTCCTGGACTGGTGGGTCTGAGAGTTTTGTACTGGTGTCTGAGAGCTCTGTACTGGTGGTGTGACAGTCCTGGACTGGTGGGTCTGAGAGTTTTGTACTGGTGTCTGAGAGCTCTGTACTGGTGGTGTGACAGTCCTTGATTGGTGGGTCTGAGAGTTTTGTACTGGTGGTGTGACAGTCCTTGATTGGTGGGTCTGAGAGTTTTGTACTGGTGTCTGAGAGTTCTGTACTGGTGTCTAAGAGCTCTGTACTGGTGGGTTGACAGTCCTTGATTGGTGGGTCTGAGATTTCTGTACTGGTGGTGTGGCAGTCCTTGATTGGTGGGTCCGAGAGTTCTGTACTGGTGGGTTGACAGTCCTTGATTGGTGGGTCTGAGAGTTCTGTACTGGTGTCTGAGAGTTCTGTACTGGTGGTGTGACAGTACTGGAATGGTGGATTTGAGAGCTTTGTACTGGTGTCTGAGAGCTCTGTACTGGTGGTGTGACAGTCCTGTACTGGTGGATTTGAAAGTTTTGTACTGGTGTCTGAGAGCTCTGTACTGGTGGTGTGACAGTCCTGGACTGGTGGATTTGAGAGCTTTGTACTGGTGTCTGAGAGCTCTGTACTGGTGGGTTGGCAGTCCTCGACTGGTGGATTTGAGAGTTTTGTACTGGTGTCTGAGAGTTCTGTACTGGTGTCTGAGAGCTCTGTACTGGTGTCTGAGAGTTCTGTACTGGTGGTGTGACAGTCCTGGACTTTTGGGTCTGAGAGTTTTGTACTGGTGTCTGAGAGCTCTGTACTGGTGGTGTGACAGTCCTGGACTGGTGGATTTGAGAGTTTTGTACTGGTGTCTTAGAGCTCTGTACTGGTGGTGTGACAGTCCTGGACTGGTGGGTCTGAGAGTTTTGTACTGGTGTCTGAGAGCTCTGTACTGGTGGTGTGACAGTCCTGGACTGGTGGATTTGAGAGTTTTGTACTGGTGTCTGAGAGCTCTGTACTGGTGGGTTGGCAGTCCTGGACTGGTGGATTTGAGAGTTCTGTACTGGTGGGTTGGCAGTCCTGGACTGGTGGATTTGAGAGTTTTGTACTGGTGTCTGAGAGCTCTGTACTGGTGGTGTGACAGTCCTGGACTGGTGGATTTGAGAGTTCTGTACTGGTGGTGTGACAGTCCTGGACTGGTGGATTTGAGAGTTTTGTACTGGTGTCTGAGAGCTCTGTACTGGTGGTGTGACAGTCCTGTACTGGTGGATTTGAGAGTTTTGTACTGGTGTCTGAGAGCTCTGTACTGGTGGTGTGACTGTCCTGGGCTGGTGGATTTGAGAGTTTTGTAGTGGTGTCTGAGAGCTCTGTACTGGTGGTGTGACAGTCCTGGACTGGTGGATTTGAGAGTTTTGTACTGGTGTCTGAGAGCTCTGTACTGGTGGTGTGACAGTCCTGGACTGGTGAATTTGAGAGTTCTGTACTGGTGGTGTGACAGTCCTGGACTGGTGGATTTGAGAGTTTTGTACTGGTGTCTGAGAGCTCTGTACTGGTGGTGTGACAGTCCTGTTGTGGTGGATTTGAGAGTTTTGTACTGGCGTATGAGAGCTCTGTACTGGTGGTGTGACAGTCCTGGACTGGTGGATTTGAGAGTTTTGTACTGGTGTCTGAGAGCTCTGTACTGGTGGTGTGACAGTCCTGGACTGGTGGATTTGAGAGTTCTGTACTGGTGGTGTGACAGTCCTGGGCTGGTGAATTTGAGAGTTTTGTACTGGTGGTGTGACAGTCCTGGGCTGGTGGATTTGAGAGTTCTGTACTGGTGGTGTGACAGTCCTGGGCTGGTGGATTTGAGAGTTTTGTACTGGTGGTGTGACAGTCCTGGACTGGTGGATTTGAGCGTTTTGCACTGGTGTCTGAGAGCTCTGTTCTGGTGGTGTGACAGTCCTGGACTGGTGGATTTGAGAGTTCTGTACTGGTGGTGTGACAGTCCTGAGCTGGTGGATTTGAGAGTTTTGTACTGGTGGTGTGACAGTCCTGGACTTGTGGATTTGAGAGTTTTGTACTGGTGTCTGAGAGTTCTGTACTGGTGGTGTGACAGTCCTGGACTGGTGGGTCTGAGAGTTTTGTACTGGTGTCTGAGAGCTCTGTACTGGTGGTGTGACAGTCCTTGATTGGTGGGTCTGAGAGTTTTGTACTGGTGTCTGAGAGTTCTGTACTGGTGTCTGAGAGCTCTGTACTGGTGGGTTGAGAGTCCTTGATTGGTGGGTCTGAGATTTCTGTACTGGTGGTGTGGCAGTCCTTGATTGGTGGGTCCGAGAGCTCTGTACTGGTGGGTTGACAGTCCTTGATTGGTGGGTCTGAGATTTCTGTACTGGTGGTGTGGCAGTCCTTGATTGGTGGGTCCGAGAGTTCTATACTGGTGGGTTGACAGTCCTTGATTGGTGGGTCTGAGAGTTCTGTACTGGTGTCTGAGAGTTCTGTACTGGTGGTGTGGCAGTCCTGGACTGGTGGATTTGAGAGTTTGGTACTGGTGTCTGAGAGCTCTCTACTGGTGGTGTGACAGTCCTGGACTGGTGGGTCTGAGAGTTCTATACTGGTGTCTGAGAGCTCTGTACTGGTGGGTTGGCAGTCCTGGACTGGTGGATTTGAGAGTTTGGTACTGGTGTCTGAGAGCTCTGTACTGGTGGTGTGACAGTCCTGGACTGGTGGGTCAGAGAGTTCTGTACTGGTGTCTGAGAGCTCTGTACTGGTGGTGTGACAGTCCTGGACTGGTGTCTGAGAGTTCTGTACTGGTGGATTTGAGAGCTTTGTACTGGTGTCTGAGAGCTCTGTACTGGTGGTGTGACAGTCCTGGACTGGTGGATTTGAGAGTTTTGTACTGGTGTCTGAGAGTTCTGTACTGGTGGTGTGACAGTCCTGGACTGGTGGGTCTGAGAGTTTTGTACTGGTGTCTGAGAGCTCTGTATTGGTGGTGTGACAGTCCTTGATTGGTGGGTCTGAGAGTTTTGTACTGTTGGTGTGACAGTCCTTGATTGGTGGGTCTGAGAGTTTTGTACTGGTGTCTGAGAGTTCTGTACTGGTGTCTGAGAGCTCTGTACTGGTGGTGTGACAGTCCTGGACTGGTGGGTCTGAGAGTTCTGTACTGGTGTCTGAGAGCACTGTACTGGTGGTGTGACAGTCCTGGACTGGTGTCTGAGAGTTCTGTACTGGTGGATTTGAGAGCTTTGTACTGGTGTCTGAGAGCTCTGTACTGGTGGTGTAACAGTCCTTGATTGGTGGGTCTGAGAGCTCTGTACTGGTGTCTGAGAGCTCTGTACTGGTGTCTGAGAGTTCTGTATTGGTGTCTGAGAGCTCTGTACTGGTGGTGTGACAGTCCTTGATTGGTGGGTCTGAGAGCTCTGTACTGGTGGTGTGACAGTCCTGTACTGGTGGATTTGAGAGTTTTGTACTGGTGTCTGGGAGCTCTGTACTGGTGGTGTGACAGTCCTGGACTGGTGGATTTGAGGGTTCTGTACTGGTGTCTGAGAGCTCTGTACTGGTGGTGTGACAGTCCTTGATTGGTGGGTCTGAGAGCTCTGTACTGGTGTCTGAGAGCTCTGTACTGGTGGATTTGAGAGTTTTGTACTGGTGTATGAGAGTTCTGTACTGGTGTCTGAGAGTTCTGTACTGGTGGTGTGACAGTCCTGGACTGGTGGATTTGAGAGTTTTGTACTGGTGTCTGAGAGTTCTGTACTGGTGTCTGAGAGTTCTGTACTGGTGGTGTGACAGTCCTGGACTGGTGGTTTTGAGAGTTCTGTACTGGTGTCTGAGAGTTCTGTACTGGTGGTGTGACAGTCCTGGACTGGTGGATTTGAGAGTTTTGTACTGGTGTCTTAGAGCTCTGTACTGGTGGTGTGACAGTCCTGGACTGGTGGGTCTGAGAGTTTTGTACTGGTGTCTGAGAGCTCTGTACTGGTGGTGTGACAGTCCTGGACTTGTGGATTTGAGAGTTTTGTACTGGTGTCTGAGAGCTCTGTACTGGTGGGTTGGCAGTCCTGGACTGGTGGATTTGAGAGTTCTGTACTGGTGGGTTGGCAGTCCTGGACTGGTGGATTTGAGAGTTTTGTACTGGTGTCTGAGAGCTCTGTACTGGTGGTGTGACAGTCCTGGACTGGTGGATTTTAGAGTTCTGTACTGGTGGTGTGACAGTCCTGGACTGGTGGATTTGAGAGTTTTGTACTGGTGTCTGAGAGCTCTGTACTGGTGGTGTGACAGTCCTGTACTGGTGGATTTGAAAGTTTTGTACTGGTGTCTGAGAGCTCTGTACTGGTGGTGTGACTGTCCTGGGCTGGTGGATTTGAGAGTTGTGTAGTGGTGTCTGAGAGCTCTGTACTGGTGGTGTGACAGTCCTGGACTGGTGGATTTGAGAGTTTTGTACTGGTGTCTGAGAGCTCTGTACTGGTGGTGTGACAGTCCTGGACTGGTGGATTTGAGAGTTCTGTACTGGTGGTGTGATAGTCCTGGACTGGTGGATTTGAGAGTTTTGTACTGGTGGTGTGACAGTCCTGTTGTGGTGGATTTGAGAGTTTTGTACTGGCGTATGAGAGCTCTGTACTGGTGGTGTGACAGTCCTGGACTGGTGGATTTGAGAGTTTTGTACTGGTGTCTGAGAGCTCTGTACTGGTGGTGTGACAGTCCTGGACTGGTGGATTTGAGAGTTCTGTACTGGTGGTGTGACAGTCCTGGGCTGGTGGATTTGAGAGTTCTGTACTGGTGGTGTGACAGTCCTGGGCTGGTGGATTTGAGAGTTTTGTACTGGTGGTGTGACAGTCCTGGACTGGTGGATTTGAGAGTTTTGTACTGGTGTCTGAGAGCTCTGTACTGGTGGTGTGACAGTCCTGGACTGGTGGATTTGAGAGTTCTGTACTGGTGGTGTGACAGTCCTGAGCTGGTGGATTTGAGAGTTTTGTACTGGTGGTGTGACAGCCCTGGACTGGTGGATTTGAGAGTTTTGTACTGGTGTCTGAGAGCTCTGTACTGGTGGTGTGACAGTCCTGGACTGGTGGATTTGAGAGTTTTGTACTGGTGTCTGAGAGTTCTGTACTGGTGGTGTGACAGTCCTGGACTGGTGGGTCTGAGAGTTTTGTACTGGTGTCTGAGAGCTCTGTACTGGTGGTGTGACAGTCCTTGATTGGTGGGTCTGAGAGTTTTGTACTGTTGGTGTGACAGTCCTTGATTGGTGGGTCTGAGAGTTTTGTACTGGTGTCTGAGAGTTCTGTACTGGTGTCTGAGAGCTCTGTACTGGTGGGTTGACAGTCCTTGATTGGTGGGTCTGAGATTTCTGTACTGGTGGTGTGGCAGTCCTTGATTGGTGGGTCCGAGAGCTCTGTACTGGTGGGTTGACAGTCCTTGATTGGTGGGTCTGAGATTTCTGTACTGGTGGTGTGGCAGTCCTTGATTGGTGGGTCCGAGAGTTCTATACTGGTGGGTTGACAGTCCTTGATTGGTGGGTCTGAGAGTTCTGTACTGGTGTCTGAGAGTTCTGTACTGGTGGTGTGGCAATCCTGGACTGGTGGATTTGAGAGTTTGGTACTGGTGTCTGAGAGCTCTGTACTGGTGGTGTGACAGTCCTGGACTGGTGGGTCTGAGAGTTCTATACTGGTGTCTGAGAGCTCTGTACTGGTGGGTTGGCAGTCCTGGACTGGTGGATTTGAGAGTTTGGTACTGGTGTCTGAGAGCTCTGTACTGGTGGTGTGACAGTCCTGGACTGGTGGGTCAGAGAGTTCTGTACTGGTGTCTGAGAGCTCTGTACTGGTGGTGTGACAGTCCTGGACTGGTGTCTGAGAGTTCTGTACTGGTGGATTTGAGAGCTTTGTACTGGTGTCTGAGAGCTCTGTACTGGTGGTGTGACAGTCCTGGACTGGTGGATTTGAGAGTTTTGTACTGGTGTCTGAGAGTTCTGTACTGGTGGTGTGACAGTCCTGGACTGGTGGGTCTGAGAGTTTTGTACTGGTGTCTGAGAGCTCTGTATTGGTGGTGTGACAGTCCTTGATTGGTGGGTCTGAGAGTTTTGTACTGTTGGTGTGACAGTCCTTGATTGGTGGGTCTGAGAGTTTTGTACTGGTGTCTGAGAGTTCTGTACTGGTGTCTGAGAGCTCTGTACTGGTGGTGTGACAGTCCTGGACTGGTGGGTCTGAGAGTTCTGTACTGGTGTCTGAGAGCTCTGTACTGGTGGTGTGACAGTCCTGGACTGGTGTCTGAGAGTTCTGTACTGGTGGATTTGAGAGCTTTGTACTGGTGTCTGAGAGCTCTGTACTGGTGGTGTAACAGTCCTTGATTGGTGGGTCTGAGAGCTCTGTACTGGTGTCTGAGAGCTCTGTACTGGTGTCTGAGAGTTCTGTATTGGTGTCTGAGAGCTCTGTACTGGTGGTGTGACAGTCCTTGATTGGTGGGTCTGAGAGCTCTGTACTGGTGGTGTGTCAGTCCTGTACTGGTGGATTTGAGAGTTTTGTACTGGTGTCTGGGAGCTCTGTACTGGTGGTGTGACAGTCCTGGACTGGTGGATTTGAGGGTTCTGTACTGGTGTCTGAGAGCTCTGTACTAGTGGTGTGACAGTCCTTGATTGGTGGGTCTGAGAGCTCTGTACTGGTGTCTGAGAGCTCTGTACTGGTGGATTTGAGAGTTTTGTACTGGTGTATGAGAGTTCTGTACTGGTGTCTGAGAGTTCTGTACTGGTGGTGTGACAGTCCTGGACTGGTGGATTTGAGAGTTTTGTACTGGTGTCTGAGAGTTCTGTACTGGTGTCTGAGAGTTCTGTACTGGTGGTGTGACAGTCCTGGACTGGTGGTTTTGAGAGTTCTGTACTGGTGTCTGAGAGTTCTGTACTGGTGGTGTGACAGTCCTGGACTGGTGGATTTGAGAGTTTTGTACTGGTGTCTTAGAGCTCTGTACTGGTGGTGTGACAGTCCTGGACTGGTGGGTCTGAGAGTTTTGTACTGGTGTCTGAGAGCTCTGTACTGGTGGTGTGACAGTCCTGGACTGGTGGATTTGAGAGTTTTGTACTGGTGTCTGAGAGCTCTGTACTGGTGGGTTGGCAGTCCTGGACTGGTGGATTTGAGAGTTTTGTACTGGTGTCTGAGAGCTCTGTACTGGTGGTGTGACAGTCCTGGACTGGTGGATTTTAGAGTTCTGTACTGGTGGTGTGACAGTCCTGGACTGGTGGATTTGAGAGTTTTGTACTGGTGTCTGAGAGCTCTGTACTGGTGGTGTGACAGTCCTGTACTGGTGGATTTGAGAGTTTTGTACTGGTGTCTGAGAGCTCTGTACTGGTGGTGTGACTGTCCTGGGCTGGTGGATTTGAGAGTTTTGTAGTGGTGTCTGAGAGCTCTGTACTGGTGGTGTGACAGTCCTGGACTGGTGGATTTGAGAGTTTTGTACTGGTGTCTGAGAGCTCTGTACTGGTGGTGTGACAGTCCTGGACTGGTGGATTTGAGAGTTCTGTACTGGTGGTGTGATAGTCCTGGACTGGTGGATTTGAGAGTTTTGTACTGGTGGTGTAACAGTCCTGTTGTGGTGGATTTGAGAGTTTTGTACTGGCGTATGAGAGCTCTGTACTGGTGGTGTGACAGTCCTGGACTGGTGGATTTGAGAGTTTTGTACTGGTGTCTGAGAGCTCTGTACTGGTGGTGTGACAGTCCTGGACTGGTGGATTTGAGAGTTCTGTACTGGTGGTGTGACAGTCCTGGGCTGGTGGATTTGAGAGTTCTGTACTGGTGGTGTGACAGTCCTGGGCTGGTGGATTTGAGAGTTTTGTACTGGTGGTGTGACAGTCCTGGACTGGTGGATTTGAGAGTTTTGTACTGGTGTCTGAGAGCTCTGTACTGGTGGTGTGACAGTCCTGGACTGGTGGATTTGAGAGTTCTGTACTGGTGGTGTGACAGTCCTGAGCTGGTGGATTTGAGAGTTTTGTACTGGTGGTGTGACAGCCCTGGACTGGTGGATTTGAGAGTTTTGTACTGGTGTCTGAGAGCTCTGTACTGGTGGTGTGACAGTCCTGGACTGGTGGATTTGAGAGTTTTGTACTGGTGTCTGAGAGTTCTGTACTGGTGGTGTGACAGTCCTGGACTGGTGGGTCTGAGAGTTTTGTACTGGTGTCTGAGAGCTCTGTACTGGTGGTGTGACAGTCCTTGATTGGTGGGTCTGAGAGTTTTGTACTGTTGGTGTGACAGTCCTTGATTGGTGGGTCTGAGAGTTTTGTACTGGTGTCTGAGAGTTCTGTACTGGTGGTGTGACAGTCCTGGACTGGTGGATTTGAGAGTTTGGTACTGGTGTCTGAGAGTTTTGTACTGGTGTCTGAGAGCTCTGTACTGGTGTCTGAGAGCTCTGTACTGGTGTCTGAGAGCTCTGTACTGGTGGTGTGACAGTCCTGGACTGGTGGATTTGAGAGTTTTGTACTGGTGTCTGAGAGTTCTGTACTGGTGTCTGAGAGTTCTGTACTGGTGTCTGAGAGCTCTGTACTAGTGGTGTGACAGTCCTGGACTGGTGGATTTGAGAGTTTTGTACTGGTGTCTGAGAGCTCTGTACTGGTGTCTGAGAGCTCTGTACTGGTGGTGTGACAGTCCTGGACTGGTGGATTTGAGAGTTTGGTACTGGTGTCTGAGAGTTTTGTACTGGTGTCTGAGAGCTCTGTACTGGTGTCTGAGAGCTCTGTGCTGGTGTCTGAGAGCTCTGTATTGGTGGTGTTACAGTCCTGGACTGGTGGATTTGAGTTTGGTACTGGTGTCTGAGAGTTTTGTACTGGTGTCTGAGAGCTCTGTACTGGTGTCTGAGAGCTCTGTACTGGTGGTGTGACAGTCCTGGACTGGTGGATTTGAGAGTTTTGTACTGGTGTCTGAGAGTTCTGTACTGGTGTCTGAGAGCTCTGTACTGGTGGTGTGACAGTCCTGGACTGGTGGAATTGAGAGTTCTGTACTGGTGTCTGAGAGCTCTCTACTGGTGGTGTGACAGTCCTGGACTGGTGGATCTGAGAGCTTTGTAGTGGTGTTTGAGAGCTCTGTACTGGTGGTGTTACTGCCCTGGACTGGTGGGTCTGAGAGTTTTGTACTGGTGTTTGAGAGCTCTGTACTGGTGGTGTGACAGTCCTGGACTGGTGGATTTGAGAGTTTTGTACTGGTGGTGTGACAGTCCTGGACTGGTGGATTTGAGAGTTTTGTACTGGTGTCTGAGAGCTCTGTACTGGTGGTGTGTCAGTCCTGGACTGGTGGATTTGAGAGTTTTGTACTGGTGTCTGAGAGCTCTGTACTGGTGGCGTGACAGTCCTGGACTGGTGGATTTGAGAGTTTTGTACTGGTGTCTGAGAGCTCTGTACTGGTGGTGTGACAGTCCTGGACTGGTGGATTTGAGAGTTTTGTACTGGTGTCTGAGAGCTCTGTACTGGTGGTGTGACAGTCCTGGACTGGTGGATTTGAGAGTTCTGTACTGGTGTCTGAGAGCTCTGTACTGGTGGTGTGGCAGTCCTTGATTGGTGGGTCTGAGAGTTCTGTACTGGTGTCTGAGAGTTCTGTACTGGTGGTGTGACAGGTCTGGACTGGTGGATTTGAGAGCTTTGTACTGGTGTCTGAGAGCTCTGTACTGGTGGTGTGACGGTCCTGGACTGGTGGGTCTGAGAGTTTTGTACTGGTGTCTGAGAGCTCTGTACTGGTGGTGTGACAGTCCTGGACTGGTGGGTCTGAGAGTTTTGTACTGGTGTCTGAGAGCTCTGTACTGGTGGTGTGACAGTCCTTGATTGGTGGGTCTGAGAGTTTTGTACTGGTGGTGTGACAGTCCTTGATTGGTGGGTCTGAGAGTTTTGTACTGGTGTCTGAGAGTTCTGTACTGGTGTCTAAGAGCTCTGTACTGGTGGGTTGACAGTCCTTGATTGGTGGGTCTGAGATTTCTGTACTGGTGGTGTGGCAGTCCTTGATTGGTGGGTCCGAGAGTTCTGTACTGGTGGGTTGACAGTCCTTGATTGGTGGGTCTGAGAGTTCTGTACTGGTGTCTGAGAGTTCTGTACTGGTGGTGTGACAGTACTGGAATGGTGGATTTGAGAGCTTTGTACTGGTGTCTGAGAGCTCTGTACTGGTGGTGTGACAGTCCTGTACTGGTGGATTTGAAAGTTTTGTACTGGTGTCTGAGAGCTCTGTACTGGTGGTGTGACAGTCCTGGACTGGTGGATTTGAGAGCTTTGTACTGGTGTCTGAGAGCTCTGTACTGGTGGGTTGGCAGTCCTCGACTGGTGGATTTGAGAGTTTTGTACTGGTGTCTGAGAGTTCTGTACTGGTGTCTGAGAGCTCTGTACTGGTGTCTGAGAGTTCTGTACTGGTGGTGTGACAGTCCTGGACTTTTGGGTCTGAGAGTTTTGTACTGGTGTCTGAGAGCTCTGTACTGGTGGTGTGACAGTCCTGGACTGGTGGATTTGAGAGTTTTGTACTGGTGTCTTAGAGCTCTGTACTGGTGGTGTGACAGTCCTGGACTGGTGGGTCTGAGAGTTTTGTACTGGTGTCTGAGAGCTCTGTACTGGTGGTGTGACAGTCCTGGACTGGTGGATTTGAGAGTTTTGTACTGGTGTCTGAGAGCTCTGTACTGGTGGGTTGGCAGTCCTGGACTGGTGGATTTGAGAGTTCTGTACTGGTGGGTTGGCAGTCCTGGACTGGTGGATTTGAGAGTTTTGTACTGGTGTCTGAGAGCTCTGTACTGGTGGTGTGACAGTCCTGGACTGGTGGATTTGAGAGTTCTGTACTGGTGGTGTGACAGTCCTGGACTGGTGGATTTGAGAGTTTTGTACTGGTGTCTGAGAGCTCTGTACTGGTGGTGTGACAGTCCTGTACTGGTGGATTTGAGAGTTTTGTACTGGTGTCTGAGAGCTCTGTACTGGTGGTGTGACTGTCCTGGGCTGGTGGATTTGAGAGTTTTGTAGTGGTGTCTGAGAGCTCTGTACTGGTGGTGTGACAGTCCTGGACTGGTGGATTTGAGAGTTTTGTACTGGTGTCTGAGAGCTCTGTACTGGTGGTGTGACAGTCCTGGACTGGTGAATTTGAGAGTTCTGTACTGGTGGTGTGACAGTCCTGGACTGGTGGATTTGAGAGTTTTGTACTGGTGTCTGAGAGCTCTGTACTGGTGGTGTGACAGTCCTGTTGTGGTGGATTTGAGAGTTTTGTACTGGCGTATGAGAGCTCTGTACTGGTGGTGTGACAGTCCTGGACTGGTGGATTTGAGAGTTTTGTACTGGTGTCTGAGAGCTCTGTACTGGTGGTGTGACAGTCCTGGACTGGTGGATTTGAGAGTTCTGTACTGGTGGTGTGACAGTCCTGGGCTGGTGAATTTGAGAGTTTTGTACTGGTGGTGTGACAGTCCTGGGCTGGTGGATTTGAGAGTTCTGTACTGGTGGTGTGACAGTCCTGGGCTGGTGGATTTGAGAGTTTTGTACTGGTGGTGTGACAGTCCTGGACTGGTGGATTTGAGCGTTTTGCACTGGTGTCTGAGAGCTCTGTTCTGGTGGTGTGACAGTCCTGGACTGGTGGATTTGAGAGTTCTGTACTGGTGGTGTGACAGTCCTGAGCTGGTGGATTTGAGAGTTTTGTACTGGTGGTGTGACAGTCCTGGACTTGTGGATTTGAGAGTTTTGTACTGGTGTCTGAGAGTTCTGTACTGGTGGTGTGACAGTCCTGGACTGGTGGGTCTGAGAGTTTTGTACTGGTGTCTGAGAGCTCTGTACTGGTGGTGTGACAGTCCTTGATTGGTGGGTCTGAGAGTTTTGTACTGGTGTCTGAGAGTTCTGTACTGGTGTCTGAGAGCTCTGTACTGGTGGGTTGAGAGTCCTTGATTGGTGGGTCTGAGATTTCTGTACTGGTGGTGTGGCAGTCCTTGATTGGTGGGTCCGAGAGCTCTGTACTGGTGGGTTGACAGTCCTTGATTGGTGGGTCTGAGATTTCTGTACTGGTGGTGTGGCAGTCCTTGATTGGTGGGTCCGAGAGTTCTATACTGGTGGGTTGACAGTCCTTGATTGGTGGGTCTGAGAGTTCTGTACTGGTGTCTGAGAGTTCTGTACTGGTGGTGTGGCAGTCCTGGACTGGTGGATTTGAGAGTTTGGTACTGGTGTCTGAGAGCTCTCTACTGGTGGTGTGACAGTCCTGGACTGGTGGGTCTGAGAGTTCTATACTGGTGTCTGAGAGCTCTGTACTGGTGGGTTGACAGTCCTGGACTGGTGGATTTGAGAGTTTGGTACTGGTGTCTGAGAGCTCTGTACTGGTGGTGTGACAGTCCTGGACTGGTGGGTCAGAGAGTTCTGTACTGGTGGATTTGAGAGCTTTGTACTGGTGTCTGAGAGCTCTGTACTGGTGGTGTGACAGTCCTTGATTGGTGGGTCTGAGAGCTCTGTATTGGTGTCTGAGAGCTCTGTACTGGTGGATTTGAGAGTTCTGTACTGGTGGTGTGACAGTCCTGGACTGGTGGGTCTGAGAGTTCTGTACTGGTGTCTGAGAGTTCTGTACTGGTGTCTGCGAGCTCTGTACTGGTGGTGTGACAGTCCTTGATTGGTGGGTCTGAGATCTCTGTACTGGTGTCTGAGAGCTCTGTACTGGTGGATTTGAGAATTTTGTACTGGTGGTGTGACAGTCCTGGACTGGTGGATTTGAGAGTTTTGTACTGGTGTCTGAGAGCTCTGTACTGGTGGGTTGGCAGTCCTGGACTGGTGGGTCTGAGAGTTCTGTACTGGTGGTGTGACAGCCCTGTACTAGTGGATTTGAGAGTTTTGTACTGGTGTCTGGGAGCTCTGTACTGGTGGTGTGACAGTCTTGGACTGGTGGATTTGGGAGATTTGTACTGGTGTCTGAGAGTTCTGTACTGGTGTCTGAGAGCTCTGTACTGGTGGGTTGGCAGTCCTGGACTAGTGGATTTGAGAGTTTGGTACTGGTGTCTGAGAGCTCTGTACTGGTGGTGTGACAGTCCTGGACTGGTGGGTCTGAGAGTTCTGTACTGGTGTCTGAGAGCTCTGTACTGGTGGTGTGACAGTCCTGGACTGGTGTCTGAGAGTTCTGTACTGGTGGATTTGAGAGCTTTGTACTGGTGTCTGAGAGCTCTGTACTGGTGGTGTAACAGTCCTTGATTGGTGGGTCTGAGAGCTCTGTACTGGTGTCTGAGAGCTCTGTACTGGTGTCTGAGAGTTCTGTATTGGTGTCTGAGAGCTCTGTACTGGTGGTGTGACAGTCCTTGATTGGTGGGTCTGAGAGCTCTGTACTGGTGTCTGAGAGCTCTGTACTGGTGGATTTGAGAGTTTTGTACTGGTGGTGTGACAGTCCTGGACTGGTGGATTTGAGAGTTTTGTACTGGTGTCTGAGAGCTCTGTACTGTTGAGTTGGCAGTCCTGGACTGGTGGGTCTGAGAGTTCTGTACTGGTGGTGTGACAGTCCTGTACTGGTGGATTTGAGAGTTTTGTACTGGTGTCTGGGAGCTCTGTACTGGTGGATTGACAGTCCTGGACTGGTGGATGTGAGGGTTCTGTACTGGTGTCTGAGAGCTCTGTACTGGTGGTGTGACAGTCCTTGATTGGTGGGTCTGAGAGCTCTGTACTGGTGTCTGAGAGCTCTGTACTGGTGGATTTGAGAGTTTTGTACTGGTGTCTGAGAGTTCTGTACTGGTGTCTGAGAGTTCTGTACTGGTGGTGTGACAGTCCTGGACTGGTGGATTTGAGAGTTTTGTACTGGTGTCTGAGAGTTCTGTACTGGTGTCTGAGAGTTCTGTACTGGTGGTGTGACAGTCCTGGACTGGTGGTTTTGAGAGTTCTGTACTGGTGTCTGAGAGTTCTGTACTGGTGGTGTGACAGTCCTGGACTGGTGGATTTGAGAGTTTTGTACTGGTGTCTTAGAGCTCTGTACTGGTGGTGTGACAGTCCTGGACTGGTGGGTCTGAGAGTTTTGTACTGGTGTCTGAGAGCTCTGTACTGGTGGTGTGACAGTCCTGGACTTGTGGATTTGAGAGTTTTGTACTGGTGTCTGAGAGCTCTGTACTGGTGGGTTGGCAGTCCTGGACTGGTGGATTTGAGAGTTCTGTACTGGTGGGTTGGCAGTCCTGGACTGGTGGATTTGAGAGTTTTGTACTGGTGTCTGAGAGCTCTGTACTGGTGGTGTGACAGTCCTGGACTGGTGGATTTTAGAGTTCTGTACTGGTGGTGTGACAGTCCTGGACTGGTGGATTTGAGAGTTTTGTACTGGTGTCTGAGAGCTCTGTACTGGTGGTGTGACAGTCCTGTACTGGTGGATTTGAAAGTTTTGTACTGGTGTCTGAGAGCTCTGTACTGGTGGTGTGACTGTCCTGGGCTGGTGGATTTGAGAGTTGTGTAGTGGTGTCTGAGAGCTCTGTACTGGTGGTGTGACAGTCCTGGACTGGTGGATTTGAGAGTTTTGTACTGGTGTCTGAGAGCTCTGTACTGGTGGTGTGACAGTCCTGGACTGGTGGATTTGAGAGTTCTGTACTGGTGGTGTGATAGTCCTGGACTGGTGGATTTGAGAGTTTTGTACTGGTGGTGTGACAGTCCTGTTGTGGTGGATTTGAGAGTTTTGTACTGGCGTATGAGAGCTCTGTACTGGTGGTGTGACAGTCCTGGACTGGTGGATTTGAGAGTTTTGTACTGGTGTCTGAGAGCTCTGTACTGGTGGTGTGACAGTCCTGGACTGGTGGATTTGAGAGTTCTGTACTGGTGGTGTGACAGTCCTGGGCTGGTGGATTTGAGAGTTCTGTTCTGGTGGTGTGACAGTCCTGGGCTGGTGGATTTGAGAGTTTTGTACTGGTGGTGTGACAGTCCTGGACTGGTGGATTTGAGAGTTTTGTACTGGTGTCTGAGAGCTCTGTACTGGTGGTGTGACAGTCCTGGACTGGTGGATTTGAGAGTTCTGTACTGGTGGTGTGACAGTCCTGAGCTGGTGGATTTGAGAGTTTTGTACTGGTGGTGTGACAGCCCTGGACTGGTGGATTTGAGAGTTTTGTACTGGTGTCTGAGAGCTCTGTACTGGTGGTGTGACAGTCCTGGACTGGTGGATTTGAGAGTTTTGTACTGGTGTCTGAGAGTTCTGTACTGGTGGTGTGACAGTCCTGGACTGGTGGGTCTGAGAGTTTTGTACTGGTGTCTGAGAGCTCTGTACTGGTGGTGTGACAGTCCTTGATTGGTGGGTCTGAGAGTTTTGTACTGTTGGTGTGACAGTCCTTGATTGGTGGGTCTGAGAGTTTTGTACTGGTGTCTGAGAGTTCTGTACTGGTGTCTGAGAGCTCTGTACTGGTGGGTTGACAGTCCTTGATTGGTGGGTCTGAGATTTCTGTACTGGTGGTGTGGCAGTCCTTGATTGGTGGGTCCGAGAGCTCTGTACTGGTGGGTTGACAGTCCTTGATTGGTGGGTCTGAGATTTCTGTACTGGTGGTGTGGCAGTCCTTGATTGGTGGGTCCGAGAGTTCTATACTGGTGGGTTGACAGTCCTTGATTGGTGGGTCTGAGAGTTCTGTACTGGTGTCTGAGAGTTCTGTACTGGTGGTGTGGCAATCCTGGACTGGTGGATTTGAGAGTTTGGTACTGGTGTCTGAGAGCTCTGTACTGGTGGTGTGACAGTCCTGGACTGGTGGGTCTGAGAGTTCTATACTGGTGTCTGAGAGCTCTGTACTGGTGGGTTGGCAGTCCTGGACTGGTGGATTTGAGAGTTTGGTACTGGTGTCTGAGAGCTCTGTACTGGTGGTGTGACAGTCCTGGACTGGTGGGTCAGAGAGTTCTGTACTGGTGTCTGAGAGCTCTGTACTGGTGGTGTGACAGTCCTGGACTGGTGTCTGAGAGTTCTGTACTGGTGGATTTGAGAGCTTTGTACTGGTGTCTGAGAGCTCTGTACTGGTGGTGTGACAGTCCTGGACTGGTGGATTTGAGAGTTTTGTACTGGTGTCTGAGAGTTCTGTACTGGTGGTGTGACAGTCCTGGACTGGTGGGTCTGAGAGTTTTGTACTGGTGTCTGAGAGCTCTGTATTGGTGGTGTGACAGTCCTTGATTGGTGGGTCTGAGAGTTTTGTACTGTTGGTGTGACAGTCCTTGATTGGTGGGTCTGAGAGTTTTGTACTGGTGTCTGAGAGTTCTGTACTGGTGTCTGAGAGCTCTGTACTGGTGGTGTGACAGTCCTGGACTGGTGGGTCTGAGAGTTCTGTACTGGTGTCTGAGAGCACTGTACTGGTGGTGTGACAGTCCTGGACTGGTGTCTGAGAGTTCTGTACTGGTGGATTTGAGAGCTTTGTACTGGTGTCTGAGAGCTCTGTACTGGTGGTGTAACAGTCCTTGATTGGTGGGTCTGAGAGCTCTGTACTGGTGTCTGAGAGCTCTGTACTGGTGTCTGAGAGTTCTGTATTGGTGTCTGAGAGCTCTGTACTGGTGGTGTGACAGTCCTTGATTGGTGGGTCTGAGAGCTCTGTACTGGTGGTGTGACAGTCCTGTACTGGTGGTTTTGAGAGTTTTGTACTGGTGTCTGGGAGCTCTGTACTGGTGGTGTGACAGTCCTGGACTGGTGGATTTGAGGGTTCTGTACTGGTGTCTGAGAGCTCTGTACTGGTGGTGTGACAGTCCTTGATTGGTGGGTCTGAGAGCTCTGTACTGGTGTCTGAGAGCTCTGTACTGGTGGATTTGAGAGTTTTGTACTGGTGTATGAGAGTTCTGTACTGGTGTCTGAGAGTTCTGTACTGGTGGTGTGACAGTCCTGGACTGGTGGATTTGAGAGTTTTGTACTGGTGTCTGAGAGTTCTGTACTGGTGTCTGAGAGTTCTGTACTGGTGGTGTGACAGTCCTGGACTGGTGGTTTTGAGAGTTCTGTACTGGTGTCTGAGAGTTCTGTACTGGTGGTGTGACAGTCCTGGACTGGTGGATTTGAGAGTTTTGTACTGGTGTCTTAGAGCTCTGTACTGGTGGTGTGACAGTCCTGGACTGGTGGGTCTGAGAGTTTTGTACTGGTGTCTGAGAGCTCTGTACTGGTGGTGTGACAGTCCTGGACTTGTGGATTTGAGAGTTTTGTACTGGTGTCTGAGAGCTCTGTACTGGTGGGTTGGCAGTCCTGGACTGGTGGATTTGAGAGTTCTGTACTGGTGGGTTGGCAGTCCTGGACTGGTGGATTTGAGAGTTTTGTACTGGTGTCTGAGAGCTCTGTACTGGTGGTGTGACAGTCCTGGACTGGTGGATTTTAGAGTTCTGTACTGGTGGTGTGACAGTCCTGGACTGGTGGATTTGAGAGTTTTGTACTGGTGTCTGAGAGCTCTGTACTGGTGGTGTGACAGTCCTGTACTGGTGGATTTGAAAGTTTTGTACTGGTGTCTGAGAGCTCTGTACTGGTGGTGTGACTGTCCTGGGCTGGTGGATTTGAGAGTTGTGTAGTGGTGTCTGAGAGCTCTGTACTGGTGGTGTGACAGTCCTGGACTGGTGGATTTGAGAGTTTTGTACTGGTGTCTGAGAGCTCTGTACTGGTGGTGTGACAGTCCTGGACTGGTGGATTTGAGAGTTCTGTACTGGTGGTGTGATAGTCCTGGACTGGTGGATTTGAGAGTTTTGTACTGGTGGTGTGACAGTCCTGTTGTGGTGGATTTGAGAGTTTTGTACTGGCGTATGAGAGCTCTGTACTGGTGGTGTGACAGTCCTGGACTGGTGGATTTGAGAGTTTTGTACTGGTGTCTGAGAGCTCTGTACTGGTGGTGTGACAGTCCTGGACTGGTGGATTTGAGAGTTCTGTACTGGTGGTGTGACAGTCCTGGGCTGGTGGATTTGAGAGTTCTGTACTGGTGGTGTGACAGTCCTGGGCTGGTGGATTTGAGAGTTTTGTACTGGTGGTGTGACAGTCCTGGACTGGTGGATTTGAGAGTTTTGTACTGGTGTCTGAGAGCTCTGTACTGGTGGTGTGACAGTCCTGGACTGGTGGATTTGAGAGTTCTGTACTGGTGGTGTGACAGTCCTGAGCTGGTGGATTTGAGAGTTTTGTACTGGTGGTGTGACAGCCCTGGACTGGTGGATTTGAGAGTTTTGTACTGGTGTCTGAGAGCTCTGTACTGGTGGTGTGACAGTCCTGGACTGGTGGATTTGAGAGTTTTGTACTGGTGTCTGAGAGTTCTGTACTGGTGGTGTGACAGTCCTGGACTGGTGGGTCTGAGAGTTTTGTACTGGTGTCTGAGAGCTCTGTACTGGTGGTGTGACAGTCCTTGATTGGTGGGTCTGAGAGTTTTGTACTGTTGGTGTGACAGTCCTTGATTGGTGGGTCTGAGAGTTTTGTACTGGTGTCTGAGAGTTCTGTACTGGTGTCTGAGAGCTCTGTACTGGTGGGTTGACAGTCCTTGATTGGTGGGTCTGAGATTTCTGTACTGGTGGTGTGGCAGTCCTTGATTGGTGGGTCCGAGAGCTCTGTACTGGTGGGTTGACAGTCCTTGATTGGTGGGTCTGAGATTTCTGTACTGGTGGTGTGGCAGTCCTTGATTGGTGGGTCCGAGAGTTCTATACTGGTGGGTTGACAGTCCTTGATTGGTGGGTCTGAGAGTTCTGTACTGGTGTCTGAGAGTTCTGTACTGGTGGTGTGGCAATCCTGGACTGGTGGATTTGAGAGTTTGGTACTGGTGTCTGAGAGCTCTGTACTGGTGGTGTGACAGTCCTGGACTGGTGGGTCTGAGAGTTCTATACTGGTGTCTGAGAGCTCTGTACTGGTGGGTTGGCAGTCCTGGACTGGTGGATTTGAGAGTTTGGTACTGGTGTCTGAGAGCTCTGTACTGGTGGTGTGACAGTCCTGGACTGGTGGGTCAGAGAGTTCTGTACTGGTGTCTGAGAGCTCTGTACTGGTGGTGTGACAGTCCTGGACTGGTGTCTGAGAGTTCTGTACTGGTGGATTTGAGAGCTTTGTACTGGTGTCTGAGAGCTCTGTACTGGTGGTGTGACAGTCCTGGACTGGTGGATTTGAGAGTTTTGTACTGGTGTCTGAGAGTTCTGTACTGGTGGTGTGACAGTCCTGGACTGGTGGGTCTGAGAGTTTTGTACTGGTGTCTGAGAGCTCTGTATTGGTGGTGTGACAGTCCTTGATTGGTGGGTCTGAGAGTTTTGTACTGTTGGTGTGACAGTCCTTGATTGGTGGGTCTGAGAGTTTTGTACTGGTGTCTGAGAGTTCTGTACTGGTGTCTGAGAGCTCTGTACTGGTGGTGTGACAGTCCTGGACTGGTGGGTCTGAGAGTTCTGTACTGGTGTCTGAGAGCTCTGTACTGGTGGTGTGACAGTCCTGGACTGGTGTCTGAGAGTTCTGTACTGGTGGATTTGAGAGCTTTGTACTGGTGTCTGAGAGCTCTGTACTGGTGGTGTAACAGTCCTTGATTGGTGGGTCTGAGAGCTCTGTACTGGTGTCTGAGATTTCTGTACTGGTGTCTGAGAGTTCTGTATTGGTGTCTGAGAGCTCTGTACTGGTGGTGTGACAGTCCTTGATTGGTGGGTCTGAGAGCTCTGTACTGGTGGTGTGTCAGTCCTGTACTGGTGGATTTGAGAGTTTTGTACTGGTGTCTGGGAGCTCTGTACTGGTGGTGTGACAGTCCTGGACTGGTGGATTTGAGGGTTCTGTACTGGTGTCTGAGAGCTCTGTACTAGTGGTGTGACAGTCCTTGATTGGTGGGTCTGAGAGCTCTGTACTGGTGTCTGAGAGCTCTGTACTGGTGGATTTGAGAGTTTTGTACTGGTGTATGAGAGTTCTGTACTGGTGTCTGAGAGTTCTGTACTGGTGGTGTGACAGTCCTGGACTGGTGGATTTGAGAGTTTTGTACTGGTGTCTGAGAGTTCTGTACTGGTGTCTGAGAGTTCTGTACTGGTGGTGTGACAGTCCTGGACTGGTGGTTTTGAGAGTTCTGTACTGGTGTCTGAGAGTTCTGTACTGGTGGTGTGACAGTCCTGGACTGGTGGATTTGAGAGTTTTGTACTGGTGTCTTAGAGCTCTGTACTGGTGGTGTGACAGTCCTGGACTGGTGGGTCTGAGAGTTTTGTACTGGTGTCTGAGAGCTCTGTACTGGTGGTGTGACAGTCCTGGACTGGTGGATTTGAGAGTTTTGTACTGGTGTCTGAGAGCTCTGTACTGGTGGGTTGGCAGTCCTGGACTGGTGGATTTGAGAGTTTTGTACTGGTGTCTGAGAGCTCTGTACTGGTGGTGTGACAGTCCTGGACTGGTGGATTTTAGAGTTCTGTACTGGTGGTGTGACAGTCCTGGACTGGTGGATTTGAGAGTTTTGTACTGGTGTCTGAGAGCTCTGTACTGGTGGTGTGACAGTCCTGTACTGGTGGATTTGAGAGTTTTGTACTGGTGTCTGAGAGCTCTGTACTGGTGGTGTGACTGTCCTGGGCTGGTGGATTTGAGAGTTTTGTAGTGGTGTCTGAGAGCTCTGTACTGGTGGTGTGACAGTCCTGGACTGGTGGATTTGAGAGTTTTGTACTGGTGTCTGAGAGCTCTGTACTGGTGGTGTGACAGTCCTGGACTGGTGGATTTGAGAGTTCTGTACTGGTGGTGTGATAGTCCTGGACTGGTGGATTTGAGAGTTTTGTACTGGTGGTGTAACAGTCCTGTTGTGGTGGATTTGAGAGTTTTGTACTGGCGTATGAGAGCTCTGTACTGGTGGTGTGACAGTCCTGGACTGGTGGATTTGAGAGTTTTGTACTGGTGTCTGAGAGCTCTGTACTGGTGGTGTGACAGTCCTGGACTGGTGGATTTGAGAGTTCTGTACTGGTGGTGTGACAGTCCTGGGCTGGTGGATTTGAGAGTTCTGTACTGGTGGTGTGACAGTCCTGGGCTGGTGGATTTGAGAGTTTTGTACTGGTGGTGTGACAGTCCTGGACTGGTGGATTTGAGAGTTTTGTACTGGTGTCTGAGAGCTCTGTACTGGTGGTGTGACAGTCCTGGACTGGTGGATTTGAGAGTTCTGTACTGGTGGTGTGACAGTCCTGAGCTGGTGGATTTGAGAGTTTTGTACTGGTGGTGTGACAGCCCTGGACTGGTGGATTTGAGAGTTTTGTACTGGTGTCTGAGAGCTCTGTACTGGTGGTGTGACAGTCCTGGACTGGTGGATTTGAGAGTTTTGTACTGGTGTCTGAGAGTTCTGTACTGGTGGTGTGACAGTCCTGGACTGGTGGGTCTGAGAGTTTTGTACTGGTGTCTGAGAGCTCTGTACTGGTGGTGTGACAGTCCTTGATTGGTGGGTCTGAGAGTTTTGTACTGTTGGTGTGACAGTCCTTGATTGGTGGGTCTGAGAGTTTTGTACTGGTGTCTGAGAGTTCTGTACTGGTGGTGTGACAGTCCTGGACTGGTGGATTTGAGAGTTTGGTACTGGTGTCTGAGAGTTTTGTACTGGTGTCTGAGAGCTCTGTACTGGTGTCTGAGAGCTCTGTACTGGTGTCTGAGAGCTCTGTACTGGTGGTGTGACAGTCCTGGACTGGTGGATTTGAGAGTTTTGTACTGGTGTCTGAGAGTTCTGTACTGGTGTCTGAGAGTTCTGTACTGGTGTCTGAGAGCTCTGTACTAGTGGTGTGACAGTCCTGGACTGGTGGATTTGAGAGTTTTGTACTGGTGTCTGAGAGCTCTGTACTGGTGTCTGAGAGCTCTGTACTGGTGGTGTGACAGTCCTGGACTGGTGGATTTGAGAGTTTGGTACTGGTGTCTGAGAGTTTTGTACTGGTGTCTGAGAGCTCTGTACTGGTGTCTGAGAGCTCTGTGCTGGTGTCTGAGAGCTCTGTATTGGTGGTGTTACAGTCCTGGACTGGTGGATTTGAGTTTGGTACTGGTGTCTGAGAGTTTTGTACTGGTGTCTGAGAGCTCTGTACTGGTGTCTGAGAGCTCTGTACTGGTGGTGTGACAGTCCTGGACTGGTGGATTTGAGAGTTTTGTACTGGTGTCTGAGAGTTCTGTACTGGTGTCTGAGAGCTCTGTACTGGTGGTGTGACAGTCCTGGACTGGTGGAATTGAGAGTTCTGTACTGGTGTCTGAGAGCTCTCTACTGGTGGTGTGACAGTCCTGGACTGGTGGATCTGAGAGCTTTGTAGTGGTGTTTGAGAGCTCTGTACTGGTGGTGTTACTGCCCTGGACTGGTGGGTCTGAGAGTTTTGTACTGGTGTTTGAGAGCTCTGTACTGGTGGTGTGACAGTCCTGGACTGGTGGATTTGAGAGTTTTGTACTGGTGGTGTGACAGTCCTGGACTGGTGGATTTGAGAGTTTTGTACTGGTGTCTGAGAGCTCTGTACTGGTGGTGTGTCAGTCCTGGACTGGTGGATTTGAGAGTTTTGTACTGGTGTCTGAGAGCTCTGTACTGGTGGCGTGACAGTCCTGGACTGGTGGATTTGAGAGTTTTGTACTGGTGTCTGAGAGCTCTGTACTGGTGGTGTGACAGTCCTGGACTGGTGGATTTGAGAGTTTTGTACTGGTGTCTGAGAGCTCTGTACTGGTGGTGTGACAGTCCTGGACTGGTGGATTTGAGAGTTCTGTACTGGTGTCTGAGAGCTCTGTACTGGTGGTGTGGCAGTCCTTGATTGGTGGGTCTGAGAGTTCTGTACTGGTGTCTGAGAGTTCTGTACTGGTGGTGTGACAGGTCTGGACTGGTGGATTTGAGAGCTTTGTACTGGTGTCTGAGAGCTCTGTACTGGTGGTGTGACGGTCCTGGACTGGTGGGTCTGAGAGTTTTGTACTGGTGTCTGAGAGCTCTGTACTGGTGGTGTGACAGTCCTGGACTGGTGGGTCTGAGAGTTTTGTACTGGTGTCTGAGAGCTCTGTACTGGTGGTGTGACAGTCCTTGATTGGTGGGTCTGAGAGTTTTGTACTGGTGGTGTGACAGTCCTTGATTGGTGGGTCTGAGAGTTTTGTACTGGTGTCTGAGAGTTCTGTACTGGTGTCTAAGAGCTCTGTACTGGTGGGTTGACAGTCCTTGATTGGTGGGTCTGAGATTTCTGTACTGGTGGTGTGGCAGTCCTTGATTGGTGGGTCCGAGAGTTCTGTACTGGTGGGTTGACAGTCCTTGATTGGTGGGTCTGAGAGTTCTGTACTGGTGTCTGAGAGTTCTGTACTGGTGGTGTGACAGTACTGGAATGGTGGATTTGAGAGCTTTGTACTGGTGTCTGAGAGCTCTGTACTGGTGGTGTGACAGTCCTGTACTGGTGGATTTGAAAGTTTTGTACTGGTGTCTGAGAGCTCTGTACTGGTGGTGTGACAGTCCTGGACTGGTGGATTTGAGAGCTTTGTACTGGTGTCTGAGAGCTCTGTACTGGTGGGTTGGCAGTCCTCGACTGGTGGATTTGAGAGTTTTGTACTGGTGTCTGAGAGTTCTGTACTGGTGTCTGAGAGCTCTGTACTGGTGTCTGAGAGTTCTGTACTGGTGGTGTGACAGTCCTGGACTTTTGGGTCTGAGAGTTTTGTACTGGTGTCTGAGAGCTCTGTACTGGTGGTGTGACAGTCCTGGACTGGTGGATTTGAGAGTTTTGTACTGGTGTCTTAGAGCTCTGTACTGGTGGTGTGACAGTCCTGGACTGGTGGGTCTGAGAGTTTTGTACTGGTGTCTGAGAGCTCTGTACTGGTGGTGTGACAGTCCTGGACTGGTGGATTTGAGAGTTTTGTACTGGTGTCTGAGAGCTCTGTACTGGTGGGTTGGCAGTCCTGGACTGGTGGATTTGAGAGTTCTGTACTGGTGGGTTGGCAGTCCTGGACTGGTGGATTTGAGAGTTTTGTACTGGTGTCTGAGAGCTCTGTACTGGTGGTGTGACAGTCCTGGACTGGTGGATTTGAGAGTTCTGTACTGGTGGTGTGACAGTCCTGGACTGGTGGATTTG
Organism: Calotriton arnoldi; assembly: GCA_963921515.1. Classification (NCBI taxonomy): domain Eukaryota; kingdom Metazoa; phylum Chordata; class Amphibia; order Caudata; family Salamandridae; genus Calotriton; species Calotriton arnoldi. Next base: position 100,430 of record CAWUFW010000236.1, on the reverse strand, counting down.
AGAGTTTTGTACTGGTGTCTGAGAGCTCTGTACTGGTGGTGTGACAGTCCTGTACTGGTGGATTTGAGAGTTTTGTACTGGTGTCTGAGAGCTCTGTACTGGTGGTGTGACTGTCCTGGGCTGGTGGATTTGAGAGTTTTGTAGTGGTGTCTGAGAGCTCTGTACTGGTGGTGTGACAGTCCTGGACTGGTGGATTTGAGAGTTTTGTACTGGTGTCTGAGAGCTCTGTACTGGTGGTGTGACAGTCCTGGACTGGTGAATTTGAGAGTTCTGTACTGGTGGTGTGACAGTCCTGGACTGGTGGATTTGAGAGTTTTGTACTGGTGTCTGAGAGCTCTGTACTGGTGGTGTGACAGTCCTGTTGTGGTGGATTTGAGAGTTTTGTACTGGCGTATGAGAGCTCTGTACTGGTGGTGTGACAGTCCTGGACTGGTGGATTTGAGAGTTTTGTACTGGTGTCTGAGAGCTCTGTACTGGTGGTGTGACAGTCCTGGACTGGTGGATTTGAGAGTTCTGTACTGGTGGTGTGACAGTCCTGGGCTGGTGAATTTGAGAGTTTTGTACTGGTGGTGTGACAGTCCTGGGCTGGTGGATTTGAGAGTTCTGTACTGGTGGTGTGACAGTCCTGGGCTGGTGGATTTGAGAGTTTTGTACTGGTGGTGTGACAGTCCTGGACTGGTGGATTTGAGCGTTTTGCACTGGTGTCTGAGAGCTCTGTTCTGGTGGTGTGACAGTCCTGGACTGGTGGATTTGAGAGTTCTGTACTGGTGGTGTGACAGTCCTGAGCTGGTGGATTTGAGAGTTTTGTACTGGTGGTGTGACAGTCCTGGACTTGTGGATTTGAGAGTTTTGTACTGGTGTCTGAGAGTTCTGTACTGGTGGTGTGACAGTCCTGGACTGGTGGGTCTGAGAGTTTTGTACTGGTGTCTGAGAGCTCTGTACTGGTGGTGTGACAGTCCTTGATTGGTGGGTCTGAGAGTTTTGTACTGGTGTCTGAGAGTTCTGTACTGGTGTCTGAGAGCTCTGTACTGGTGGGTTGAGAGTCCTTGATTGGTGGGTCTGAGATTTCTGTACTGGTGGTGTGGCAGTCCTTGATTGGTGGGTCCGAGAGCTCTGTACTGGTGGGTTGACAGTCCTTGATTGGTGGGTCTGAGATTTCTGTACTGGTGGTGTGGCAGTCCTTGATTGGTGGGTCCGAGAGTTCTATACTGGTGGGTTGACAGTCCTTGATTGGTGGGTCTGAGAGTTCTGTACTGGTGTCTGAGAGTTCTGTACTGGTGGTGTGGCAGTCCTGGACTGGTGGATTTGAGAGTTTGGTACTGGTGTCTGAGAGCTCTCTACTGGTGGTGTGACAGTCCTGGACTGGTGGGTCTGAGAGTTCTATACTGGTGTCTGAGAGCTCTGTACTGGTGGGTTGGCAGTCCTGGACTGGTGGATTTGAGAGTTTGGTACTGGTGTCTGAGAGCTCTGTACTGGTGGTGTGACAGTCCTGGACTGGTGGGTCAGAGAGTTCTGTACTGGTGTCTGAGAGCTCTGTACTGGTGGTGTGACAGTCCTGGACTGGTGTCTGAGAGTTCTGTACTGGTGGATTTGAGAGCTTTGTACTGGTGTCTGAGAGCTCTGTACTGGTGGTGTGACAGTCCTGGACTGGTGGATTTGAGAGTTTTGTACTGGTGTCTGAGAGTTCTGTACTGGTGGTGTGACAGTCCTGGACTGGTGGGTCTGAGAGTTTTGTACTGGTGTCTGAGAGCTCTGTATTGGTGGTGTGACAGTCCTTGATTGGTGGGTCTGAGAGTTTTGTACTGTTGGTGTGACAGTCCTTGATTGGTGGGTCTGAGAGTTTTGTACTGGTGTCTGAGAGTTCTGTACTGGTGTCTGAGAGCTCTGTACTGGTGGTGTGACAGTCCTGGACTGGTGGGTCTGAGAGTTCTGTACTGGTGTCTGAGAGCACTGTACTGGTGGTGTGACAGTCCTGGACTGGTGTCTGAGAGTTCTGTACTGGTGGATTTGAGAGCTTTGTACTGGTGTCTGAGAGCTCTGTACTGGTGGTGTAACAGTCCTTGATTGGTGGGTCTGAGAGCTCTGTACTGGTGTCTGAGAGCTCTGTACTGGTGTCTGAGAGTTCTGTATTGGTGTCTGAGAGCTCTGTACTGGTGGTGTGACAGTCCTTGATTGGTGGGTCTGAGAGCTCTGTACTGGTGGTGTGACAGTCCTGTACTGGTGGATTTGAGAGTTTTGTACTGGTGTCTGGGAGCTCTGTACTGGTGGTGTGACAGTCCTGGACTGGTGGATTTGAGGGTTCTGTACTGGTGTCTGAGAGCTCTGTACTGGTGGTGTGACAGTCCTTGATTGGTGGGTCTGAGAGCTCTGTACTGGTGTCTGAGAGCTCTGTACTGGTGGATTTGAGAGTTTTGTACTGGTGTATGAGAGTTCTGTACTGGTGTCTGAGAGTTCTGTACTGGTGGTGTGACAGTCCTGGACTGGTGGATTTGAGAGTTTTGTACTGGTGTCTGAGAGTTCTGTACTGGTGTCTGAGAGTTCTGTACTGGTGGTGTGACAGTCCTGGACTGGTGGTTTTGAGAGTTCTGTACTGGTGTCTGAGAGTTCTGTACTGGTGGTGTGACAGTCCTGGACTGGTGGATTTGAGAGTTTTGTACTGGTGTCTTAGAGCTCTGTACTGGTGGTGTGACAGTCCTGGACTGGTGGGTCTGAGAGTTTTGTACTGGTGTCTGAGAGCTCTGTACTGGTGGTGTGACAGTCCTGGACTTGTGGATTTGAGAGTTTTGTACTGGTGTCTGAGAGCTCTGTACTGGTGGGTTGGCAGTCCTGGACTGGTGGATTTGAGAGTTCTGTACTGGTGGGTTGGCAGTCCTGGACTGGTGGATTTGAGAGTTTTGTACTGGTGTCTGAGAGCTCTGTACTGGTGGTGTGACAGTCCTGGACTGGTGGATTTTAGAGTTCTGTACTGGTGGTGTGACAGTCCTGGACTGGTGGATTTGAGAGTTTTGTACTGGTGTCTGAGAGCTCTGTACTGGTGGTGTGACAGTCCTGTACTGGTGGATTTGAAAGTTTTGTACTGGTGTCTGAGAGCTCTGTACTGGTGGTGTGACTGTCCTGGGCTGGTGGATTTGAGAGTTGTGTAGTGGTGTCTGAGAGCTCTGTACTGGTGGTGTGACAGTCCTGGACTGGTGGATTTGAGAGTTTTGTACTGGTGTCTGAGAGCTCTGTACTGGTGGTGTGACAGTCCTGGACTGGTGGATTTGAGAGTTCTGTACTGGTGGTGTGATAGTCCTGGACTGGTGGATTTGAGAGTTTTGTACTGGTGGTGTGACAGTCCTGTTGTGGTGGATTTGAGAGTTTTGTACTGGCGTATGAGAGCTCTGTACTGGTGGTGTGACAGTCCTGGACTGGTGGATTTGAGAGTTTTGTACTGGTGTCTGAGAGCTCTGTACTGGTGGTGTGACAGTCCTGGACTGGTGGATTTGAGAGTTCTGTACTGGTGGTGTGACAGTCCTGGGCTGGTGGATTTGAGAGTTCTGTACTGGTGGTGTGACAGTCCTGGGCTGGTGGATTTGAGAGTTTTGTACTGGTGGTGTGACAGTCCTGGACTGGTGGATTTGAGAGTTTTGTACTGGTGTCTGAGAGCTCTGTACTGGTGGTGTGACAGTCCTGGACTGGTGGATTTGAGAGTTCTGTACTGGTGGTGTGACAGTCCTGAGCTGGTGGATTTGAGAGTTTTGTACTGGTGGTGTGACAGCCCTGGACTGGTGGATTTGAGAGTTTTGTACTGGTGTCTGAGAGCTCTGTACTGGTGGTGTGACAGTCCTGGACTGGTGGATTTGAGAGTTTTGTACTGGTGTCTGAGAGTTCTGTACTGGTGGTGTGACAGTCCTGGACTGGTGGGTCTGAGAGTTTTGTACTGGTGTCTGAGAGCTCTGTACTGGTGGTGTGACAGTCCTTGATTGGTGGGTCTGAGAGTTTTGTACTGTTGGTGTGACAGTCCTTGATTGGTGGGTCTGAGAGTTTTGTACTGGTGTCTGAGAGTTCTGTACTGGTGTCTGAGAGCTCTGTACTGGTGGGTTGACAGTCCTTGATTGGTGGGTCTGAGATTTCTGTACTGGTGGTGTGGCAGTCCTTGATTGGTGGGTCCGAGAGCTCTGTACTGGTGGGTTGACAGTCCTTGATTGGTGGGTCTGAGATTTCTGTACTGGTGGTGTGGCAGTCCTTGATTGGTGGGTCCGAGAGTTCTATACTGGTGGGTTGACAGTCCTTGATTGGTGGGTCTGAGAGTTCTGTACTGGTGTCTGAGAGTTCTGTACTGGTGGTGTGGCAATCCTGGACTGGTGGATTTGAGAGTTTGGTACTGGTGTCTGAGAGCTCTGTACTGGTGGTGTGACAGTCCTGGACTGGTGGGTCTGAGAGTTCTATACTGGTGTCTGAGAGCTCTGTACTGGTGGGTTGGCAGTCCTGGACTGGTGGATTTGAGAGTTTGGTACTGGTGTCTGAGAGCTCTGTACTGGTGGTGTGACAGTCCTGGACTGGTGGGTCAGAGAGTTCTGTACTGGTGTCTGAGAGCTCTGTACTGGTGGTGTGACAGTCCTGGACTGGTGTCTGAGAGTTCTGTACTGGTGGATTTGAGAGCTTTGTACTGGTGTCTGAGAGCTCTGTACTGGTGGTGTGACAGTCCTGGACTGGTGGATTTGAGAGTTTTGTACTGGTGTCTGAGAGTTCTGTACTGGTGGTGTGACAGTCCTGGACTGGTGGGTCTGAGAGTTTTGTACTGGTGTCTGAGAGCTCTGTATTGGTGGTGTGACAGTCCTTGATTGGTGGGTCTGAGAGTTTTGTACTGTTGGTGTGACAGTCCTTGATTGGTGGGTCTGAGAGTTTTGTACTGGTGTCTGAGAGTTCTGTACTGGTGTCTGAGAGCTCTGTACTGGTGGTGTGACAGTCCTGGACTGGTGGGTCTGAGAGTTCTGTACTGGTGTCTGAGAGCTCTGTACTGGTGGTGTGACAGTCCTGGACTGGTGTCTGAGAGTTCTGTACTGGTGGATTTGAGAGCTTTGTACTGGTGTCTGAGAGCTCTGTACTGGTGGTGTAACAGTCCTTGATTGGTGGGTCTGAGAGCTCTGTACTGGTGTCTGAGAGCTCTGTACTGGTGTCTGAGAGTTCTGTATTGGTGTCTGAGAGCTCTGTACTGGTGGTGTGACAGTCCTTGATTGGTGGGTCTGAGAGCTCTGTACTGGTGGTGTGTCAGTCCTGTACTGGTGGATTTGAGAGTTTTGTACTGGTGTCTGGGAGCTCTGTACTGGTGGTGTGACAGTCCTGGACTGGTGGATTTGAGGGTTCTGTACTGGTGTCTGAGAGCTCTGTACTAGTGGTGTGACAGTCCTTGATTGGTGGGTCTGAGAGCTCTGTACTGGTGTCTGAGAGCTCTGTACTGGTGGATTTGAGAGTTTTGTACTGGTGTATGAGAGTTCTGTACTGGTGTCTGAGAGTTCTGTACTGGTGGTGTGACAGTCCTGGACTGGTGGATTTGAGAGTTTTGTACTGGTGTCTGAGAGTTCTGTACTGGTGTCTGAGAGTTCTGTACTGGTGGTGTGACAGTCCTGGACTGGTGGTTTTGAGAGTTCTGTACTGGTGTCTGAGAGTTCTGTACTGGTGGTGTGACAGTCCTGGACTGGTGGATTTGAGAGTTTTGTACTGGTGTCTTAGAGCTCTGTACTGGTGGTGTGACAGTCCTGGACTGGTGGGTCTGAGAGTTTTGTACTGGTGTCTGAGAGCTCTGTACTGGTGGTGTGACAGTCCTGGACTGGTGGATTTGAGAGTTTTGTACTGGTGTCTGAGAGCTCTGTACTGGTGGGTTGGCAGTCCTGGACTGGTGGATTTGAGAGTTTTGTACTGGTGTCTGAGAGCTCTGTACTGGTGGTGTGACAGTCCTGGACTGGTGGATTTTAGAGTTCTGTACTGGTGGTGTGACAGTCCTGGACTGGTGGATTTGAGAGTTTTGTACTGGTGTCTGAGAGCTCTGTACTGGTGGTGTGACAGTCCTGTACTGGTGGATTTGAGAGTTTTGTACTGGTGTCTGAGAGCTCTGTACTGGTGGTGTGACTGTCCTGGGCTGGTGGATTTGAGAGTTTTGTAGTGGTGTCTGAGAGCTCTGTACTGGTGGTGTGACAGTCCTGGACTGGTGGATTTGAGAGTTTTGTACTGGTGTCTGAGAGCTCTGTACTGGTGGTGTGACAGTCCTGGACTGGTGGATTTGAGAGTTCTGTACTGGTGGTGTGATAGTCCTGGACTGGTGGATTTGAGAGTTTTGTACTGGTGGTGTAACAGTCCTGTTGTGGTGGATTTGAGAGTTTTGTACTGGCGTATGAGAGCTCTGTACTGGTGGTGTGACAGTCCTGGACTGGTGGATTTGAGAGTTTTGTACTGGTGTCTGAGAGCTCTGTACTGGTGGTGTGACAGTCCTGGACTGGTGGATTTGAGAGTTCTGTACTGGTGGTGTGACAGTCCTGGGCTGGTGGATTTGAGAGTTCTGTACTGGTGGTGTGACAGTCCTGGGCTGGTGGATTTGAGAGTTTTGTACTGGTGGTGTGACAGTCCTGGACTGGTGGATTTGAGAGTTTTGTACTGGTGTCTGAGAGCTCTGTACTGGTGGTGTGACAGTCCTGGACTGGTGGATTTGAGAGTTCTGTACTGGTGGTGTGACAGTCCTGAGCTGGTGGATTTGAGAGTTTTGTACTGGTGGTGTGACAGCCCTGGACTGGTGGATTTGAGAGTTTTGTACTGGTGTCTGAGAGCTCTGTACTGGTGGTGTGACAGTCCTGGACTGGTGGATTTGAGAGTTTTGTACTGGTGTCTGAGAGTTCTGTACTGGTGGTGTGACAGTCCTGGACTGGTGGGTCTGAGAGTTTTGTACTGGTGTCTGAGAGCTCTGTACTGGTGGTGTGACAGTCCTTGATTGGTGGGTCTGAGAGTTTTGTACTGTTGGTGTGACAGTCCTTGATTGGTGGGTCTGAGAGTTTTGTACTGGTGTCTGAGAGTTCTGTACTGGTGGTGTGACAGTCCTGGACTGGTGGATTTGAGAGTTTGGTACTGGTGTCTGAGAGTTTTGTACTGGTGTCTGAGAGCTCTGTACTGGTGTCTGAGAGCTCTGTACTGGTGTCTGAGAGCTCTGTACTGGTGGTGTGACAGTCCTGGACTGGTGGATTTGAGAGTTTTGTACTGGTGTCTGAGAGTTCTGTACTGGTGTCTGAGAGTTCTGTACTGGTGTCTGAGAGCTCTGTACTAGTGGTGTGACAGTCCTGGACTGGTGGATTTGAGAGTTTTGTACTGGTGTCTGAGAGCTCTGTACTGGTGTCTGAGAGCTCTGTACTGGTGGTGTGACAGTCCTGGACTGGTGGATTTGAGAGTTTGGTACTGGTGTCTGAGAGTTTTGTACTGGTGTCTGAGAGCTCTGTACTGGTGTCTGAGAGCTCTGTGCTGGTGTCTGAGAGCTCTGTATTGGTGGTGTTACAGTCCTGGACTGGTGGATTTGAGTTTGGTACTGGTGTCTGAGAGTTTTGTACTGGTGTCTGAGAGCTCTGTACTGGTGTCTGAGAGCTCTGTACTGGTGGTGTGACAGTCCTGGACTGGTGGATTTGAGAGTTTTGTACTGGTGTCTGAGAGTTCTGTACTGGTGTCTGAGAGCTCTGTACTGGTGGTGTGACAGTCCTGGACTGGTGGAATTGAGAGTTCTGTACTGGTGTCTGAGAGCTCTCTACTGGTGGTGTGACAGTCCTGGACTGGTGGATCTGAGAGCTTTGTAGTGGTGTTTGAGAGCTCTGTACTGGTGGTGTTACTGCCCTGGACTGGTGGGTCTGAGAGTTTTGTACTGGTGTTTGAGAGCTCTGTACTGGTGGTGTGACAGTCCTGGACTGGTGGATTTGAGAGTTTTGTACTGGTGGTGTGACAGTCCTGGACTGGTGGATTTGAGAGTTTTGTACTGGTGTCTGAGAGCTCTGTACTGGTGGTGTGTCAGTCCTGGACTGGTGGATTTGAGAGTTTTGTACTGGTGTCTGAGAGCTCTGTACTGGTGGCGTGACAGTCCTGGACTGGTGGATTTGAGAGTTTTGTACTGGTGTCTGAGAGCTCTGTACTGGTGGTGTGACAGTCCTGGACTGGTGGATTTGAGAGTTTTGTACTGGTGTCTGAGAGCTCTGTACTGGTGGTGTGACAGTCCTGGACTGGTGGATTTGAGAGTTCTGTACTGGTGTCTGAGAGCTCTGTACTGGTGGTGTGGCAGTCCTTGATTGGTGGGTCTGAGAGTTCTGTACTGGTGTCTGAGAGTTCTGTACTGGTGGTGTGACAGGTCTGGACTGGTGGATTTGAGAGCTTTGTACTGGTGTCTGAGAGCTCTGTACTGGTGGTGTGACGGTCCTGGACTGGTGGGTCTGAGAGTTTTGTACTGGTGTCTGAGAGCTCTGTACTGGTGGTGTGACAGTCCTGGACTGGTGGGTCTGAGAGTTTTGTACTGGTGTCTGAGAGCTCTGTACTGGTGGTGTGACAGTCCTTGATTGGTGGGTCTGAGAGTTTTGTACTGGTGGTGTGACAGTCCTTGATTGGTGGGTCTGAGAGTTTTGTACTGGTGTCTGAGAGTTCTGTACTGGTGTCTAAGAGCTCTGTACTGGTGGGTTGACAGTCCTTGATTGGTGGGTCTGAGATTTCTGTACTGGTGGTGTGGCAGTCCTTGATTGGTGGGTCCGAGAGTTCTGTACTGGTGGGTTGACAGTCCTTGATTGGTGGGTCTGAGAGTTCTGTACTGGTGTCTGAGAGTTCTGTACTGGTGGTGTGACAGTACTGGAATGGTGGATTTGAGAGCTTTGTACTGGTGTCTGAGAGCTCTGTACTGGTGGTGTGACAGTCCTGTACTGGTGGATTTGAAAGTTTTGTACTGGTGTCTGAGAGCTCTGTACTGGTGGTGTGACAGTCCTGGACTGGTGGATTTGAGAGCTTTGTACTGGTGTCTGAGAGCTCTGTACTGGTGGGTTGGCAGTCCTCGACTGGTGGATTTGAGAGTTTTGTACTGGTGTCTGAGAGTTCTGTACTGGTGTCTGAGAGCTCTGTACTGGTGTCTGAGAGTTCTGTACTGGTGGTGTGACAGTCCTGGACTTTTGGGTCTGAGAGTTTTGTACTGGTGTCTGAGAGCTCTGTACTGGTGGTGTGACAGTCCTGGACTGGTGGATTTGAGAGTTTTGTACTGGTGTCTTAGAGCTCTGTACTGGTGGTGTGACAGTCCTGGACTGGTGGGTCTGAGAGTTTTGTACTGGTGTCTGAGAGCTCTGTACTGGTGGTGTGACAGTCCTGGACTGGTGGATTTGAGAGTTTTGTACTGGTGTCTGAGAGCTCTGTACTGGTGGGTTGGCAGTCCTGGACTGGTGGATTTGAGAGTTCTGTACTGGTGGGTTGGCAGTCCTGGACTGGTGGATTTGAGAGTTTTGTACTGGTGTCTGAGAGCTCTGTACTGGTGGTGTGACAGTCCTGGACTGGTGGATTTGAGAGTTCTGTACTGGTGGTGTGACAGTCCTGGACTGGTGGATTTGAGAGTTTTGTACTGGTGTCTGAGAGCTCTGTACTGGTGGTGTGACAGTCCTGTACTGGTGGATTTGAGAGTTTTGTACTGGTGTCTGAGAGCTCTGTACTGGTGGTGTGACTGTCCTGGGCTGGTGGATTTGAGAGTTTTGTAGTGGTGTCTGAGAGCTCTGTACTGGTGGTGTGACAGTCCTGGACTGGTGGATTTGAGAGTTTTGTACTGGTGTCTGAGAGCTCTGTACTGGTGGTGTGACAGTCCTGGACTGGTGAATTTGAGAGTTCTGTACTGGTGGTGTGACAGTCCTGGACTGGTGGATTTGAGAGTTTTGTACTGGTGTCTGAGAGCTCTGTACTGGTGGTGTGACAGTCCTGTTGTGGTGGATTTGAGAGTTTTGTACTGGCGTATGAGAGCTCTGTACTGGTGGTGTGACAGTCCTGGACTGGTGGATTTGAGAGTTTTGTACTGGTGTCTGAGAGCTCTGTACTGGTGGTGTGACAGTCCTGGACTGGTGGATTTGAGAGTTCTGTACTGGTGGTGTGACAGTCCTGGGCTGGTGAATTTGAGAGTTTTGTACTGGTGGTGTGACAGTCCTGGGCTGGTGGATTTGAGAGTTCTGTACTGGTGGTGTGACAGTCCTGGGCTGGTGGATTTGAGAGTTTTGTACTGGTGGTGTGACAGTCCTGGACTGGTGGATTTGAGCGTTTTGCACTGGTGTCTGAGAGCTCTGTTCTGGTGGTGTGACAGTCCTGGACTGGTGGATTTGAGAGTTCTGTACTGGTGGTGTGACAGTCCTGAGCTGGTGGATTTGAGAGTTTTGTACTGGTGGTGTGACAGTCCTGGACTTGTGGATTTGAGAGTTTTGTACTGGTGTCTGAGAGTTCTGTACTGGTGGTGTGACAGTCCTGGACTGGTGGGTCTGAGAGTTTTGTACTGGTGTCTGAGAGCTCTGTACTGGTGGTGTGACAGTCCTTGATTGGTGGGTCTGAGAGTTTTGTACTGGTGTCTGAGAGTTCTGTACTGGTGTCTGAGAGCTCTGTACTGGTGGGTTGAGAGTCCTTGATTGGTGGGTCTGAGATTTCTGTACTGGTGGTGTGGCAGTCCTTGATTGGTGGGTCCGAGAGCTCTGTACTGGTGGGTTGACAGTCCTTGATTGGTGGGTCTGAGATTTCTGTACTGGTGGTGTGGCAGTCCTTGATTGGTGGGTCCGAGAGTTCTATACTGGTGGGTTGACAGTCCTTGATTGGTGGGTCTGAGAGTTCTGTACTGGTGTCTGAGAGTTCTGTACTGGTGGTGTGGCAGTCCTGGACTGGTGGATTTGAGAGTTTGGTACTGGTGTCTGAGAGCTCTCTACTGGTGGTGTGACAGTCCTGGACTGGTGGGTCTGAGAGTTCTATACTGGTGTCTGAGAGCTCTGTACTGGTGGGTTGACAGTCCTGGACTGGTGGATTTGAGAGTTTGGTACTGGTGTCTGAGAGCTCTGTACTGGTGGTGTGACAGTCCTGGACTGGTGGGTCAGAGAGTTCTGTACTGGTGGATTTGAGAGCTTTGTACTGGTGTCTGAGAGCTCTGTACTGGTGGTGTGACAGTCCTTGATTGGTGGGTCTGAGAGCTCTGTATTGGTGTCTGAGAGCTCTGTACTGGTGGATTTGAGAGTTCTGTACTGGTGGTGTGACAGTCCTGGACTGGTGGGTCTGAGAGTTCTGTACTGGTGTCTGAGAGTTCTGTACTGGTGTCTGCGAGCTCTGTACTGGTGGTGTGACAGTCCTTGATTGGTGGGTCTGAGATCTCTGTACTGGTGTCTGAGAGCTCTGTACTGGTGGATTTGAGAATTTTGTACTGGTGGTGTGACAGTCCTGGACTGGTGGATTTGAGAGTTTTGTACTGGTGTCTGAGAGCTCTGTACTGGTGGGTTGGCAGTCCTGGACTGGTGGGTCTGAGAGTTCTGTACTGGTGGTGTGACAGCCCTGTACTAGTGGATTTGAGAGTTTTGTACTGGTGTCTGGGAGCTCTGTACTGGTGGTGTGACAGTCTTGGACTGGTGGATTTGGGAGATTTGTACTGGTGTCTGAGAGTTCTGTACTGGTGTCTGAGAGCTCTGTACTGGTGGGTTGGCAGTCCTGGACTAGTGGATTTGAGAGTTTGGTACTGGTGTCTGAGAGCTCTGTACTGGTGGTGTGACAGTCCTGGACTGGTGGGTCTGAGAGTTCTGTACTGGTGTCTGAGAGCTCTGTACTGGTGGTGTGACAGTCCTGGACTGGTGTCTGAGAGTTCTGTACTGGTGGATTTGAGAGCTTTGTACTGGTGTCTGAGAGCTCTGTACTGGTGGTGTAACAGTCCTTGATTGGTGGGTCTGAGAGCTCTGTACTGGTGTCTGAGAGCTCTGTACTGGTGTCTGAGAGTTCTGTATTGGTGTCTGAGAGCTCTGTACTGGTGGTGTGACAGTCCTTGATTGGTGGGTCTGAGAGCTCTGTACTGGTGTCTGAGAGCTCTGTACTGGTGGATTTGAGAGTTTTGTACTGGTGGTGTGACAGTCCTGGACTGGTGGATTTGAGAGTTTTGTACTGGTGTCTGAGAGCTCTGTACTGTTGAGTTGGCAGTCCTGGACTGGTGGGTCTGAGAGTTCTGTACTGGTGGTGTGACAGTCCTGTACTGGTGGATTTGAGAGTTTTGTACTGGTGTCTGGGAGCTCTGTACTGGTGGATTGACAGTCCTGGACTGGTGGATGTGAGGGTTCTGTACTGGTGTCTGAGAGCTCTGTACTGGTGGTGTGACAGTCCTTGATTGGTGGGTCTGAGAGCTCTGTACTGGTGTCTGAGAGCTCTGTACTGGTGGATTTGAGAGTTTTGTACTGGTGTCTGAGAGTTCTGTACTGGTGTCTGAGAGTTCTGTACTGGTGGTGTGACAGTCCTGGACTGGTGGATTTGAGAGTTTTGTACTGGTGTCTGAGAGTTCTGTACTGGTGTCTGAGAGTTCTGTACTGGTGGTGTGACAGTCCTGGACTGGTGGTTTTGAGAGTTCTGTACTGGTGTCTGAGAGTTCTGTACTGGTGGTGTGACAGTCCTGGACTGGTGGATTTGAGAGTTTTGTACTGGTGTCTTAGAGCTCTGTACTGGTGGTGTGACAGTCCTGGACTGGTGGGTCTGAGAGTTTTGTACTGGTGTCTGAGAGCTCTGTACTGGTGGTGTGACAGTCCTGGACTTGTGGATTTGAGAGTTTTGTACTGGTGTCTGAGAGCTCTGTACTGGTGGGTTGGCAGTCCTGGACTGGTGGATTTGAGAGTTCTGTACTGGTGGGTTGGCAGTCCTGGACTGGTGGATTTGAGAGTTTTGTACTGGTGTCTGAGAGCTCTGTACTGGTGGTGTGACAGTCCTGGACTGGTGGATTTTAGAGTTCTGTACTGGTGGTGTGACAGTCCTGGACTGGTGGATTTGAGAGTTTTGTACTGGTGTCTGAGAGCTCTGTACTGGTGGTGTGACAGTCCTGTACTGGTGGATTTGAAAGTTTTGTACTGGTGTCTGAGAGCTCTGTACTGGTGGTGTGACTGTCCTGGGCTGGTGGATTTGAGAGTTGTGTAGTGGTGTCTGAGAGCTCTGTACTGGTGGTGTGACAGTCCTGGACTGGTGGATTTGAGAGTTTTGTACTGGTGTCTGAGAGCTCTGTACTGGTGGTGTGACAGTCCTGGACTGGTGGATTTGAGAGTTCTGTACTGGTGGTGTGATAGTCCTGGACTGGTGGATTTGAGAGTTTTGTACTGGTGGTGTGACAGTCCTGTTGTGGTGGATTTGAGAGTTTTGTACTGGCGTATGAGAGCTCTGTACTGGTGGTGTGACAGTCCTGGACTGGTGGATTTGAGAGTTTTGTACTGGTGTCTGAGAGCTCTGTACTGGTGGTGTGACAGTCCTGGACTGGTGGATTTGAGAGTTCTGTACTGGTGGTGTGACAGTCCTGGGCTGGTGGATTTGAGAGTTCTGTTCTGGTGGTGTGACAGTCCTGGGCTGGTGGATTTGAGAGTTTTGTACTGGTGGTGTGACAGTCCTGGACTGGTGGATTTGAGAGTTTTGTACTGGTGTCTGAGAGCTCTGTACTGGTGGTGTGACAGTCCTGGACTGGTGGATTTGAGAGTTCTGTACTGGTGGTGTGACAGTCCTGAGCTGGTGGATTTGAGAGTTTTGTACTGGTGGTGTGACAGCCCTGGACTGGTGGATTTGAGAGTTTTGTACTGGTGTCTGAGAGCTCTGTACTGGTGGTGTGACAGTCCTGGACTGGTGGATTTGAGAGTTTTGTACTGGTGTCTGAGAGTTCTGTACTGGTGGTGTGACAGTCCTGGACTGGTGGGTCTGAGAGTTTTGTACTGGTGTCTGAGAGCTCTGTACTGGTGGTGTGACAGTCCTTGATTGGTGGGTCTGAGAGTTTTGTACTGTTGGTGTGACAGTCCTTGATTGGTGGGTCTGAGAGTTTTGTACTGGTGTCTGAGAGTTCTGTACTGGTGTCTGAGAGCTCTGTACTGGTGGGTTGACAGTCCTTGATTGGTGGGTCTGAGATTTCTGTACTGGTGGTGTGGCAGTCCTTGATTGGTGGGTCCGAGAGCTCTGTACTGGTGGGTTGACAGTCCTTGATTGGTGGGTCTGAGATTTCTGTACTGGTGGTGTGGCAGTCCTTGATTGGTGGGTCCGAGAGTTCTATACTGGTGGGTTGACAGTCCTTGATTGGTGGGTCTGAGAGTTCTGTACTGGTGTCTGAGAGTTCTGTACTGGTGGTGTGGCAATCCTGGACTGGTGGATTTGAGAGTTTGGTACTGGTGTCTGAGAGCTCTGTACTGGTGGTGTGACAGTCCTGGACTGGTGGGTCTGAGAGTTCTATACTGGTGTCTGAGAGCTCTGTACTGGTGGGTTGGCAGTCCTGGACTGGTGGATTTGAGAGTTTGGTACTGGTGTCTGAGAGCTCTGTACTGGTGGTGTGACAGTCCTGGACTGGTGGGTCAGAGAGTTCTGTACTGGTGTCTGAGAGCTCTGTACTGGTGGTGTGACAGTCCTGGACTGGTGTCTGAGAGTTCTGTACTGGTGGATTTGAGAGCTTTGTACTGGTGTCTGAGAGCTCTGTACTGGTGGTGTGACAGTCCTGGACTGGTGGATTTGAGAGTTTTGTACTGGTGTCTGAGAGTTCTGTACTGGTGGTGTGACAGTCCTGGACTGGTGGGTCTGAGAGTTTTGTACTGGTGTCTGAGAGCTCTGTATTGGTGGTGTGACAGTCCTTGATTGGTGGGTCTGAGAGTTTTGTACTGTTGGTGTGACAGTCCTTGATTGGTGGGTCTGAGAGTTTTGTACTGGTGTCTGAGAGTTCTGTACTGGTGTCTGAGAGCTCTGTACTGGTGGTGTGACAGTCCTGGACTGGTGGGTCTGAGAGTTCTGTACTGGTGTCTGAGAGCACTGTACTGGTGGTGTGACAGTCCTGGACTGGTGTCTGAGAGTTCTGTACTGGTGGATTTGAGAGCTTTGTACTGGTGTCTGAGAGCTCTGTACTGGTGGTGTAACAGTCCTTGATTGGTGGGTCTGAGAGCTCTGTACTGGTGTCTGAGAGCTCTGTACTGGTGTCTGAGAGTTCTGTATTGGTGTCTGAGAGCTCTGTACTGGTGGTGTGACAGTCCTTGATTGGTGGGTCTGAGAGCTCTGTACTGGTGGTGTGACAGTCCTGTACTGGTGGATTTGAGAGTTTTGTACTGGTGTCTGGGAGCTCTGTACTGGTGGTGTGACAGTCCTGGACTGGTGGATTTGAGGGTTCTGTACTGGTGTCTGAGAGCTCTGTACTGGTGGTGTGACAGTCCTTGATTGGTGGGTCTGAGAGCTCTGTACTGGTGTCTGAGAGCTCTGTACTGGTGGATTTGAGAGTTTTGTACTGGTGTATGAGAGTTCTGTACTGGTGTCTGAGAGTTCTGTACTGGTGGTGTGACAGTCCTGGACTGGTGGATTTGAGAGTTTTGTACTGGTGTCTGAGAGTTCTGTACTGGTGTCTGAGAGTTCTGTACTGGTGGTGTGACAGTCCTGGACTGGTGGTTTTGAGAGTTCTGTACTGGTGTCTGAGAGTTCTGTACTGGTGGTGTGACAGTCCTGGACTGGTGGATTTGAGAGTTTTGTACTGGTGTCTTAGAGCTCTGTACTGGTGGTGTGACAGTCCTGGACTGGTGGGTCTGAGAGTTTTGTACTGGTGTCTGAGAGCTCTGTACTGGTGGTGTGACAGTCCTGGACTTGTGGATTTGAGAGTTTTGTACTGGTGTCTGAGAGCTCTGTACTGGTGGGTTGGCAGTCCTGGACTGGTGGATTTGAGAGTTCTGTACTGGTGGGTTGGCAGTCCTGGACTGGTGGATTTGAGAGTTTTGTACTGGTGTCTGAGAGCTCTGTACTGGTGGTGTGACAGTCCTGGACTGGTGGATTTTAGAGTTCTGTACTGGTGGTGTGACAGTCCTGGACTGGTGGATTTGAGAGTTTTGTACTGGTGTCTGAGAGCTCTGTACTGGTGGTGTGACAGTCCTGTACTGGTGGATTTGAAAGTTTTGTACTGGTGTCTGAGAGCTCTGTACTGGTGGTGTGACTGTCCTGGGCTGGTGGATTTGAGAGTTGTGTAGTGGTGTCTGAGAGCTCTGTACTGGTGGTGTGACAGTCCTGGACTGGTGGATTTGAGAGTTTTGTACTGGTGTCTGAGAGCTCTGTACTGGTGGTGTGACAGTCCTGGACTGGTGGATTTGAGAGTTCTGTACTGGTGGTGTGATAGTCCTGGACTGGTGGATTTGAGAGTTTTGTACTGGTGGTGTGACAGTCCTGTTGTGGTGGATTTGAGAGTTTTGTACTGGCGTATGAGAGCTCTGTACTGGTGGTGTGACAGTCCTGGACTGGTGGATTTGAGAGTTTTGTACTGGTGTCTGAGAGCTCTGTACTGGTGGTGTGACAGTCCTGGACTGGTGGATTTGAGAGTTCTGTACTGGTGGTGTGACAGTCCTGGGCTGGTGGATTTGAGAGTTCTGTACTGGTGGTGTGACAGTCCTGGGCTGGTGGATTTGAGAGTTTTGTACTGGTGGTGTGACAGTCCTGGACTGGTGGATTTGAGAGTTTTGTACTGGTGTCTGAGAGCTCTGTACTGGTGGTGTGACAGTCCTGGACTGGTGGATTTGAGAGTTCTGTACTGGTGGTGTGACAGTCCTGAGCTGGTGGATTTGAGAGTTTTGTACTGGTGGTGTGACAGCCCTGGACTGGTGGATTTGAGAGTTTTGTACTGGTGTCTGAGAGCTCTGTACTGGTGGTGTGACAGTCCTGGACTGGTGGATTTGAGAGTTTTGTACTGGTGTCTGAGAGTTCTGTACTGGTGGTGTGACAGTCCTGGACTGGTGGGTCTGAGAGTTTTGTACTGGTGTCTGAGAGCTCTGTACTGGTGGTGTGACAGTCCTTGATTGGTGGGTCTGAGAGTTTTGTACTGTTGGTGTGACAGTCCTTGATTGGTGGGTCTGAGAGTTTTGTACTGGTGTCTGAGAGTTCTGTACTGGTGTCTGAGAGCTCTGTACTGGTGGGTTGACAGTCCTTGATTGGTGGGTCTGAGATTTCTGTACTGGTGGTGTGGCAGTCCTTGATTGGTGGGTCCGAGAGCTCTGTACTGGTGGGTTGACAGTCCTTGATTGGTGGGTCTGAGATTTCTGTACTGGTGGTGTGGCAGTCCTTGATTGGTGGGTCCGAGAGTTCTATACTGGTGGGTTGACAGTCCTTGATTGGTGGGTCTGAGAGTTCTGTACTGGTGTCTGAGAGTTCTGTACTGGTGGTGTGGCAATCCTGGACTGGTGGATTTGAGAGTTTGGTACTGGTGTCTGAGAGCTCTGTACTGGTGGTGTGACAGTCCTGGACTGGTGGGTCTGAGAGTTCTATACTGGTGTCTGAGAGCTCTGTACTGGTGGGTTGGCAGTCCTGGACTGGTGGATTTGAGAGTTTGGTACTGGTGTCTGAGAGCTCTGTACTGGTGGTGTGACAGTCCTGGACTGGTGGGTCAGAGAGTTCTGTACTGGTGTCTGAGAGCTCTGTACTGGTGGTGTGACAGTCCTGGACTGGTGTCTGAGAGTTCTGTACTGGTGGATTTGAGAGCTTTGTACTGGTGTCTGAGAGCTCTGTACTGGTGGTGTGACAGTCCTGGACTGGTGGATTTGAGAGTTTTGTACTGGTGTCTGAGAGTTCTGTACTGGTGGTGTGACAGTCCTGGACTGGTGGGTCTGAGAGTTTTGTACTGGTGTCTGAGAGCTCTGTATTGGTGGTGTGACAGTCCTTGATTGGTGGGTCTGAGAGTTTTGTACTGTTGGTGTGACAGTCCTTGATTGGTGGGTCTGAGAGTTTTGTACTGGTGTCTGAGAGTTCTGTACTGGTGTCTGAGAGCTCTGTACTGGTGGTGTGACAGTCCTGGACTGGTGGGTCTGAGAGTTCTGTACTGGTGTCTGAGAGCTCTGTACTGGTGGTGTGACAGTCCTGGACTGGTGTCTGAGAGTTCTGTACTGGTGGATTTGAGAGCTTTGTACTGGTGTCTGAGAGCTCTGTACTGGTGGTGTAACAGTCCTTGATTGGTGGGTCTGAGAGCTCTGTACTGGTGTCTGAGATTTCTGTACTGGTGTCTGAGAGTTCTGTATTGGTGTCTGAGAGCTCTGTACTGGTGGTGTGACAGTCCTTGATTGGTGGGTCTGAGAGCTCTGTACTGGTGGTGTGTCAGTCCTGTACTGGTGGATTTGAGAGTTTTGTACTGGTGTCTGGGAGCTCTGTACTGGTGGTGTGACAGTCCTGGACTGGTGGATTTGAGGGTTCTGTACTGGTGTCTGAGAGCTCTGTACTAGTGGTGTGACAGTCCTTGATTGGTGGGTCTGAGAGCTCTGTACTGGTGTCTGAGAGCTCTGTACTGGTGGATTTGAGAGTTTTGTACTGGTGTATGAGAGTTCTGTACTGGTGTCTGAGAGTTCTGTACTGGTGGTGTGACAGTCCTGGACTGGTGGATTTGAGAGTTTTGTACTGGTGTCTGAGAGTTCTGTACTGGTGTCTGAGAGTTCTGTACTGGTGGTGTGACAGTCCTGGACTGGTGGTTTTGAGAGTTCTGTACTGGTGTCTGAGAGTTCTGTACTGGTGGTGTGACAGTCCTGGACTGGTGGATTTGAGAGTTTTGTACTGGTGTCTTAGAGCTCTGTACTGGTGGTGTGACAGTCCTGGACTGGTGGGTCTGAGAGTTTTGTACTGGTGTCTGAGAGCTCTGTACTGGTGGTGTGACAGTCCTGGACTGGTGGATTTGAGAGTTTTGTACTGGTGTCTGAGAGCTCTGTACTGGTGGGTTGGCAGTCCTGGACTGGTGGATTTGAGAGTTTTGTACTGGTGTCTGAGAGCTCTGTACTGGTGGTGTGACAGTCCTGGACTGGTGGATTTTAGAGTTCTGTACTGGTGGTGTGACAGTCCTGGACTGGTGGATTTGAGAGTTTTGTACTGGTGTCTGAGAGCTCTGTACTGGTGGTGTGACAGTCCTGTACTGGTGGATTTGAGAGTTTTGTACTGGTGTCTGAGAGCTCTGTACTGGTGGTGTGACTGTCCTGGGCTGGTGGATTTGAGAGTTTTGTAGTGGTGTCTGAGAGCTCTGTACTGGTGGTGTGACAGTCCTGGACTGGTGGATTTGAGAGTTTTGTACTGGTGTCTGAGAGCTCTGTACTGGTGGTGTGACAGTCCTGGACTGGTGGATTTGAGAGTTCTGTACTGGTGGTGTGATAGTCCTGGACTGGTGGATTTGAGAGTTTTGTACTGGTGGTGTAACAGTCCTGTTGTGGTGGATTTGAGAGTTTTGTACTGGCGTATGAGAGCTCTGTACTGGTGGTGTGACAGTCCTGGACTGGTGGATTTGAGAGTTTTGTACTGGTGTCTGAGAGCTCTGTACTGGTGGTGTGACAGTCCTGGACTGGTGGATTTGAGAGTTCTGTACTGGTGGTGTGACAGTCCTGGGCTGGTGGATTTGAGAGTTCTGTACTGGTGGTGTGACAGTCCTGGGCTGGTGGATTTGAGAGTTTTGTACTGGTGGTGTGACAGTCCTGGACTGGTGGATTTGAGAGTTTTGTACTGGTGTCTGAGAGCTCTGTACTGGTGGTGTGACAGTCCTGGACTGGTGGATTTGAGAGTTCTGTACTGGTGGTGTGACAGTCCTGAGCTGGTGGATTTGAGAGTTTTGTACTGGTGGTGTGACAGCCCTGGACTGGTGGATTTGAGAGTTTTGTACTGGTGTCTGAGAGCTCTGTACTGGTGGTGTGACAGTCCTGGACTGGTGGATTTGAGAGTTTTGTACTGGTGTCTGAGAGTTCTGTACTGGTGGTGTGACAGTCCTGGACTGGTGGGTCTGAGAGTTTTGTACTGGTGTCTGAGAGCTCTGTACTGGTGGTGTGACAGTCCTTGATTGGTGGGTCTGAGAGTTTTGTACTGTTGGTGTGACAGTCCTTGATTGGTGGGTCTGAGAGTTTTGTACTGGTGTCTGAGAGTTCTGTACTGGTGGTGTGACAGTCCTGGACTGGTGGATTTGAGAGTTTGGTACTGGTGTCTGAGAGTTTTGTACTGGTGTCTGAGAGCTCTGTACTGGTGTCTGAGAGCTCTGTACTGGTGTCTGAGAGCTCTGTACTGGTGGTGTGACAGTCCTGGACTGGTGGATTTGAGAGTTTTGTACTGGTGTCTGAGAGTTCTGTACTGGTGTCTGAGAGTTCTGTACTGGTGTCTGAGAGCTCTGTACTAGTGGTGTGACAGTCCTGGACTGGTGGATTTGAGAGTTTTGTACTGGTGTCTGAGAGCTCTGTACTGGTGTCTGAGAGCTCTGTACTGGTGGTGTGACAGTCCTGGACTGGTGGATTTGAGAGTTTGGTACTGGTGTCTGAGAGTTTTGTACTGGTGTCTGAGAGCTCTGTACTGGTGTCTGAGAGCTCTGTGCTGGTGTCTGAGAGCTCTGTATTGGTGGTGTTACAGTCCTGGACTGGTGGATTTGAGTTTGGTACTGGTGTCTGAGAGTTTTGTACTGGTGTCTGAGAGCTCTGTACTGGTGTCTGAGAGCTCTGTACTGGTGGTGTGACAGTCCTGGACTGGTGGATTTGAGAGTTTTGTACTGGTGTCTGAGAGTTCTGTACTGGTGTCTGAGAGCTCTGTACTGGTGGTGTGACAGTCCTGGACTGGTGGAATTGAGAGTTCTGTAC